>CM076579.1:152527470-152881650 GCA_034641835.2 Pinus albicaulis | reverse complement strand
AAATGTAAGACACTTGATTCAGATGACATGGAAGAATTACTTCCAACACCCTCCCTTAATGATTACATGTAACAAATATAAAAACCACATATTAAAATAATAAATGAATATGTCTCATTTGTCTGATATGGTTATCACTAGCACTCATATCTACTATGAAATCTACATTTTTCATTCTTTTCTTCACCACACTATAAAGCTTCCCACTCGATACATTTAAGACATAACCGATTCAAACCATAATTGAATTAATACATTGTATAATTGATGCTTGTCAACCTCCTAGACTGCAACAAGCCAGTCTTAATACTAAACTATCCTATGGATCTACCACCATCTATTGAACCCACGACCCTCTATACCCTTCATCGGTAATCGAGGATAACATTTTGGATATAGAATGCATTTAACAAAAAATTATACAACTTGACCTTATAAAAGAACCTATAAACGCTTCCAAAGCATGACGGGTCACACTAGCTTAACCTTATTAAGAAATACCTGTAACCGATGTTCTCGAAGCATTACGAGTCACATAGTCTATTCAATAGTTGGCTTCTTCTTTGTGGTTTTGCATCATTTGATTTTTTCACATTATGATAACATGGTACAACTTCGTAAAATTTCACCATGAAAAAATATATACCAAGAACCTCATTTATTTTCTACCAAAAAGCACAAATAAGCCATGAAATTATATAAATATTTCCAGTTACATAGATAAATATATCACACTAGCACACTCTTAAACATCATTTTGAGATGCCACCATTAAAAATTGTTCCATTCCATTGACATAAATTTATTGTGCATTGTACGAACTATTAACGATATGATTCTCCATAGTTATGCTATAACTTGCATTGATACCCATCTTTCTGTGGACCATATAGGAAATCGATGATGTGATACTTCCCCCATCATCAAGTGCAAAGAGAACTTCTTCTCAGCCATTGATAGCCACATATGTTGCACATTTTATACATGCTTTTGACTCTATTCCAAAAATATCTTACTAAATATTCAGGGGCATTCCAAAACAAGGAATTATCCCTATGGATGAAACACACCCTCCATTACTCCTATCCTAGTAGGAGACTTGAAAATTGTCAGCATCATTTCTTGGACGAGAGAAAACAACCTTGTAGTGCTTCAAACTGACCTACATCTATCTAAGATTTGACTTTCCCAGATATTTTCAAGAGTTTTAGATCGCTTGACAGCGATGTCAGCGTTTGCATATTTATAATTTTTCCTTCCTCATTTTTTTTGTCGGTTATCAAACAGATCTCTTGGCTTCCATCAAAACAAAACAGGGGATGAGACACTATAAAGCTTATGAGAATATCGACAGGTCTCATTTATCTCATGCATCTGATCTATGAAACTCTTCACATCCAATCTTACTTAAACATAAAATGAAATATCTACAAACAAAAATAAAATGTCCTCACGTAACAAAATATCCTACCCATTTTATTTACATCAATAAAATTCAAGGCATTTTCACATTTTCGTGACCCTCCCTTAAGGGAGTCAAGCTAGAACGAGATTTGATACCATATTAGAAATATCAAAGAGAGAAATTACACATAGCAAAAAACCACACACTATTTTATTTATTGATCACAATAGTTACATATAGAGGATTTAAATAACTGATTTCAATGAATCTAGATCCTAAAAAAGTGGATCTATGACTTGGACATGACACACCAAAAACTCATACACATGGAAAACAACAACATCTAGAATATCACCTCATAATACTCACTCATAAACTATAATATAGAAGACTCACATGACATAGAATCATTACTTCCAACTTTTCCAAATCTATATAAAGGCAATTTTATCCCTTCAAAGTAGATTAAAAATGAAGAAGAATTTTCCATGAAATATTTCAACCCTATGGAGGAGCAAAATATCTTAAGGGTGTCACAACATGGATTTGTAAATAAGGGATAAGAGAATCATTTTAATACTTTATTTTAGGTTTTTAAAAGGTATCATTGGGCTTCCAACGTTGTTCGTTGCAAGGTGAAATTTAGAAATTCCAGGAATAATTGTTATATTTTCGTCGGCCACAAATTGGTGGCTATTTTTAGTTTTATCCCTTCCTGAAGCAAATAAAACATAGTTGAGCCATGTCAAAAGATACACATCTTAATTCCCAAAATACATGCAAGGGAATTCTCTTCAGATTTAGCCTTTTTACCTCCTCAAAATCGGACCTCACTTAGCTACATCTATTTTTTTATTATTAGAAATTATCAAAATTATGAATTGCAGGAAGTATAAAACATGAAAGAGATGTATGTTTGGAAGGTATAATTTTACCTTTTGTTTGACTCGATTATGAGTTCATTATGCAATACTTTGTTACTATTAACAACTGAAAAAACAATACTCTAACTTCTGTGGGATAATAAAGATCCAAGGCTTCAAGAAGGTTGAAAGTTTATGGTAGATCTATATTCCTTAAATTCAATAACATGAAATTGAGTGGAGGACACTTTAGTTGACACACTGGATCATTACAATGGTTGTTGAATTATTAGTGATTGACGTTGGATTATATTTCTCTTCAAAAATACACTTATTTAGTTGCCTTAAAATTCCATATGTGATATACCAAGGTATTAATCATGCGCGTTGATTACAAGTGAAAAAGATGGGTGGTCTATGTGTTGATTGTGAGTGCGAAAGTCCAATGGCTTGTGTGTTTTTTTCCTCACTCTAATAAATGATTGAAGTTCTGGAAAATCTAATTTTTTATATTTCTTGAGCTTAATGCTTATCCTTGGGCTATGGGTATCCACTAGAATTTGTAGGCTTGGTCAAGACAAGTCCAAAGTGTTCCTTGAAGTCGGATGAATGTGTTGTAGAAGAGAATTTTGGCCTATGATAGGGCATCTTCGTACATACAATTTTTGGAAGATTCATAAACTCTCCTAGGCGTATTCCTTTGGAAAAGTCATAGGTATTGAGTCCTCCTTTTAGTATAAATCTAAAGTTATATTTGACTGGATTTTAGGGCATCACACTGAGAAATTATTTTGGTTAGTGAGGTTTTGTTAAGTGGAATAAAGTATAAAATTCCCAATGGCCGATGCTCATATGATGGAAGGTTTATCTTGGACTAATTGATAACATTCTTTGAATTCAATTCAAGGCAATTTCTTGAAATACGAAGACTTGAAGTAATATGTGTGAGTGGTTGAAAACGTGAAGGAAATGGTGGAGACTGAGATTTGTTTTCATGAGAGTTATGTGATTTGATTTTGGTTTTTCCTAAAGTATGATTTTTGGCCTTCTTCTATCTAATCTAGAGAAGAAGATATGTATTTCTAAATCTTATACCTAATTATTTATTATCTCAATACAATATGATTGTTGCATGGGAATCAAGTCTATTACTAGTGGTTTTTGTCACATTCCTGAGCATCAAAAGCAAGGGTCTACTTGGGTAATTTTATTTTTGAACTAGATTTAGTAAGGTTTCCTGAATGCCTCATTGGATGAATAACTTATTTGGTTTTAGAGGTGATTCACCTACATGTAAGAATCAATATCAATAATTTGGAATCAGATTTTGACAAAAAATGCTATGTCAACATACTTGACAATGGCACATGTTGTTTTGAAGACTTGATCTACACCTTTATTTGATGCACAACTACATTTTTATTTTCGATGTATAGGAAGACTATGTTTGAAGCTAATTGAAGGCTATGCACATTAACAACCTATGTACAATACATTTAGTACAAGAATTTTCAGTGGACAATAATTTCTATGTATTATTTTGGACTCTGATGTATAGCTAGTGCTTGAAGAACTATGTGAGAGGCCATCGTACTAAAACTTTATTAAACTAAATCTATTGATGATATTTTGATAAGTAACTAGAAATAGTACAATGAAAACATCAATACAAGGAGCCTCATTTAATATTGCATGCATATTTGTGTTTTTGGTACTCAAGCCTTGTGAGTTTCTAAAAGTGTGTATTTTCGATATTCAAAGGGTTTTTTCTACACAAGAAAGACGTTGAGAAGTGATTGAGGAGAAGCAGATCTCATTGAGAAAATATTGATGCAGCTAGAATTTTTGAAGTGTGTATTGCAGTATTTGAAAATTTGGCCATTGAATAGAAGTTTTGTTATAATTATTTTTGTATTGAGCGTATGTGGATCTAGTGTTGAAATTGTGAAACATGGTCTCACGTGGTGATATAAAGTTTGATGCCTTTATGGAAATCAACAACTTTCTCAGTAGGGTTGGAGGGTGGTAGCAGGGCAGGTTGGAGCCTATGCAGGGCGTTAAAGTGTTCGTCCAGTAGTAGCTGGTAAACAGGGTGTTGAAGCATCCTTCAGATTGGAGCTTGTAAACATGGGAGTTAGAGCATCTTTCCAGTAGCAGCTAGCAAAGAGGGTGTTCGAGCATGAGTGAGGTTGTAGCTTCTAAACTAGGGGGTTGGAACCTCCTTCAGTTGTAGTTGAAAATGATGGAAGTTGTAGCTTCCTGTTGATGTACTTATTGAAGACAAATATTAAGAAGTGTTTAGTGGTATATCTCCCATAAAATCTAGTATAAATTTCATCGTAAATGTGGCTTCCTAAGAAAAATAATAATAGTGAAATAATAAAACAAGAATTATGAATTTTGAAGGGAAAAGAAGAAAACTATTTTTTTTTAATTATATTTTTTACTTATCTCCTTCTAGGTTTACTCAAATTTCAAGTATATACACTTGTTGAATGTGTAATCAAATTCCATGTCCAACAAGTACTCATTATGCATACTTTTGAGAAGACCCACATTGATAAAAATTGGAGATACATTCATAAAACGTGTTCAACCTGTTTTTTAATGTATCTTAAATTTTTATCAATATAGGTCTTCTCAAAATTGTGTGTAATGGGTACTCGTTGGTTGTAGTTCTGTATTAAATGAGTGTCTACACTTGAAATTTGAGTAAACCTATAAGGATATAAGCCAAAAATTAAAACAATATAGTTTTTCTTATTTTCCCTCCAAAATATTTACATGTACCTTTTTTAAAATTTAAATGATTTTTATTGGTTTACATATTATGACATGAAAATTTCATGGGCACTTTTAGGTTTAAATTTCCTTTAATGGGTTTCGATCTAAAAAATATTTGGTGTCGACTATCTTTATTCTTTGTATTGTTGAATGGTGTTAATGATTGTTTATGTTTAAAAAATCCTAGTAATTTTTAAGGCTATGAAAAGTTGAAAATACTAAATGAAGTAATAAATACTTATCATCCCCCTCTCATTGTTTCAAACATCTATATTAGGTTATAATCCTCATTTATTAACCAATATTATAAAATAATGAGATGAAAAGGACCAAAAAGAAAATTTCCTCGATTTTTCAAAGGATTCAAACTCAAATCCTATCAACCCATGGAGATACATATAGCTCATGGAGTTAACCATCTGAAGAATCTAACACATGGATTACAATAATTTTTAACTAATCAACTTGAAATCTCCTTATGAATTGTTGGATATTACCACAAATATTTTGGATGTTGAAGTAGCCACATGTGAATGAAATATTTAAAAACTTTCTGAAGGGAACATAGTTATAAAGAAAATTATAATCACTAAAAGAGGGAATTCTCAATAGGATCTCCATGGAAACAACATTAGACCCTTGTGATTGACATGATGTGTTAGATAGTGACTACTCATGGATGGCTAGTAGTAGTAGCAAGTTAACACTCTCCTTGGACATGAAAACTTTGCAAATGATGGATCACATAAGGGATTATTCCACAATCAGAGGAATGCATGAGTATGGAGAGGCATAACCAACTTTACAATGCACCAGGCCAAAGTCAATAGGTTGTGTTAGAGGCTACATTCTTCCCCATGGAAACTCTGTGAAGTAGAGGAATAGTTTACAAATAAGTGTTATATTATTATGAAAAACTTACTTTTAAATACATCTTTATATTTTAAAATTGAGATATCCTATATAATGTAATTTATTTTTTAAAAATAAATATAACATGTATGTTTCCATGATGTCAATTATACCATTACTTGAATATTGAAGACATAAATTGAGTACCAAGAAACAAGAGAACAAAGGATGGTGCACTCCAATGGACAAGGTGATCTTGTGCTAGCTACAATTAGAAAGAAATGGTGCAGAAGGATAAATGGATAAGACATGTAAAGCTTAGTGGACAATGGCATGAAAAAATGGCATGGGAGGAGGAGGAAGATATGTCATGAAAGAGGTGTAAACATAACTATTTTGCTTATTAAAGCACTACATTATTACAAGTAGGATTCCTAAAGCCACAATTCTAATACTTTTTGGTCATTCTATGCTAGAACCTTGGAATGGAAGTGGGATAGCCTAAGAAATTGCTATGGAAAGAAGAGCATAAACTTCCTTATATTATGGGGTTTGAGGGAATGAATTTTCCAATTTAGCATCATTGTAGGATATATATGTGTGTGTGTGTGTATGGTGAGAGGGGGGGGGCACATGTATGGTGATGTGCACTAGAGACAACATAAAAAGATGTTGAATGTAACACCCTATTTTTTATCTTTAAATTAAAAATATATATTTGTATATGTGACAAATGGTTGTTACCCAAATAAATAAAATTATACATTGAATGTAATGAAAATAAAAATAATGGTAAAGGTTTAGAATTTTTGAGCTTGAGAAAATATTAAAGTAATTGTGACAGTCACCTCCTTTGAAATCAATTATCTAAACTAACCATCACTATCAAAACATGAATCTAATTTTCTACTCAAAATAATGATAAGTGAAAACCTATAATAAGTGAAAACCTCAATATACTTAAAACACGTGTTATCATTTCCTTGATATTATTTCTTAGCCGTTGTGTAGAAATGATTACCCCCCATTCAAAGATAAGTTTGCTAATCTCCTACTGTAAACCACTCCGTTTAAAGAAAAATGGTAGGTTGTATTCGTTCTTCATGGTAATTTAGTCTCGTGAACTTCAATGATGGCGTAAGACCCTTGTTTTCATCACAGTTCTTTTTCATGGTACTTCTAGAACACCTCTGGCATTCATATTCACGTGATGAGACTGTACTTCCCGAATTGATATTCTAATGTTAATTTACTTGACTAGTCAACATTTAACAAGAATTCACCCACATGTAGTTATTACAGCACAATGGCACAGTTGTAGTTCTACATTAGCATTTGTCTTGTTGAGCTGGATTATTCGCCGACACATCAACACTTTACACAGATTTAGTTCCACATTAGAATTTCTGTTCTCGGATTGAACTATTCGCCCATAGGTTTAACTCTTCAAGTAATGGTTGTATATTTTATTCCTTTTAACTGTACGTGGACAAACAGTCCTTCTAATTTTTTCTTAGGTGAATAATTATCCTAGAGATTATCGGAGAACTTTTTTCACATCGGTCGTGTTTGGTTGAAACACTTTTGTATTTGCTTCTGGGAGATTCACGTGTGTGTATATATACACACACTCGGGGTGCTATAAGGTGTTTATTTTTGGGATTAAAGATAGTTAGGAAACCGTTATCCATTGTTTTAGTTTAGCATTTGGGTAACAAAGGCACCAGCTATCTTGCGTTTTGGACATTATCTTCCAATGGAATGGTCTGAACCAATACAGTGTTCAGTGCCTTGCAGAGAGTGGCATCAAATGCTTGTCTTCCAGACACAAGAAGCCCACAGACCACAAGTTAGTAGAGGAGAATATACCCATCATAGACCTATTATTACATTTTCTTTATTTTAATAAATTATTTTTATTCATTGAATATATATGGCTATATTACTTTATAATTTATGTTTTAATAAGTATTTTTTTTTTGATAGAGAGATTTTAAAATATTTTAAATTTTTTAATAAAGTCATTTCTTTTACATCATTATGTCCACAAAATTTTCAGAATATTTCAATATCTACGATCCAATTAATTGTGATATATAACACAAAAATAATCTGAAGGGATCAAATATTTTGTTTCAAGTCAAATTATGTAATATTAAGCTTTAATATATAAAATTACATCTATTGAAAAAATAATTGGGACCAAAATTAAGGAAAATCTACTTACTATTTGGAAAGAGAAGAAAAAATCAATTCCTATTCCATTTAGAACGCTGCTTGTTTTTTCACGCACAATTTCGTCAGTTGTTGTATCCACCCATAGTAGTATTAACATTTCATTATTGGGATATGTGTTGACATTACAGCGTAATGTTTATCCTCTTAATATAAATAGCTTTTTTTTCTTTTCTGAAAAAATGTGTTGATAATAGAGGACTAGAATGAATGAGTATTGTTAAGCTTTGTAGAACTTTGCTGTCTGTGTTCTAAAAGTTTGAGGCTACCTCCTTAAAAGGAGCTTTTTGGTTGGGAGTTGTTTATAATAGAATAGTTTGAAGGTAGTGATTCTTGCTGTAAAAAAAAAAAAAAATTAGAAAAAATAGATAGTTGGAATGTTTGAATTGTATTTTTGGTAGTAAAAAAAATTAAGTAGTAGAAATGTTTGAATTGTATTTTTATTGGCTTGTAAGTAGCGGTTAATAATTGTGGAAAAAGTGATTCCAGGATTCTTTCCTGCAAATATTAACAAATGGAGTTTACAATAGCACAGGTGCATTGCTAACTAGAAGAAGAGCGATTGTCCATCGTTGTTTTCTGTAACCCTAATGGAGAAAACGATGTGGGACCTATAAAGGAGCTCACCGATAAGTCCAACCCTCCTATACTATAAAGGAGCTCACCGATAAGTGCAACCCTCCTATACTATAAAGGAGCTCACCAATAAGTCCAACCCTGCTAGACACAAACACATGACGTTCAATGAAAAGGTAATACCTCCGTGAAATCTCACATAAATTTTAGATAGAATATTCGGAATATACCATTCTTTTTCTTCCACAGTATTGTACCAGCTGAAATTGCAAGGCTAACACCCGTGTTAGCAATAAATTAAATGATATCAGTAACTAAAAATTTAGCACAATTATATTACTAATTGTGGTTGATATAAATAAATCTGTAAATTATAGTTACTAAATTTGCAAAAAAAAATGATTATATAAAATTAAATACTAGAGTATACATATTATAAAAATTAATATATTATTATTTTTATCAATATTTAAAAAAATTAAAAAAATCTTTCCATTGTAAAATACTCTTTTTACTTATTTTTAATATTAACTATTTTTGTCTCTTTAAAATGATCTTAAAAAGTTGAAATAAAATGTGAGAAAACATCTAAGTAAAATTTAATTATATGAATGACAAAATCTTAAAGCTAAATCTTAATATGAAAAATGAGATACTAAATATTAATAGACTTTCAATAATCATCATATACTAAGAAAAATTATATGTTAAACAATCTTATTTTTCAGTCCAAAATTATTCAACATTAACTATGTCTAAATTAATCTTTGTGGTGAATTATAAACAATAAACCCTTTAATTAAATTCACAACAAACTAGATGTGATAATAACTACAATACAACTAACTGCTCACTAATAGAAATTGAATTGTAAAAATAAGAAATATATATTTAAAAAGTTTACATTCTTTTAAATATAAAGCTTAACATTCTATGTAATTTTTTAATACAAATATTCCAATTTTTTAATGGAAAATTTCAAAAAATTGTTTTATAATTTTTTAAATATAAAAATTGTAAACCTTTGTCAGGCATAATGCCTCGGTGGATGTGCTTGGTCATTCATAAAGAAAGAGATTTATAAGTTGTTTGGCAGCATCGTGCCTTTTGCTAACCCTATTTGCTGAGAATAGCAATGGGGCTGTTTGAAGTCAGACATGATAACCTCGTTCACTATCAACTTCGATTAATTTCATAAATCAGAATTCGGTGCCAGATTGAAATTAATGTATTATGTTGCTAACCGAACTGTATTATTTAATTCTCGAACATCCTTCATTTCAAAAACCCTTGACATATGCACTTTGATTTTTATAATTAATTCATCAACATTCTAAGTAAAAATTAAATTAACATTATCTTTCCTTTTGAATCAATTTTTTTTATACAGATTTGGGTTATTTTTACTTCTCTTATAACCTTTCTACAAGAAGAAAGATTCCATTTTTTCATACCAAGATCTGGGTGCATGCTTCAATCCATACAATGTCATCTTTAATTTACAGACCAAATGTTCCTTCCCGTGTTTAATGAACCATTCAACTTGTGTTAAATATACCTTTTTTTCCTTCCCGTGTTTAATGAACCGTTCAGCTTGTGTTAAATATACCTTTTCTTTCAATTCTCTATTTAGAAAAGAAGATTTTACATCTAGCTGGTGTAAACTCCAATGTTGCTTTGTAGTTAAAGCTATTAACATTCTAATAGTATTTAACTTAGGTGCAGGAGTAAATCTCTCCTCATAATCAATCCCTTATTTTTGTGAGTACACTTTTGCCACCAACCTAGCTTTATATTTGTGTACACTGCCATCTGCTTTGAAATTAGGTTTATATAACCTTTTACAACCTATGGGCTCTTTTCCTTTTGGAATTTCAACTAATTCCAATTATTAACTCGTACTCTTGTTTCATAGCTGACCTCCATTCATCATATTGATTTGCTTCATTATAATTCATGGGCTCAATAATATTTAAAATGATAGTCATAAGAGCATATTATTTATACCTTGCTGGTAAGTGAGTTTGCCTACCTGATATCCTTCGTAGCGGACTTGCCTCAATTCTTTCTTGCCCACTTCTCAATGGACTTGGATTGTTGAAGATAACATCTCTACTCGCAAATACCTTATGAGTAGATGGATTAAACAACTTATACGTTTTGAAATCAAAACAATACCCTACAAATATGCATTTTATGGATTTAGCATCGAATTTCTTCCTATCCTCCTTAGGAATATGTGAAAAAAATTTCGATCCAAATACTCTTAAATTATTGACTGCAAGCTTAAAACCATATAAAGCTTCGAATGGAGTCTTGCGATCAAGACTATTATTTGGACTTCTATTCTTTATGTGAACTGTAGTATTAATAAATTCTACCTAAAATGCATTTCATAGGTTCTTACCTTTCAACATGTCGCATGAACACTCTACTAGAGTTTTGTTCATTTTCTCTGCAACCTCATTCTATTGTGGAGTGTGGGGTACACTAAATTTTTGAACTATTCCATGATCCCTCCAATATTTGATGAAGTTTCCAAGCATGTATTCTCCCCCTTGATCTCAATGGAGAATTTTGATGACTTTCCCTCTCTCCTTTTCAACCATATTTCTGAACTATTTAAAATATTCAAAACTAAGATTTTTTCTTTCCGAGAGAATATGCAAAAGTATATATTACGCAGTCATAAACAAAAAAAAAAAATAAGAAGCTCCACCTAAGGACCTTATCTGCACAGGTGCACATATCAGTATGCACAAGTTCGAGTATATCTCTCTTTCTCTTATTTAAACTAGTAAAGGAAAAATCATTCGTGTGCATTTTTCCAAGTGCACATCCTTCATAGTCAATATGTTCATTTCTTAAAACATGAATTCCATTAACAATACCTTGTTTTGTAGTAGCAACATGTCATGAAGATTGATGTGTCCAAACATTTTATGCCAAAGTTTTTCTATTTTCATAGTTTTTGAGGTTAAAGCTTGATGTGGCATTCTTGTAACATTCAACTTATACAAGACTCCAAATCGTACTCTTGATGCAACTCTCTTATGATGGTACAACCTATCCTTTATGAGATAGTAAGTTTTGAAGAATTCTACCTTTAAATTCTAATCTGCAATCATGGAGACAAATATCAAATTCTTCTTAATACTCGGTACATACATGACATTTTGGATGCCTCTGATATTACCATCAGGAAATATCAGAGGAATGTCTCTATATCCTTTAATCTGATATTATTTTTCATCACCAAGTTAGATATTAGCTCTGTTGTTGATCTCTTTCAAATTTTCAAACTAGTGTTTATTACCTTGTATATGAGTAGATGCTCCTGAATCCACAAACCAAGTTTTGACCTCATCGATCTTAGCCGAAAGAGAAGAACCATCTCACAAATAATTTTAGGTCAGGATTCTAATTTTCATCCGAAAAGTTCCGTGTATGCTTCTTATGTCTGTGTCTGGATTCATTAGTCTTATTTTTATAATAATCTCTAGCAATGTGACCAGTTTTACCACAGTAAAAGCACTTGATTCCTGAATAATTTCTAGGCGAAGACATACCTTGAAATGTCTTTTTCTCGGCTGGTCCGCCGCCTTTTTGTCCTCCTCTTGGTTTCCTTTTGATTTTTTTTTGCTTCACCAGGAATTCTAGGTCTGCATTATGAGGCTTCATATTCATACGCCTCTTTTTCCTGCATCAAAATCCCTGCCAGTTCTTCAAAGTTGGGAGATTTCTCCCTCATTTCTAGCCCTGTAATGAACATATGATAATCATCTATCATACCATGTAAGGTAATCATGACGATATCAATGTTGGACAATTTATCCCCTATGTTTCCCAACTTGTCTCTTAGCCCTTTGATTTAAGAGATGAATGCAACAATAGATTCATTGTCCTCCATTCTGATGGATAGAATCTTACTCTTCAGGAAGAGTACATGATTTGTATTCTTTGACTCATACAAATCCGTGAGTGTCACCCAAATATCATTGACAATTTTTCACTCTCTGATGTGAGGGATGATATAGTCCTTTACTGACATCTTCAACAACACCCTCGCTTTTTCTTCCCTCTTCTCCCAATCTTGAATTGCTATAGTTGTTCATCCTCCGGTTGTAGTCAACTTTTCTTTGTCCCCATTTTCAATTTCCCACGCACTCGAACCCTCAAGCAGTGTGTGTGGAATTTGAATTTCCAATGGGTGCAATTCGACCCATCGAGCTTATTTCTCTCATTTATATATGATTTTGCAATGTTAGTATTCATTGTAGCAGGATAGATCTATGGATCCAATACAAGATCGTCAGTATTCAGTAATCGATATGCAAAAGTCAACATAGATCTGCCACCAGTCTCTGGAATTCTTCAAATTCTTCCAACGACTTTGGATCCAGGTTTAGTTATTAAATTAAAAATATGGAAAATGCGAGTAACAGAAATTCTAGAGAGCTTAAAAGAAAATGTAGAGCATCAATGAACTCAACCAACAAAGATACACTAGAGATCTCAGTCATGAAAGGCGCAATCTATCAGCCTCGGGCAATCTACCTTGGCCTTAATATACCAAGGCTCTTGATCTAATAGCAAGCGATCTTGAGATAATATAAGATAAAAGCACCACAACACCACAAAATGCTACAGGAACATGACCGCAAAGACGATCTTTGTCTCAATGAACCAAGAAAACTTGGCCTCAACTTGAGTGATATCAAGCTCAAAACCTTCAAAAAATATCTAACGAAAGCCACCAAAGCTTCTTCTGGCCTCAGGCCATCAAAACCTCAAAACAACTCCACCAGAGAGGGATTAGGGGATCGGGTCCGCGCTTATGACCTGTGTTGGTCGTGATCGGTGCAAGGAAATGGGAATTAGCAGAGGATTAAGGGTCAAATGCCGCGATGATCCCTTTATTGACCAACGTGTGAACGAGGAAAAAATTATATGATGATATGGCTCTGCACAATAAAAAAAAAATGATATATGTAGAGGCCTTCACCTATGGCCTTTTCCACTAAGGCTCTCACAACAACGTCTCCCTCCAACCACCAAGGCTCTTAAATTTTCTAGCCACCAAAGCTCACAAATTGATTAGCCACCAAGGCTTTTGAATCAACAAACCACCAAGGCTTTCAAATGAACAAGCCACCAAGGCACTCAAATCAGCCACCAAGGCTCACCAGCTGTGATACCATGTCGAAAATGGAAGACAAAAATGAAACACAAAAACTAGCAGCTCACACGTGAGCAAGATGCACCTGGGGATTGCTTGGGAAGTAACAAACACTTCATTAATCATGAAATAAAAAATATATAGGTTTACATCAATTTAGGGAGATAAAAAATGTCTCGTCGAAAATAGTAACTAATCCTAATCTAGGACACACGCACAACGTCAAATTGACTTTCTCAAATATTACATAATTTCTCCATTACTTTTAACTTAGCTATGGTCTTTCTAATGGAATTCCAAATAACCTAGAACTAGAGATAGAGATAAAGTATTACAGTAGTTACTTACATGGAAAAAATGTATTAGTGATTACTATTATTGTTTCAGATAAATAATGTGAGTAATATGGATACATCACTTGCATGGAAAAAATGTATTTGCATGGCAAAAATGTATTAATGATTAATTTTCTTGTTTGAGATAAAGAATGTGAGTAATATGGATACACAAATGTGTTTGTAATCCATCGTTTTCGCTTCTTGAAACAAAATGTAAATATAGGAATTTGATTCGTTGTCTCTCCTTGTATATTAAGAAATGATATTGCGTGGAAGGCCATTGTATAACTATTTTTTTGGTGAAATTTTAATAAAGAATGCTCCAGGAAAGGAATCCACGAATATTGTTTTCTTTCTTGGAGCTGGAAGTAATGTAAAACAATTTTTTGGAGGAGCTGTTTGATAATCTCTCAGGACATATGTTACCCATTGTGAAACAGAAGTAGGACTTAGCACAACCAGTAAAAGAAAAAGAAAAAGGTTTTAACTGCCACTTGGAACCAACACTGGAACAGTAAGGGAACAAAGAATCTTAGTCACCGTTGGGTTAGCACCCTGGCCGGGCTAGATAGAACTAGCCACTTGGGCGCAATCCCAACTAGACACGAGTGGAAAATTATAACTATGAAACCTTGTAATCATTTATAACCATAATAGAGATTGATGGAAAAGAAAATAAATAGTTTTAAACTCCTCTAACTATTCAAATATTGATTACAGACTATGTTTAAACGATAATTCAAACTCTGGAAATAACCCATAAAGATTTGCACAAAATATGTATGGAAGCAAGATATGAAAACCCATGCAAGCATAGGACCATATTCCAATTAAATGCTAGTGTAAACATCTAATTTCCATGAAATAGGGAAACTGTCAAAATTCCAAAAGATATTATACTGACCACAAAACCCCGAGAAGTTAAGGGGCATAATATAATACATCAAAAATCACTGTAAGTGTTGGGACCAAGAGACCATTACCACTGAATTCAGTTCGTCAACTTTCAAACCATACAGTGGGCAACCATAATAGCATATTATTTACAAAGGAAAACATCAGCATGAGCTACTAATGAAGAGCGAAACCCGCTCAGGCAGGTTCACCTCTCCTTTTTCTAAATGAATCTGAAACCTTCGTATATGTATCCAATTTGCGAATTCATAATTCCAAGGCTCAATCAAGGGATCTGTGGGTTATGGTCCCACTCTGCTTCCTCGGCACCACTCTGATGCCTAAACATACAAACACATGTTTCGGAAGCGATTTAAACAGAACCCATAGTCTTAAACTAAATACATGCAGCCTCCTTTTATGGTTTAATATTAGAATTAAAATAAAAACAGAGAGTTTCACAATCACTTAACCAACAACGATGGTTCACCTCGCTCGCTTGAAATCCCGGAGCCTTTCTTGCCGAGTTTAAAGTCTCTATGGCTTTACTATATGATGGCTTAACCCAAAATCTAATCCTTCAAATATAATTAATATTTAGGCCATTCATAAGCAAAGAATGTGTATTCAAGTGCCTTCAGTTCAAGACAAGCACATATAACACAACCGCCTTCTCTTTTGTTTATAACCCAACAAAATATAGATCAATTTTGTTGATTTCACATGGGAAACAGGATTCGATGCTACGACCTTTTATGCAGAGCTTTAATATGCTTAACTCACCATAATCTGTAACAATCTCATGCTTATGACAATATAACAATAATTGAATAATTGAAATGAAATAATAAATAAACCAACTCATACATAGACATAACAATATATTTCAATTTTATCCAAAACTCAGTTACAAGTTAAGGTGTTTCAGCCTTAATCCGAATTCTTCAAACCTCTACATCACATTTTCTCCCCTCTCACACATTACAGATTCGCCGTTTATATAGATTACACAAGATCATGAATCGTTTGAGATCCACACTATATTTCCTGAATCGCTCAGAAAAATCTTAGTCTTCTACTCGCACACATGCCAGAACATCAGTTACATAAATTTTGGCATCGGTTTTAACAAATTTTCACTCTAAAATCGCATGACTGTTCGCATACCCATCTCTTCAGCTGCAGATTCGAATTTGAATTCGAATTGGCTCATATGCCCCTGCATTAGACTCCAGAGGCACAAAAATTTATGAATTCCTTGTCATATGTCTTCTCTAGCTGTCAGCAATTCTACCCACGTCATCTGTGGAACTGCTCCTTGTGATCTTCCTGTAGCAACATGCTTGAACAATTTTCACCCGCATCCTCTGTGGAATTGTCCTCTATGAGCTGCAACAAAACCTCTACAATAGCAAGTCCTCCTTGCTACCAGATACCTCACCAATCTTCTCTCCTGAGCTCCGGCTTTTGGCATCTCTCTGGTTCACTCCTGTGGAACCATTTGAGCACTCCTGCTCTAGGCTGTTGTAATCTTCTCACCTTCCTCTGCTGCTACCTTCACAAAACATAGAAATCACAAGCTTAACAAAACTTCATAAAACTGTACCTCTTCTTCCTTTGTATGCAAACTCCTTCTCCACAGGAAATCATTTTCCTGCTCTGATACCACTTGATGAAGAGCGAAACCTACTCAGGTAGGTTCACCTCTCCTTTTTCTAAATGAACATGCAACCTTTGTATATGTATCCAATTTGCGGATTCATAATTTCGAGGCTCGGTCAAGGGATTTGTGGGTTATGGTCCCACTCTGCTTCCTTGGCGCCACTTTGATGCCTAAACATACAAACACATGTTTCAGAAACAATTTAAACAGAACCCATAGTCTTGGAATAAATACATTCGGCCCCCTTTTATGGTTTAGTATCAGAATAAAAAAAAAATAGAGATTTTCACAATCCCTTAACCAACAATGATGGTTCACCTCTCTCGGTTGAAATCCTAGAGCCTTTTTTGCCGAGTTTAAAGTCTCTACAGCTTTACTATATGATGGCTTAACCCAAAATCGAATCCTTCACACAAAATTAATACGCAGGCCATTCATAAGCAAAGAATGTGCATTCAAGCACGTTCAATTCAAGACAAGCACATATAACACAATAACCTTCTCTTTTGTTTATAACCCAACAAAATATAGATTAACTTTGTCGATTTCACATAGGAAATAGGATTCGATGCTACGACCTTTTATGCAGATCTTTAATATGCTTAACTCACCATAATTTGTAACAATCTCACGCTTATAACAATATAACACTAATTGAATAATTGAAACAAAATCATAAATAAACCAACTCATACACAGATATAACAATATATTTCGATTTTATCTAAAACTCAGTTACAAGTTAAGGCGTTTCAACCTTAATCCAAATTCTTCAAACCTCTACATCACATTCGCTCCCCTCTCACACATTACAGATTCGCCGTTTATATATATTAAAAAAGATCATGAATCATTTGAGATCCACACTATCTCTCCTGAATCACTTAGAAAACTCTTAGTCTTCTACTCACAAAAAATGGCATATCATTAGTCAGATAAAATTCGGCATCGGTTTTAACAAATATCGCTCTAAAATCTCATGACTGTTCACATACCCATCTCTTCAGCTACAGATTAGAATTTGAATTTGGATCGGCTCAGATGCCCTTGCATCAGACTCTTGAGGCACAAAAATTTATGACCTCCTGGTCATATGTCTTCTCTAGCTGTCAGCAATTCTACCCACGTCATCTGTGGAACTGCTCCTTGTAATCTTCCTGTAGCAGCATGCTTGAACAATTCTCACCCGCATCCTCTGTGAAATTTTCCTCTATTAGATGCAACAAAACCTCTGCAATAGCAAGTCCTCCCTGCTACCAGATACCTCACCAAGCTTCTCTCGTGAGTTCCAGCTTTTGGCATCTCTCTGGTTCACTCCCGTGGAACCTTTTGACCACTCCTGCTCTAGGCTACTGCAATATTCTCACCTTCCTCTGCTGCTACCTTCACAAAAAATAGAAATCACAAGCTTAACAAAACTTCATAAAACTGTACCTCTTCTTCCTCTGTATGCAAACTCTTTCTCTGCAGGAAATCATTTTCCTGCTCTGATACCACTTGATGAAGAGCGAAACCCGTTAGGCAGGTTCACCTCTCCTTTTTCTAAATGAACCTGCAACCTTTGTATATGTATCCAATTTGCGGATTCATAATTCTAAGGCTCTATCAGGGGATCTGTGGGTTATGGTCCCAGTCTGCTTCCTTGGCGCCACTCTGATGCCTAAACATACAAACACATATTTCAAAAGCGATTTAAACACAACCCATAGTCTTGGACTAAATACATGCGGCCCCATTTTATGGTTTAATATTAGAATTAAAATAAAAACAGATATTTTCGCAATCCCTTAACCAACAACGATGTTTCACCTCGCTCGCTTGAAATCCGAGAGCCTTTCTTGCCGAGTTTAAAGTCTCTATGGCTTTACTGTATGATGGCTTAACCCAAAATCGAATCCTTCACACAGAATTAATATGCAAGCCATTCATAAGCAAAGAATGTGTATTCAAGTGTGTCCAGTTCAAGACAAGCACATATAACACAATCGCCTTATCTTTTATTTATAACCCAACAAAATATAGATCGATTTTGTCGATTTCACATAGTGAACAAAATTCGACGCTACGGCCTTTTATGTAGAGCTTTAATATGCTTAACTCGCCATAATCTGTAACAATCTCACGCTTATGACAATATAGCACTAATTGAATAATTGAAATGAAATCATAAATAAACCAACTCATACACAGCTATAACAATATTTTTCTATTTTATTCAAAACTCAGTTACAAGTTAAGGCGTTTCAGCCTTAATCCGAATTCTTCAAACCTCCACATCACATTCGCTCCCCTCTCACACATTACAGATTCACCGTTTATATAGATTACACAAGATCATGAATCGTTTGAGATCCACACTATCTCTCCTGAATCGCTTAGAAAAATCTTAGCCTTCTACTCGCACACATGGTAGATCATCAGTTACATAAAATTCGGCATCGGTTTTAACAAATTTTTGCTCAAAAATCGCATGACTGTTCGCATACCCGTCTCTTCAGCTGCAGATTCGAATTTGAATTCAAATCGGCTCAGATGCCCCTGCATCAGCTACAGGGAGGAATGAAACTTCTAAGTGAAAATTTTCACGAGAGAAAGCTAAGGTCACAGTGTTTTCTAAACAGAAGCAAGCTCTGGATAAGGGCAGAGAAACAATATTTGCAACTAAGAAGGAAAAATTGTGGGTGAGGCCTATATTGGGAGTGGGAATAAAGGAAACAGTTGCGTGAATTTTTTTATAAATTTTTGATAGAATAGCAGGGACTAAAAGAAAACAGTAGTCTTACTAAATTTATTTTTTTATTTTTTATTTTTTTTTATTTTTTTTAATTTTTTTTCTAGAAATTTAGGTAAAATTTTAAGAAAATATGGTAGTAATTTTTGTAAATTTAGATTATAGTTATGAAACTTTAATATTTTGGGTGCTTAGATGTTTTTTTTTTAATGCTAAATCAATTTCCATCATTATAATTCAAACTACTACTGCAAGATTTCTTAATTTTTTTTACCAACATTCTGGCCACTTTCGACTTCCTAAAAATTCCTCCCATATAAACAATTCCCAAAGTTCCTCCCCTCAATAAACAACTCCCTAAAGGAAATAGCTACGTAAGGTATTGTTAAGGTAGAAAGGCAAAAAGCGCGCGCTCATTATTTGTATTCATTGTACATGTATTATTTATTTATTTATTTTATAAATTTTATACCGTTGTTTGTAAATTTGATGTATTAAGTATTTTAAATTTATTATTTATTATTTTTAATAATTTGTATATCGTTTTGTTTAAATTTAAATTATAAATATCAATAATTGAAATTATAAAATTTAAATATAAAAAAATATTAAAATTTATTTATAGTTTAAAATTATAATTTATATTATAAAAAATTATAACTTTATTTAAAAAAAAAAACAATTGTATAGTTAAATTAATAAAATGGCATAATTTATTCAAAATTATATTATCAAATTTTATACTAAATAAAAATATTTAAACTTCCAAATAATTATAAATTTTTTTTTTCAATTTCCATAAAATTATCTACATGTAAAAGGAATTTGTTCACTAATTGCAATAAGCTTTTATGAAATGTAAAATAAAAATCTAATAATAATTGTCTCTATGAATAGATGTGCTTTTATGAAATAGATGTTCATGTATTTTTATAATGATTATACAATTTTTAAATTTATTGATTGTTCCAACATGGAAAGAGTGTTGGAAATGTTGTCATTGATGGCAAAGGAGGTAGCAGATGCAGAGACAGGAACAATTACAAGGAGACAAAGATAGACAATGGAGGCAGCAAAAAGGAAATGAATATAAAGGAGAAAGGCAGAGGCAGAGGAAGTAACACGTGGAGACAGTAGCCAAGTATCACAAGAAAGAGAAATATGCGCAGTGACGTGTTTACAAGAGGCAGAATATTAAATTATATTAAGAGAAACTGATGTTATTTCAAGAATATATATATATATATATATATATACATATATATATATATATATATATATATATATATATATATATATATTAGTATATATAGATTCCGTAGAAGTATATATATATACCATATATACATGTTGTACACATATAAATTAATTCTCCTACTTTATATCTCAAATGCTCTCGTATTTAGTTGAAGAACTCGTTCAGTCAATGTGTTTTTAAAATTGTACATGGCCTAGAGTGTAAATGAGCTCACAACCGCCAAAGGAATAGGTCTGTTGTGGGGATGAGCACTGTGACATAGGCCACAAGGTGTGGTTATGAATGGTGGAACTCGTGTTAGAGTATAACAACTATAGTGAAAATATATATATATATATATATATATATATATATATATATATATATATATATATATATATATATATATATATATATATATATATAATTGAATGGAGCGGAGTTGAATCATAATAATACATTGAAAAGTGATCGATTTTTTAAAATAATAAAGACGGATGGAACCATGAGCGGGGAAGTGGATCCATGACCCGATGAACAGTAACAGTGGTTTGGAGCGAACAGTGGATTTCATCACACCACTATTATACGGAAGGCGGTATTTTGGAGTTTCGCAGCGATTCCATTGATTGATCGACGCGTGTCCCTGGATGAACAATAAAACCACCGTTTAACAGAGTGCCATCACGCATTATTGTTTGCGCATGTTGATCGACCGATATACGTTGGATCGGGAAATGTAATACCAACTGTCGGATGGGCGCGTGGGTTAACAAAGGTACGGTGTGCATTCGATTGGTCCTTTGGTTGTATTGTGGGCCCGAGGCGGAGTCATATATAATGAATTTGGTTTATTAATGTTATTCGACGTATTGTAATCTTAGTATGAGGCCCGGTGAGTTATATTAAAAAGATTTTAACCAAGGTTAATTGTATTGGCGGTCAATCCTTACGAATGTCGGGTTATTTGCGTGAATGAATTGCATATATATATTATATAGGTTGAGATATTATGCTGTGCGTATAATGTTTGAATATGAATAGTGTGGGAGCATTGTTATTCGGATGTAAAATGAGATTGGATCAAAGGATAAGTAAATCCAAAAGAAGAGTTAAGTAGTGAGACTGCAATTCCTTGGCTTTGAGTTTTATTTAATTGCCAGTCTCGGAAACAAGAACCTGTTGAATTGCCAGAATTGTGGATGGTTGAGTGTGTTGGTTTTATTTTGACAAAGGACTTGTTATATTGGGAGACGTAAGGTTGTAAAGGTATTAATTAATAAAATTCTAATAATTTGATGAATGAATTGAACAGAGGATTAAGAAGACCCTTACTGAATAAAAATATGAGAATTGGGCATTGTGAGATTGTCAGGATGGCGCACAGCTTTGGGAAATGAAGCTTGGGATGCATTTACACACAGTTAAGTGAAATATTGAAAAGCATTGGGAATATGGTTGATTTATTAACACTTCAGATTTAAGCATTGGAACTGTCAGCGTAGAACAAAGCAGATATTGTGAGATTGCTCGGACTTGGGAAATGATTGGCATGAAACTTGAATGCAATTATGGAAAAGGAAAAAGAAGAGGAGAGCATGCAGAGATGAAAGTTTGGTGAACAGGAATAGGTACAGGAATGAGTTGGACAGGTGAATAAGCATGTAAAATGTGAATATGTGGACGACAAGAATAAAAGGTATATGTAATGTACCTCAGTCAAAGCAGTTAGAAAAGACAAATCCAAAGAAAGCCAAAATCCGTAAAAGGAGTTGAGTGAATTGAAATTTGTATCAAAAATGTGAATGTAAATGTTTTAATTAACTTTATTGTTTGTGATGCAAAGGCAAGTATCCTAAGGAAAAGACAAAATCCCACCGTAGCATGGAAATTTGTACAAATTGTAATAATTTAAAAATGAGTTGTTGGAAAAGGTTGGAAGAATAAGACAAAGAAGAGTCAGTGATCAGCCATTTCGAATTCCTTGTGAAATACAAACAGTCATGTGAGAATTTCTATATATAATATCAATTTGATAAGCTAAAAAAAAGGGGGAAAGAAGAGAGAGAAAATATAGAGAATGCAGAATATAGAAGAATAAGGCAGAGAAAATTGAGAGAAGAAGAGCAGAAAGAGAAGCTACAGAACAGAGTTGATATCTGAAGTAAATCAACAAATGTTTAGTTTGAAAAATTGAGGAAGTTGGAGCTTCCCTATCAAAGTGCAGCTTGATATCTATCAGTTGTAGCTGACTGAGGTTGAAGCCTCCTGTAGGTTGGTGCCTACAGAAAATTGAAGGGAGTTGGTGCTTCCTTGCAAGTTACTGTAGCTTATGTTAACTGAGGTTGGAGCCTCCTGTAGGTTGGTGCCTGTAGAAAAACAGTGGTGAGAGGGAGTTGGAGCTTGCCTTTGCATCACAACAACAATAAGACACAACAACAATAAGATGTGGTTTTCTCCCTTTATGAGTTTCCACTTATATCTGGTGTCTCTGTGCATGATATTTATGTATTGATCTGATATGTATCATCTGCTTAATACCTGCTACTCTCATATTAAGTCTACTGCTATATTAAACTAATACTTGCTGCTTACATTCTAAGATTACTCACACATTAAATTGGATATGAAATGAAGGTGTAAATAAGTTTAATGAAAAGTTTTAAGAGATTAGAAATGTGTTAAACTAATTCACCCCCCCCTCTCAGTTTAACTAAAGGTTCAAGAATTGGTATCAGAGCCAGGTTCCTTTGTTCAAGTCTAACAACTGAAAGGAGATCCTAGGTTCCCAAGATGGCTAGTCAAGAAGGAAGCTCAACCAATAAAGCACCTTTCTTCACTGGTGCTAATTATGCCTTCTGGAAAATAAGGATGAGAGCATACATAATGTCTTTAGGATTAGAAGTTTGGGATGCTATGGAATTTGGATACTCCACAAAGTCAAAACAAAACTTTGTGGCTAATGCAAAAGCAATGAATGCAATCTTGAATGGACTATGTGAAGCTGAGTTTATCAAAGTAATGCACAGTAAGACTGCCAAAGATATGTGGGATACTCTAGAGAATATCCATGAGGGAAACAAAAAGGTAAAGACTGCCAAACTTCAAGTATATAGAGCCCAGTTTGAATATTAAAAAATGAATGATGATGAAGATGTTGGCAGCTTCTTCTTAAAAGTTGCAGAAATTGTTAACAATATGAAATCTCTTGGAGAAACCATGCTAGAAAGTATAATTGTGCAAAATATTCTAAGATCTCTTCCATCCAGATTTAATCCCAAGGTGTTTGCTATAGAGGAAACAGACCTTGACCATGAACCAGCTACTTGGAAATCTAACAGCCTATGAAATGAGGCTCCCATAGAAGAAGCCAAGTACAAGGGAAGCAACCTTTAAAACAGAAAAGAAGAAAGAAGAAGAGGGAGACATATGCTCTTGCTCGGATGAAGAAGAGGCAAATTTTGTCAAGAAATTGGATAGAGGCTCGGGTAAATACAAAGGTAAACTCCCCTTCAAATGCTTTAACTATGGAAGAGTGGGACACTATGCTGCCAAGTGTCCTCACAAGAAAGTAAGGAATCAGGCTCAAGAGTCAGAGAAAAATAAATCAAAGAACTGGCAGAAAGGAAAGAAGTTCAGCAGAAAATCCTTCTATGCTCAACAAGACAGCAGTACATCTGAAGATTCAGATGAATCCTCAAGTGAAGAAGGAACCTCTGAATTCTTATTGATGGCCATAGAAGATCTTGAAGGACTCCTGCTAGAAGATGAAGAAGAAGAAGGGGAAGTCGACCTTGAGGGGGAGCTAAGAAGTGCTCTGGAAGAGATTGACAGACTCAAACTGAAGTGCAGAAAACAAAAAGACATTCTTCTTAAGTATGTAAGAGAAGAACAAAACTCAGAAGTCCTCATACAGCTAAAGGTAGAGCTTGAAGAAGCCAAGAAGATAGAAGACATGTTACTTCAGAAAATCAAGGATAAAACCCAAGAACAAGAGAAACTGGAAGAAGAAGTAGTATGTCTCAGGAAGAAACTAGAAAATTCTCAAAGGACAGTGCTTATAAACTCTTCTCAAACAAGCTCTAGTAAGTTGAATGAAATTCTGGTTGCTCAAAGATCCCCAATGATAAAAACAGGAATAGGCTATGAAGGAGAATCGAGTAAAGGAAAAGAAAAGGAAAACAAAAATATTATTTTTGTAAAAGAAAAGAAGAATGATGATGTAGCTCAAACAATTCCTACAAAAGAAGAAATCAGCAATAAGGAAGACAGAGATCAGAAGAAACCACTAGTAGCAAAGAATGTAATAAATACTAAGACCCCTGAATATGTAAAAGTTGGAAACCATCAAAGAATATTCTTCCCTCCAATGAAGAATGCCACCTGTTATGTCTGCCACAAGTTGGGACACATTGTTGCATATTGTCATGCAAGAAGGAGTAATTCAAACCAGCAAAAGATGCAAACATTTAAGAGACTGCCTCAAGCAAACAAATGGAAGAGACAACCTTACATCAGGTATGCAAATAACTTCTATGGTTACTGCTTTTACTGTAAGGAATTTAGTCATAAAATCATTGAATGTAGAAAGTATGGACAAAGATTGATGTTTAACACCTCAAGGAGGTTTATGATTCAAAGAAATTTTGTTCATACTCATAACTCTGCAAAAATTATGATCAAATGTTGTGTATGCAATCAAGTTGGACATATACCTTCTAAATTTCCTCTAAGAAAATGTAGTCCATCATCCCACAAAAGATACCAAACAAAAGGGTGCTTCCAGTGGATAAAGAAGGAGAATAAATGTGACCTGGCCCTAACTGCTCAAGACCTGAAAAGCCAGTGGTACCTGGACAGTGGCTGCTCAAAACATATGACTGGAGACAAAAGCAAGTTTATAACTCTTGATGAAAATAAATCTGGCAATGTTACTTTTGGCAATGATAAATCAGGTAAGATCAAGGGAAAAGGCTCAGTCAACATAGATAATGGAAGAGGAAAGGCCCAAGATGTACTATTTGTAGATGGGCTGAAAGAAAATTTACTGAGTGTCAGTCAGATGTGTGACAAAGGCTGTGAAGTTCTCTTTAGAGCACAAGATTGTGAAGTCAGATCAAGCACAATAGGAAAGACTCTGCTCAAAGGTGTTCGAATAGAGAGTAATGTTTACATAGTAAGAGAGGAGGATGAAGCCTGCCATCTTAGCAAACTTGAGGAGTCATGGTTATGGCATAGGATATTGGGACATCTCAGCTTCGACCATATCATCAGACTGAGCAAGAAGAAAGCTGTCAGAGATATGCCAGAAATAAAAAGGCCTTCAAATACCATATGCAAATCTTGTCAATTGGGGAAACAGACTCACACATCCTTTAAATCTAAAGATGAGCTATCAACAAGAAGACCACTCCAGCTTGTGCACATGGACCTGTGTGGACCTGCTAGAACTAAGACACCAAGTGGAGAATCCTACTTCATGCTGATAATAGATGATTTCTCCAGAATGACATGGGTTGATTTTCTCAAGAACAAATCAGAAGCACTAGAAAAGTTTAAGACATTCAAAGCATTAGCAGAAAATCAAACTGGATGCAAGCTAAAATGTATTAGATCAGATAGAGGAGGAGAATTCACTGATTATGACTTTGCAGACCTATGCAATGAACATGGCATAAAACAACAATTTACTATTGCAGGAACACCTCAGCAGAATGGAGTAGCAGAGAGACAAAACAGATCTGTTCAACAAATTGCCAGAGCCATGATGCAAGAGAATAATATTTCTCAAACCTTTTGGGCAGAAGTTGTACACACAGCAGTACATATTCTAAACAAAGCTCATTTAAGACCTAACAGTGACAAGACACCTTATGAGCTATGGCATGGTAAACCTGCATCAATCAAGCACTTTAGAGTCTTTGGTAGCAAGTGCTACATAAAGAATAATGATGAAAATCTGGGGAAGTTTGATGCAAGAGCAGATGAAGGGATATTTCTAGGATATGCATCCAAAAGTAAAGGATACAGATGCTACAACAAGACTCTTCGAAAAATTGTAGAAAGTATTGATGTAAGATTTGATGAAGAACTTCCAAACAAGACAAGAGATATAGATTGCAGCAACCATCCTGAAAATCATGAAGAAGAGGACCAAGATGATGAAGAAACAAGCAAAACATCAGAAAATGCTGAACTAAACTCAAAAACCCCCTCAAGATACACTCAAAAGAACCATCCAGAAGATCAAATCATAGGAGACAAGAGTGTAGGAGTGCAAACAAGAAGGCAGCTAACTGAATAGACAGAAGAAGTATACATAGCAATGTTATCACAAATAGAGCCAAAACAGTTTGAAGAAGCTAGCAAGGACAAGTATTGGGTAAAAGAAATGAACGAAGAATTGGACCAAATTGAGAAGAACAATACCTGGGAACTATTTCCTAGACCAATTGAGAGGAATATCATTGGTTCAAAATGGGTATTCAAAAACAAAATGAATGAGCAAGGACAAGTAATCAGGAATAAAGCCAGGCTGGTCTGCAAAGGATACTCACAAATTGAAGGACTTGATTATGAAGAAACATTTTCCCCTGTAGCCAGAATGGAAGCTATCAGAATGTTCTTGGCATTTGCTTGTTACCAAAACTTCAAGGTATATCAAATGGATGTAAAGTCTGCTTTTCTTAATGGAGATCTAGAAGAAGAAGTGTACATGGAACAACCAGAAGGCTTCTCATTGACATACAAAGAAGACTATGTGTGCAGACTGAAGAAGGCCCTATATGGACTGAAACAGGCTCCTCGTGCTTGGTACTCAAGACTGGACAAATATTTGCAAAAACAGGGCTTTAGGAGAGGTGGAGTAGACAACAATCTATACATAAAAGCCCATGAAGATGAACTCCTGATTGTTGTAGTATATGTTGATGAAATTATGTTTGGAAGCAACAAAGATGAACTAGAAAAAGGGTTTGCTGATGAGATGAAAACAGAGTTTGAAATGTCTATGATTGGAGAGCTCAGTTTCTACTTGGGACTACAAATTCAACAAAAGAACACAGGCACCTTCATCTCTCAAGAAAAATACTTAAAAGAAATGCTGAAAAAATTCAAAATGGAGGACTGCAAACCTGTGACAACACCCATGATCACGGGATGCAAGCTATGTGCTGATGATGAGACTGCAGATGTAGATCAAAAACTCTACAGATCCATGATAGGAAGCCTGCTGTATTTGACAACATCAAGACCAGACATCATGCTAGCAGTAGGACTAGTGGCAAGATATCAAGCAACACCTAAACAAAACCATCTTCTGGCAGTAAAAAGAATACTCAGATATCTACAAGGAACAACACAGTATGGACTTTGGTATCCTAAAGGCAAAAGCTTCACTTTAACAGCATACATAGATGCAGATTGGGCCAGTTGTGTTGATGACAAGAAAAGTACAAGTGGAGGTGCTTTCTATCTAGAAGAAAGTCTAGTGGCATGGTTAAGCAAGAAACAAACATCCATCTCTCTATCTACAGCTGAAGCAGAATATATAGCAGCAGCAGCATGTTGTACACAAGTCATGTGGATGAAGCAAACTCTTCAATACATGAAGGTAAGCATTGATGGACCTATCTCAATCAAATGTGATAATAAAAGTGCTATAAGTATATCTAAAAATCATGTACTTCACTCAAAAACTAAACATATTCCAATCAAGTATCATTTCCTCCGAGAACAAGTGGCTCAGAAGATAGTAAAGCTGGAATATGTACCAACAAAAGAACAGACAACAGATATATTTACCAAACCTCTTGCTAGAGAACCATTTCAATACTTGAGAGATAAACTAGGGGTAGTATCTGCAGATGCTACTCTCTAATATAAAGAGGAAGCACAATTTCAGGGGGAGAACAAAAATGAAAATATCATTCCAGGGGGAGAACAGCTAGCAAGGAAAGCATGAATCAGGTCCTCAGGATCAAAGGATTAAGGCAAAAGAACACCAAGTTATTATCCTAAAGTTATCTGCATTATTCAAGCATCAAAAGGTCAATTACAGAGCAAAAGGATCAGTATTGTGCTCTGAAAAATTATATTAAGAATCTGAAACATAAAAGACGAGTAGTGATTATACATCTCTGACTAGATAAAGCTAATACAATGTATTCTATGAAATATCATTATTTCTCACTTTTAGCTCTATATAAGTCAAAGAACTGTATCAATTTACAGTGTATATTCAAATTCGATAATCCTCAAAGTGTTCTCTCAACAAGTCTTATACATCACCATGGAGCAGCATGGTACAAAGTCAGCAGAAGAGGGCCTAAACATAACTCAGAGAGAGGAAATGCAAAAAGCAACCTTTTGCCATTTATGTCAAAGGGGGAGGAAGAGCAAGAAACAAGAGAAAGAGCAGGCAAACAGAAAGCACAACTTCAGGGGGAGAAAAAAAACGAAAATATCATTTCAGGGGGAGAACAACCAACAAGGAAAGCATGAATCAGGTCCTCAGGATCAAAGGATTAAGGCAAAAGAACACCAAGTTATTATCCTAAAGTTATCTGCATTATTCAAGCATCAAAAGGTCAATTACAGAGCAAAAGGATCAGTATTGTGCTCTGAAACATTATATTAAGAATCTGAAACATAAAAGACGAGTAGTGATTATACATCTCTGACTACATAAAGCTGATACAATGTATTCTATGAAGTATCATTATTCTCACTTTTAGCTCTATTCAAGTGAAAGAACTGTATCAATTTGCAGTGTATACTCAAAGTGTTCTCTCAACAAGTCTTATACATCACTATGGAGCAGCATGGTACAAAGTCAGCAGAAGAGGGCCTAAACATAACTCAGAGAGAGGAAACGCAAAAAGCAACCCTTTGCCATTGATGTCAAAGGGGGAGGAAGAGCAAGCAACAGGAGAAAGAGCAGGCAAACAGAGAAAATGTATTGCCATCAATGCCAAAGGGGGAGACTGTTGGAAATGTTGTCATTGATGGCAAAGGAGGTAGCAGATGCAGAGACAGGAACAGTTACAAGGAGACAAAGACAGACAATGGAGGCAGCAAAGAGGAAATGAATATAAAGGAGAAAGGCAGAGGAAGAAAATACGGAGACAGAGCCGTTATCACAGCGAGCGAACGGAGGCGGTGACGAGCGACGAGCGAGCCTGGCTTGTGTAGAGAAGCTAGTTGTTATTCCAAGAATATGTATATATATATATATATATATATATATATATATATATATATATATATATTCCGAGGATCTTTTATACAGCCTGGCGTTACACATAATATAAATTAATTTTTGGACTTTATATTCAAATGCTCTGTATTTAGTTGAAGAACTTGACTTCTGGTCGATGTGGTGTTTTAAATTGTACATACCTAGATTGTAATGAGCTCTATGAACGAGCGTGAATAGGCTCTGTGGGGATGAGCACTGTACACATAGCCACAAGGGTTATGAATGGTGGAACTCTGCGTCAGAGTATAACAAAACCATAGTCGAAAAATATATATATATAATTGAATGGAGCGGAACCATAGTTATAACCAAGAATATATATATTTGAAATGTGATGAAAAGTTATATATATACATATAATTGAAATCATGGAGGACTGGAACCTGGAGCATAGGGAGAAGTGGAACCAAGAGCTGAATGAACAGTAACGGCGGTTTAAAGTGAACGGTGGTATTCATCGCACCACTATTATACGGAAGGCGGTATTCCCGAATTGGCAGCGATTCCATTGATTGATCGACGAGTGTCCCTGGATGAACAGTAAAACCACCGTTTAACGTGCGCCTTCGCTCATTAACTTTCGTACCAGGACGCGAAGCGAAATTGACACGAACCGATGATCTAGAAGAGGGCCATCGGACGGTGATCGCGCGTCGGACTTGCCCAGAGTTTAACCAAGGTGCGCGAATGATAGTCCAGATGTGACGCGCCATCACGCGTTATCTTTCATGCAAGTTGCCCGTGCGATATCCGTTGGATCGGGAAATGCAATGACAACCGTCGGATGGACGCGTGAGTTAAAAAAGGTACGGTCTATGCATTCACGAAGTGTACTGTGGGCCCGGGGCGGAAATATATGTAAAGAATTGGTTTATTAATGTTAGTTGATGCATTATAAGGACTGATGGAATATATATGAAAATATTATGTATAATAATGTTTGAATATGGTCCGGGTGCGTAACAAATATAATATACAATGGTTGGTGGTGCGATGGTGGTGTGCGATGGTGCGTAGGCGGAGACACCACATAGTGGTGGTTGCGGGGGTTCCATTCTTCCGGCTCAGTACGGTCGGGGTAAAGCTCCGCAGTTAACAATAGCCGTTGATCGTGGGTCAACGCCCAATCAGAAGGTCAAGTGCGGGGGTTCACCACTTGTTAACTTCTGGGCATTTTGTACTCCCGCTAACCGTCGATCTTCAATCTCACGGTGATCACACATCAAACCTACCGCCGCTTTAAACTCTGTGTAGTTAAACCTTGTTGCCGCCTGCAACTTGTTCGGGCAGTTGGAAATTACATTCCAACAATTATCTTTAGACTCCGGTGTAATGGTTTCAATATTAGAGAAAGCTTAATATATGTGTGGATATATATGTGAAGTGGCGGAATATGGAATTTGTGAATATGGTTTAATACACCGAGGGTCAATTATTATGTTGCGTAGAATGGTTGTAAATGCAGAATTAGCGCATATGTACACACAAGAGATTGTCGGGTTATAACTATAGAGGAGTATTGAATTAACATCGCAATTCTCTGAATTGAGATATTAAAATAACCCATACTTGTTTATATAAATTGCCAGCGTGGAATTAACGAGAAGTGTGAGATTGCCCGGACTTGGGAAATGATTGAGCATAAAACTTAAATGCAATTATGGAAAAGGAAAAAGAAGAGGAGAGCATGCAGAGATACACAGAGATTACAGGTTTGACAGGAATATGCATAGGAATGAGTTGGACAGGAGAATAAGCACAGAAAATAGGGAATATGCAAATGACAGTGAACAAAGAGTACGCAGAATAGGTTCTTAACAGCAGCAAGAAAAGACAAATCGAGTAAAGCCAAAATCCAGAAAAGGAGCTGAGGAAAACTGAAATATGTAATTAAAAATGTGAATGTAAATGTTGTAATTAATTTTTTTTATTGTTTGTGATGCAAAGGCAAGTATCCTAAGGAAAATACAAAATCCCACTGTAGCTTGGAAATTTGTACATATTGTAGTAATTCTAAAAAGGAGTTGGAAAAAGGAATAAGAAGACAGAATCCAAAGAGTCATGACTGTTCACTTCGGATTCCTTGTGAAATACAAATAGTCATGTGAGAATTTCTATATATAATATCAATTTTGATAAGCTCAAGCAGAGTAATAGAGCAAGAGAGAGAAAATATAGAGAAGGCAGAGTATAGAAGTATAAGGAAGAGAAGATCAAGAAAAGAAGAGAAGAAAGAGAAGCTACAGAATAGAGCTGATATCTGAGGTAAAGCAGCAAACATTCAGTTTGTTAAATTGAGGAAGTTGGAGCTTCCCTATCAAGTTGCAGCTTGATAGCTGTCAGTTGTAGCTGACTGAGGTTGGAGCCTCCTGTAGGTTGGTGCCTGCAGAAAATTGAAGGGAGTTGGTGCTTCCTTGAAAGTTGTAGCTTGCAGAATTGAGGTAGGAGCCTCCTGTAGGTTGGTGCTTGCAGAAAAAAAGTGGTGAGAGGGAGTTGGATCTTGCCTTTGCATCACTACAATAATAAGATGTGGTTTTCTCCCTTTATGGGTTTCCACTTATATCTGGTGTCTCTGTGCATGATGTTTATGTGTTGATCTGATTTATATCATCTGCTTAATACCTGCTGCTCTCATATTAAGTCTGTTGTTCTATTATATTAATACTTGCTGCTCATATTCTAAGATTCTTACACATTAATCTGGACATGAAATGAAGATGTATGTTAGTTCGAATAAAAGGTTTAAAAAGAGTATGAATGTGTTAAACTGATTCACCCCCCCCCCCCCTCTCAGTTTAACTAAGAGTTCAACATAAGTGGCTGATGATAGTGTGGCTAGGCTTGGAGTGAAGCCTCTACAAGTATATCCAATTTCTTCTTCTCTTATTGGTGAGTTAGGGCTTCAATCTTTGCATTTGCTACCTTGAGTTTTGCCCTTGTATTTCTTTCTCTTTTGGCATAACGTTTGGCCATTCTCCTTTGAATCTTGTTGTCCTTTTTAGCCTTCATTAACAACTTCTCCAAGTGGTCATTGATGGCTTGAATCCAACCTTCCTTGTTTTCTTTGATCATCTCCAAGAACTGATCATCAAGGATAGTTTCATTATTTGTCTCTCTTTGTCGTGTCTTTCAAGCTCCAAGGCTCCTTTTAAGCCTCTAGTTCTAGACCTACCTCTTGGTGATTTTTCATCTTGTTCTTCAAGAAAAACATGCTTCTGTAGGGTCTCATCTAGAAAAATCTTGGCTTTTTCTGCCTCTCTTTCTTCTATTGTTTCTTAGTGTCAAAACCCCGGGGAGATGGAATGATAGTGAAAAATGAATTTTGAGAAGTGGGAATGTGATGAGGAAATTTAGGGAGATGGGGGAAGGGGTTTATGAAATGAGGGAGGTGACAAGGATTAGGAATGTAGAGGGGTTCAGAATAGGGAAATTTATTATAGTTATGGGGTTTTTTTTGGGAGCCTATGTAAATGAGTAGCCTAGGGCTTAGGGTATTGGGAATAAAAGGGTTAAGGAAGGGGATAGTGATATAGGGATTTGGGAAATGATTTTTTACAATTTGGGAAGGGTAATGAAGGTTTAGAGACTGTAATTTTCATATTTGAGAGTGCGATCTTTATTTCAGGGAGATACTAGGGTTTAAAATTAGTAAAACACCAAATATTTAATGAAACTTTCAAAACACCATAGAGAATGATTGTAGGAGGAAGAAGAGTGATGTAATTGACTATCACTCACTTGTTGGAGGTTGAAGAAAACATTTTTGAAGCTTTGGAGATGATTTTTTCAAAGTCTGGAAGAGTTTCTGGCTTTTCTAGGCAAGTGTGCCTTCCCAGAAGCGAGTGCGCCCTCCCAGAAGCGAGTGCGCCCTACCAGAAGCGAGTGCACCCTCCTTTTTGAATACCACGTTTGGAGGCCTTCCCAAACTCAAAAATTGAGCTCATGATAGCTCTTTGGAAATATATATCTCTTGGATACACAATGAACCTATCAAGAACTGAAAATGATCAAGTATAACCCCTCAAAAATCAATTCTCCCAAGACTGGTCAAAAAGTGCAGAATGAGGGTGAAAAAATGTAGTGTGTTGTTGCAGGCAACTGTTGGACGCCTTCCTCAACTCCAAATTGAGCTCATGATAGCTCATTGGAAAAATATTCTAGAATAATTTTCATTTGACTTATCAAGAAATTCATTTGGAAACTCTGGATAGGAGAATCTTTGAGTTTCCCAAGGTCACTCCAGAAGTGCAGAAAATCTCTTGTAGCACCTGTAGTTTTGATATTTATCCCGAACCATGATACCTGTGTAAAAACGGAAGGATGTTTTTCGTTTTTTACATATTATGGACAAAACCCTCTCTCACTTTTATCAAATTCATCTCAGTTTTTTCAAGAACACACTTTGAACAAAAATTGGCCCTATGAGTGGCAATTGATTTGACTCTTGGAATGACTTCTTGAAAAATGATGAAGACATGATGTTTATGAGCTGAAATGACCTCATACTTACTTATATGAGCTACCTTACTCCACCTCTTCTCAGATGTCTCTGATTCCATAGAAAACCCTAGCTCAGTGGGAGAGTAATTAGGGTTTAGTGCTTGTGGAAAATGATGATTTGGGCACCCTTGGGAAAAGACAACTCCCTTTAACATTTGTTCAATTGGTGAACTAAAAAATCTTTCACTTTGACATGTGCTTGTTTGGCATCTGGAACTGAGTTGGTAGCTTTTGGGAGACTCAGTACTTATTACATTTGAATTGACATAAAATTACATGAATAAAAATAAAATTACATCTTTGAATGAAACTCACATTTTAAATAAAAATTACATGATGGAATAAGAATTTATCTTTACAAATCATCTTCACATGGTGAATAGATTTTATTTCATCACCCTTTACTTGTTGGCCTTATGCAATGGAATGGAGTTTTATTGGACCATGAAAACCCTAGAAAACCTAATGATGACCTTGACAAGACTGGACCCCATGGTGACATGACATGATGAATTGAATTTATGGATGATGTATAGTCAGCAAGGTATGGAAGTGTGCTAGCGAGCAAATGAATTTTAAGGAAGAGTGATGTTTTTGGACTAGGGCTACCATCACTGACTAATTTTTTGCATGAACTAGTGGAATGATAAAAAAATTCTGAGTGGGACCCCTAATATGAATATGAAAAGAGTATATTTTGACCACTGATGGTAGGATGCAAATAATGACACTAACAGAACCTTCCCAAAAAAATAACTCTATGATAGATTAGATGTGATAACTATGTTATAAAAATGAGAGATGGATAACAATTGTTGAAAAATGGCAGCAAGAAAATCGTGATTTAATTTTCCCTTAAATTAAATAAGGAGAAAATCTAAATTCCACATCACAAGGAAACTTGAATGAGTTAAATTAGTTGTTATCACTCAATTAGCTTAGTTAATTCGATTTGTGGGCTTAACTTTAGTTGTGTACAATGATTCCTAAATTTTAGGAGCCTAGGTTGAGTGTAATTTTAGTTGTAACAATTTAATTCATTTAAATTGAGTTACGGTCAGTTAAATTTGTTCTAACTGTTGGAGGAACTAGTAGGAGGTATAGTAGTGGGGTGCTAATAATTAACTCATGCATACATGAAATTCAAGTTACATATTTGAGATTGGAGTTCAACGGAAATTTACTATCAGTTGTATAATTATCCAAATTGTAGAGGTGGTTCATGTAGTCATAGAAGAACGTATAGGGATTGTGTAGTTATGGATTAGGAATTTCCCTAAATAATAGGGGATAATTCCCAAGAAAATAGGGAATTGGGAAATCAGGAATTTGGCTAAGTATTGACCAGACGTAGATTTTGAAGCAATCAGTTAGATTATACTTCTACAAAAGTTTCTCAAGCTTGAGAAAGCATTGTATTTATTCTCTATTTTTTACTAATGCAATATAGATAGGAAGGAGTTTAGAGAAGTTGTTTTCCCCTAGATATATCCTTGTGTATGTGTGTTAAATTCTGAAGCATGCTTTTGATATAACTTCTCAATCGTGAATTGCTTTTTGCAGATGAGTAGAGTAGATTTGAGTCATATGTTTCAAAACATTAAGTGAGAAGTATTGAATCTACAATTAATTTGTACATGGTATTAGAGCTAGATTCACAGTAGAGAAGACAATTCGAAGTTGTCTTTGCAGGAGGTTCGAATTTGAAGATCAATGTTGCAGGTTTTGTCCAAGACTGAGAAGATGGCTTCCACTGGACTCAAGATCAAGTATGTTTTGGAAGGAACCACAAATTTTGTGGCATAGAAGATCTGTATGGAGGAAATATTATATGACAATGGGATACTAGATTACCTCAAGACATATATAGTAAAACCCCCAATAGTTGATGCCCAAAATCTCCCTCAGGATGTGGCTAAAGCAAGGAGGATCATATTAGAGGGAGTCTGAGATCATCCTGTCTCGAATCTCCATAGGAAATAAACTCCATTCACAATGTGTAAAACATTGACGGACTTGTTTGAGAAAAATAGTGACCACAAGAAGCTAGAATTCAAGTACAAGCTTAGGAGTATCAAGATGAAAAATAATGACACAATTCCGCATTACCTGAGCAAGTTTACACAGTTTCATGATGAAATTAGTAGTGTTGGTGTGACTATCCCTAAAGAATATTTTGTGGGTTTAGCTATGTTGGGTCTTCCCAAGGCCTGGCATAGTTATCAAGATCTCGTTCATGGTAGAGATAAACTCCCAAGTTGGGAGGGGTTATGGTCTAATTTAGTGCAGGAAGAAATAAGGCAAGACAATAGAGATGGGACCTCATCCAAAGAAGAAGAAGAGGACCTTGAATTAGTAAGAAATGGAAATAAATCCAACGGAACGAAGTCCCAAGGCGAGGAGGGAAAGAAGAAAGACTTGTCCAATATCAAGTTCTTTCACTGTCATGAATTTGAGCACTATGCCACGAAATTTGCACGGAAGAAGAAAATCAAGAAATATCATGTAGTAGTTGCAACAGGTGAAGCTTTGGCCTTACAATTAGAGCTTGATTTTAATATCATTACATGCATGGCAAGCATATTAATTGGAAACATGTGGTATCTGGACAATGGTGCTTCATTCTACATGACGAGGAATAAAGATTTCTTCATTGAATTGGAGGAGAAATACCTCAATCAGAGCATAGAGTTTGGAGATGATGGAAGGTATAATGCAAACAATATTTATACAGTTACCTTTTAGAGGGAGTATGGCTCCCCTCTCAGACTCAAGGATGTGATTTTTGTTCTGGGACTAAAGAATAATCTTGTTTATGTCACGGTATTGGAAGACTATGGCTACGATGTGATATTTAGAAAATGGAATTTTTTCCTTAGAAACCACGCCACGGGACAGGTAAAGAAAATTAATGTGCAAGTCAAGAACTTGTATGCACTTGAGTTCGAAGATGCATTCAAAGTATTGAGCAAGGAAAATTTTAGAGACTTGGTGGTTGAGAGGGAGCATGATTTACCTCTCAAAATGGAGCCTTAAAAGCAGCCTCAAAAAGTTGTGGAGCAGTCACAATTGGATAAGCAGAGAGGAGACAGAGTGGAGACATGCACTAAAGAAGAGACCTCCAGCAAGGGAAAAATTTTGAGTTAAGTTGGTAGAGGGAGAACATGCATCCATACCTCCAAGTGTGAGGTGGGGTGATGTGAAGCAAGAGTCACAATAGTGAAAAAAATTGGGTTGGGTCCATTAAGGTGTTTTTTGTCTCATGGATCATTACCTTTCTTTGGGGGCCCACAACATTCAGTAGAAGGAGGATCAATGTCAATCATATACTAAGGAGTGTAGAGCAATGTTGACAGTAGATCAGGAAGCTCGGTAGCATAGTCAACGACAACACAATTTTTCCAGTAGACAATTGTGTATGTTGCAATAGAAACAAAAAAAATGAGAAGTATTCCATGTATTACATTCCAAAGGTGTTGGATCAGGATAGATGTGAATCCCTTTCTTGCTAAGAGGGAGTGTTGAAAAACAACAGCAAGAAAATACTGATTTAATTTTACCTTGAAATAAATTAGGAGAAAATTAAATTCCACATCACTAGGCAACTTGAATGATAGTAATTTAGTTGTTATCACTCAGTTAGCTTAGTTAATTCGATTTGTGGTCTTAACTTGAGTTTTCTTCAGTGGTTCCTAAATTTTGGGAGCCTAGGTTGAGTTTAATTTCAGTTGTAACAATTTAATTCAGTTAAATTGAGTTAAGGTCAGTTAAACAAGTTCTAACTATTGGAGGAACTAATAGGAGGTCTAGCAGTGGGGTGAAACTTCAATATTCAACCAGTTAAATCATCAATCAACTAATAATTAACTCATGCATGCATGAAATTTGAGTTAACCAGATGAGATCTAAGTTCAAGATAATTTTACTATCAGTCATATAATTATCCAATTTGTACAAGTGGTGCATGCAATCAAAGGAGGACCTATAGGGATTGCGCAATTATGGATGAGGAATTTCCCTAAATAATAGGGGCTAATTCCCAAGGAAAAAATGCAAGGAAACAGGGAATCGGGAAAGAAGGAAATTACTTCAGTATTGACGATAGGTAGCTTCTGAAGTAGTGAGATAGATTATACTTGTGAAGAGGTTGCTCAAGCTTGAGAAAGCATTGTATTTATTATATATTTTCTAACTAATGCAATACATATAGGAAAGGTTTTTGAGTAGTTTCTTTCCCCTAGATATATCATCTTTTATGTGTGTTAAATTCTTATGCATGCTTTTGAGATAGCTTCTCAATCGTGAATTATTTTTCGCAGATGAGTGGAGTAGATTTGAGTCTTATGTTTTAGAACATTACATGAGCATTATTGAATCTACAATTAATTTATACATGGTATCAGAGCTAAATTTGTAGAAATATCTACAAAAATGCATAACAAACACATAACAACCATAATACATGGACACCATAAAATATATTGGAAGGAACCCTCCCAAAAAACTAAATCTTAATAATAGATGATCTGCAGGTGATTTTTTTTCTCATTAACACCCCTAGGAGGGCCCACCTAAAGGGGCCTCATGCCCAACTTACTCAATTGATGTTGTTTAAACCTGATGGACCCATGGAGAATTGAATTCTTGCCTCATCAGAGGGACAAATACTTGGTGGTGACTTCAACCAACTGGGATACCATCAGGTCTATCCACGGTTACTCGCTTGTTCGAAGGAACTGCCAATCATATATACCTTCACATTTTGCAACATATATTCATGTTTACCATGCTAGAATTGCTAAAGGTGTTTCAAATGATCTTAGAGGTTAGAATATGGAGGATTCCACAAAAATTCATGGCGTGGGAAGTTTCATTGTTTTCCTACCCTTTGGCGCCACCCATACGCATTATACGCATCCCATATTTATTTCCAACCCCAGGGAAATGTTAATTCAATTTTCACGATCACGGATAGAATTTGACAGGAACATTTCTCGTCAAATATAATCAAAAAATTTGTAATTCAAATCCTTTGTTGAAACTCTAAAGATGGGTAGCTAGATGTGAAAACCGTCAAATTTGTCAGGTGGGTCCATTTTGAAATTCCAACCTCAGTCACGATACACCTACCATAAATACAGCTACCAATGTTTCTTGTAGATACTTATTTTGTACAATTTGATGCTATATGGGAGTCAAGGTTGAAGCATGCTACACATTTGCTAGCACCATCCATAGTTTCCATTCTAAAGACACATTCTTAACATTGCATACTAGACACATAATTTCATACTTTTACAAGTAATATAACTTCTTTTATACTAGATTTCAGCCCAGGCATTATGGGATGGATTCCCATCATAATCCGGAAAACACCGTCTACTAGTACACCAAGGTTTTAGGAGATTTTGAGTTAAAATAGAGAGCATAGGAGAACCCTATTTCAATTTCTGAATATCATAGTGACAATGAGGACATATTGGTTGCTCAAATTCTTGAATCCAAGGTACCTCGTAGCTTCTAATCAGTTATTGGTTTAGTAATTTTATGGGGAAATCTTCAATTTGTTTCTTCTTTCTGGTTAGGGGTTTAGTGCCATGGCTAATGTTTTTTTATGGCCTAGAGAAATACTTAGTTTTTAAGGCCTTAGAATTTTGGTGCAAGGTTTTTTTTTTTTCTTTTTGTTTTTTCTTTTTCTTTTTTTAAGTTTGGCTTTTGGTGAGTCGACATCATGGTCATGTCCAAGAATAACCCCTGAAAGGGTGGGGAATTGAACCGGTGACTTAATATCTAGGAATGACTTAAAAATGCACCCAATCATCGTCTATCCAAGACATGTGGATGAATTTTATTGGAGGTCACTAAAATGAAAATTGTGTATTTTATAGTTATAACCCAGTATTTAAGAAAATAGATAGACAATCTAGTACTAGCTATGTCCAAAAATAACATCCACCTGCTATTTCTAAGAATCAAGGTAGATAACTACTTTACAGAAAAACATATGGGAAGGAAGACAATAGAGTATCCCCACCACATGACCTACAATAGTTTGAAAACATCAACCAGTTATTACGCTACAACGAAGTAGTTGAAAGCATTCACCCGAAGTTTTGCGGAGGCTGAGGGATGTAGCCTACCCTTCTCATTTTTATTCTTATTCGTATTAAAACAAGAGTGACTGCGTAGCGGTAGTCCCTGCCGTATTGTCTATAAAGACTAAACAATTATAAAATGAGTGTTTTAACATTATGACCATTTTTTTCTATGGCTTCGGTCAACTGTCAACTGAATGGCTGACAAACTTCTTTCAACCATTGTTCCTAGAATAGCTCGAGAGTCTCTCACATTTGCAATGATTTTTTGATTTATGAACCAACATTACATTGCTAATGTGTTACATTTTTACAATGCTAATGTGTTATATTTTAAATTTATTTTTAGTACATAGTGAATATAATGGAACCTTAAGTGTAATATATGCATAGTAATTGTAATATTGTATTTAAAATATTTAATTTCACTCAAACCCAAGCCAATAAATGCACAACCATTAAGTAACAAGCCAACATGTGCCATGCTTTTCGATATCATATTAAAAACCACAATTCATATAAAATTAAAATTTTGCACATGCACATAAGGTTTTTCGACATAATATTAGAAACCACCATTCATATAAACATTAAAATGTTTTGGACTATGCATTTGCAGGATTTACAAAATTAAAAATTTCACAATAACAACAGTTTCAAGATTTCAAGGGGGAGCGAGCCCAACAACTACAACCTAGTAGAGAGAGGCCCCATGTTGCAAAAACAACATATGCTTGGGCCATACATATTTCCATAGTGTGCAAAAGATGGAGGAAATTCCTGAAGTACCGAGTAAAAGCGCTGAGGTAAATAGCATGTTTTCCTAGTAAAACTTCCTTGACTATGAAGAATGAGTAAAATATTAGATATATTAATAGAAATATTAAATATTATATGCACAAAAACGTTTTAAGAAATATAATTTTAAATACAATCTGGTCATGGAATAGAACAATCACTGGCGACCATTGGGAGACCCAACTAATGTGGACCATTTGCATGTATTACACACGTCCTTAGTCCTTGAATAATAATTTTGGATAGTCTCTAAGAGAGCCACGAGCCATCCATATGCATCTCTCATAAAACAAATGCTTCCAAACTCATAAGATACACGGAAAAACAAATTCTTGTGAAAAATAAAGTTTTTTTATGATCTTCATATATAAAATATTACGGAAAAACACAAAGTAGATGTAGCTTACCGGTTGAGTGCCCAAAACTGCATCACCTCCAGAGTCACGAAAGTGAAGAAGCAAGCGAGAGCCATTGAGTAAACGGGTGTCTTTGTTAACGTCTTCCGCTGAGATTTCTATGGCAGTTTTAGATAAAATAGCACACAACAAACTCTAATCAAATTCTATTCTGCATGAAGGAAATTACACACATATTTATACAAGCAATAGTCTCAAGATAGGAATTCTATCTTAGACGTACAGTAGTGTGGTTGAGAGATTCTCTCAACCACACACTAAACTAGGAGAAACTATATTCTAGCTAATTCCTATTATGTAGGAACAAACTCCTCAAATGGAGAATTACAACCATAGACAAGTAGGAATTAATTATTTCTAACTCCCCCCCTTAATGACTACTTGTCATGATAGTGCTTCACAAAGTCTGGTTGTGGTCAAACATAACAAAGAATATGTCGACGTCCATATAAAAGAGCAACCATCCACTGGAATGCATGGGTACCAACCGCTGCAACCGCTAGTCCTATAGGATGTCCTTCGCATACATGATTCTGTCGACCGTTATCACTGCATATATGTACCTGCAAATCCACCACCATCAGGCGAATTGCATGTGCAGAACCTCCAAAACAAAATCTGCCTCTCTTGGACAGATCCGCAACTTCTCCGATCTGCTCCTCTCACAAATCGTCAAACGAAGATGAGGCTTCCCGCGGATCTTCCAATCTGCCTCTCCCCGATAGATCCGCAACTTCTCCGATTTTCTTCTCCGCAAATCATCAAACGAAGATGAGGATTCCCGCGGACCCCCATGAAGTTGAGTTGGCGTCTTCCTGAATAAAAAATCGTGCGCTTCCGCACCATTCCCGTGATTTGGCGCGTTGGCACGAGTATGTACTGAACAGTTGCGCCAATTTCGCTTCTCAGCATGACTGTCAGCTAAGAAAGCACACCAACCCCCTTCTTCTCAGAGATTAATGAATCATCTGAGACTGAGCCAAGTCTTACTGTAGTCCACCTGCTCGATTGAGCACAAAGCTCTGCTGAGCACAAAGCTCTACTGAGCACACAACTCTCATGTACACGCGGCCACTCGTGTACATGCGGCCACAAAGGCACCTCAAGTCACAAAGGCAACCAGCCACAAAAGCTCTATAGATGGTTTCTGGCTCACCACCAACCAGCCACAAAGGCAATCCATTACAAAGTGGTTTTAAGATCACCACGAACTTTCAAATACCTTTAAAAGGCTTACATTTCATACTTCAACATTTTGGAGTTTCTGGGTACATACAATGACCATTACAACAACTGGACTTGCTTATAACATGCTAGGGAGTTTATTCCACAAACCACACTAACTCAAACAAACATTTACTTTGTTGTCCACCATAAACGTTGTCGCTGCTCCTTTACCTCATCTGTTCATTGTTCACATCTTGGGCATCTTTGTCAAATAAATTCTTGGAACTCCATGCTTATCCTGTCATTTGTTAGAGTCATGAATTCTAACAAAATAACTCTACCTACATTGAGTTATCTAGGCTCAATAATATTAAAACATGATTCCAAGAAAATACAACATAGACTCTTCAAATTTAGTTCCCTCTCTACCCAAAGATGATTATTTCCCAAACATACCAGTAACCATTCCAATGATACTTGTGAGGGGTCCACTGATAAAGAAACTGAAACATAGGCACCAACAGCCACACGAAGAGAACACAATTTTCCCTCAAGAACATTAATCCAGGACTCCACGGTCCAATCCTCTGTCGCATTTCAGTATCCAATTCTCCCGGCATCGCAACGTAATGCCACTCCCCCTACTCACTGTATCAAGGCTAGTCACTATTTTCAAGCACACTGCCTCATGCTTGATGAAAATCTACAACACGATCTCGATCATCCTCCAATCTCTGATGTAGCTCCAATTGATGTCGTTTTCACTGTCATGTGTTCATCATTCCCTGCAAATTTGCTTACTGTTGGAATGACCAGTTCTAACACACACTCAGAATTGTGACAATAGTTGGTCATGCTAATGTCACTTAAATTACAACCAGTTTCATTGTCATGACAGTTAATCAATATATTGCAACATCATCAGAGAATTAAAAAATACATTTCGACAATAGCATAAACTTCTCTATATATCGAGCAGCTCCAACACCCAAGCCGTCTTCAACACAATGGCCACACAAACTCTCTGCAATCTTGATTCCAAGGAGTTCATCTTCATATATGAAGGAAGAAAAAAACACAGCCTCGTTGATACCTGACAAACTGTGCACACTTCACGTGAAAAATCTGCGTCGGCACCCCTTTAGAAGTCAAAGAACCAATCCAATAAAAAAATAGAGGGAAAAAAAAAAAAAAGGTTCCGAGCTCCAGATCCCAACATATATTTTGAGCATCATATCACCGGCATTAAGCTTTCTGGCACAATTCACTAAATAATCTAACAATACTTAGGCTGCGTAAATAATCTAGAGACATTACTATCCTACTAGCAATCCATCGTCACATTAAATGGGATGCCCAGCATATTTCTCATGAATTCTTACGTGATTTTCTTCCCACCAGAATTTCGCTTGCATCTGGCTGAACTTCTCGTGGCAGAATTTGACACTCTTAATTTGTCTTGAACACAACCTCAGGCGCTCTCCATGGCAATTTCATATGCCTGCTCCTTCGCTGAAATGGTTATAGCCGCCCCTCCATCTGAAGGTATGCTTAATTTGTTTCTTCGACTTCGCCATTGCTTTAGGAGATTTCCGAACATCTATTGAATTCACAACAAACGTTGCCTTCGTAGACCAACCCTCAGGGAGTCGAAATCCGTCAGACCCTGGCTCCTCTGAGGCCTTCAAATCAGACCCTACAAAACCTGGCTCGAGCATCACCGCGTGGATGGCCATCACCAGCAATCGGTGGCTACTTTCTGCATTCCCCCGTTCTGCCAACAAAAGCTGGCAGTCGCATCACAGCTCAATCAATTCTGATCACCAAATCTACACACCAGTGATCGTCTTCCCCTTCTTCTTCGTCGTCTTCCTCTACTTTGTCTTCATCTTCTTCTTGATTGACATCAAAATGGACTTCAATAACACTTGACAATCGCCTTCCTGATCCCTGTGGAAGCGATCCTCTGCATCTGGCTCAAAACAACTCTGTCAATCTCCGCTTTCCTCCTCTTCATGTACATCAAAATAAACTTCAATAACCTTAGATGACGATGAAGAGTTTATTTTCACATCCGCAAGGAGATCGCGTTCGACTTCTTTCACCATCTCTCCTCCGGCTGGGATTTCCTGTGTCTGCAATGGTAAATCTCTACAGCGCCAATCATCGTTACGATCACTAAAACTGCGCCGAACTCATATGCGAGGGACGCCTCGTACAGTACTTCGCCAATCCTCACAAACGTTGGAGGAAGAATTTCAACCGCCTCGTGGCATATGTATTTCAAATACGGCATTAGTAAAACCCCGCAGGATCCCAACACCAGAATCAGGATTATTATATCCACTGTCGCCTTGGGTGACTGCTCGCACAGAGGGGAGGACGAGGCAGAGGAATGTCCCGTATTCGAAACCGGCTGCCTTCTGGAATGGCCCCGTGGGGGCGTTGGCTAATCTGATAAGGCCAAGGCATTTTCCAGCGCTCCACTTCTGTACAGCGTCCTCACCGCAGTTCGAAACCCATGACGCTCTATGTCAGATGCGCCACGATCAATTCCGAACATCCTTTTTATAAATAGTTCTAAAAAAACTGCACCATACGTGACACATTCGCATCATCTTTGATGAATTCTTTTCTGTTGCTCTCCACAAAGAGTAGGCTGGTGAGAGCCCGTGCAACAATGGCTTGAGAGAAGTCAGGCTTGCCATCCACCATCTTTGCAAGAAGACCAACACACCCTGCTTCTCCCAATGTTCTCTTCGCTTCCTCTGTCCCCGCCAGATTGCAGATGATCAAGGCTCTTCCACGACGCAGCATCGCCACGCTTCTACTGCGCTCAGAATTTCCTCGCTCTGCTTAGAGCTTCTCCAATCCCCAAATCAAATACAGATCAATGGCTCTTCAACGATTCTAAACAGATCCACAATGCCTTGTACTTTCTCACTCCTAATTAACACCACATCGGCACAGATCGATCGAGCAGATTGCTTACCACACTCGCAATTTTTGATGGACAAACAAACAAAAAACTCTCTTATTTCCTATTTCCCTCAGCCCACGAGGGGTCGAGGCCCAAGCTCTGATACCAAGATAAAATAGCACACAACAAACTCTAATCAAATTCTATTCTGCATGAAGGAAATTACACACATATTTATACAAGCAATAGTCTCAAGATAGGAATTCTATCTTAGACGTACAGTAGTGTGGTTGAGAGATTCTCTCAACCACACACTAAACTAGGAGAAACTATATTCTAGCTAATTCCTATTATGTAGGAACAAACTCCTCAAATGGAGAATTACAACCATAGACAAGTAGGAATTAATTATTTCTAACTGTTTTCGCTACCTTCCCAACCCACCTTCGCCATGCTCTCGTACGTGTGGACTGCACTACATAGGTTCCTCATAGTGCATAAAGAAAAGCAGATAACTATAAACATCCTTGGCATCTGGGCCTCCATCATGGTCTAATCTTTCCTTTGTCTTTGCAAAGGGACGCAAAAATAGATTTTATATAGTGAAGGGATGGTGAACTAGTATCTGGTCTTTGTGCTTCTTTTTCATTGAACTTCTCTCTGGTATCGTCAATTATCTACGACAATGATGCTCGGGCTGATGTTGGGCCAAATGAAGGATTTGATCGAAAAGACACTCGACCTGTCAGAGCTCCTTCTGATCGTGGGTGGATGATGGCCCACCTTACTAATAAAGGTAACTTTGTTCCGAATAAGCACCCGAAGCTAACCCGCTGAGCTCACTCCCAGTATGGACAGAGCAGAGGAGGACACAAATCAACCTACTCCAATTTTCCCTGCAGCGTGAGAATGAAAGAACAGTGTATACTCAAATGTATCTTCAAATGCATCTTCGAGGTATTTATAACTCTTTGATAGAAGGAAATGTATCAAGATTCGTAAATAGGTTCAAAATTTTTTACATTACCTGCAACCTGCTACCTGAGTCTCTCTGCAACTGGCTCTCCTCTCCTATATTTCCTCGCTTTTATTTTCGCTTTGATGCGAACTGAACCGAATGCAGCTTCTAAATTTAAATCTATTGATAACTCAGGGTTGGATTATTCATTGATGTTATTCACACGCTGCTCCAAGCCACATATGGAAGCCTCTTTCAATGTGCTTGCATGCAAAAACACATTTGGCCTAAAAAATAAAACATAGGTAGTTGGCATTAAAATAAAACATAGTTTCGAAAATTTATACAGTAAGTTTAAAGACAAATGGTAAAACTACGGGTAATATAAAACAAAGATCAAATTTAGGAAGAAAAGGCAAACAGCTATTTTCAAACTTTGGGTAAAATACTTTTTGGATAAACAAAATTCATAGCCCAACAATAAGCGGGAAACTTTGGATAAAAAGAGGTTTTTACTTTCTTTTAAAATTTAGAAAGACGAAAAATTCCATTTAAAACTTTGGTTATCACAATAATAACGCGAAAAAAAGTTAGTCAACAAATGAATTAATAAGCGTCAACGATCTATCAATCACTACACTACTGGTGTGGGCTTCGTTTCCACCATATTTATCGTGTTGAAATTGGGCTTATTCTTTGGATATTTTACTCTCCTAATAGTCTTGTTGGGATTTTTCCGTTGGAAAAACTCCACCTAAGACTCTATGTAGATGGGAGAAATATAAACAGCAACAAATTACTAGCCTTCCATTGGTAATTTAATGCCCCTATGGCGACCCTTCCTCTATACATACACATGTCAATACCATTCGGATGTGCGCACCGCTTCAACATATGGACGAACTAGCCGCATCACCATGCTGGCATTTGTACCTGTTGGATGCCCTGCTGGCCTTCCTTAATCAAATTGGGCCAACAACAACCGTCTCCTCCCACACTGCACCTATGATTCGAACCCAGGGAGGAACCCAACATACAATGTGACTCCCACTATCGAATCTAGCAGGCCGAGCATCGGAATTTCACATCCAGTGGGCCACCCGTCGCACTGAGGTATTTTACCTCCAGAAATTTACTCTGGTTCTGCATCTTCCTCTATTATGTGTTCCCTAACTCTCTTTAGCCCCGGGGGTCTGTCGAACATACCACCGCGAACATGCTCGAACATCCCACCGCATACATTAATCGTAATCATTTGTATGAACGTTAATACGATATCCTCAATAATAATACTGGTATATGTAAATTTTCACAGTCGTCCACCACTCTACAACAGAGGGACTCTTGTCGCTCACACAGGACCACTGTGGTATCTCATGGCAACAAATTCTGAAGAGCCCTCATATCTCTTTGAGATCCCTAATTTATTTCCCATGGACACATCTACAACGTTTATTGTGTTGAAGTTGGAATACCATAGCCTCTAGGATTCACCAACTATAAAATCCATAATACAGATTAAAATCATAGAGCCCACATGGAATGAATAAACATTAACCCCAACTCTTTCCATTTAAAAAATAATACAATGACGATTTTATCAGCATTGGGCTGCTGAAAACTAGTTGAGAACAACACACACAACTACAGGAATATTAATTTGCAGACTTAAAAAAAAAATGACGGACAACTAGATTGCTGAGCACAGAAAGTCTACTCTACATTAGCTATTTTGGCTAGGAGAAAGGGATCTATACTTAGGTTTTTTTTTCCAACTTGTATGAAACAACCCATGTTATGACTACATACTCATATATATGAATATACCTATGCAGTTAGGCTAATGAAGTCCAAAATAAATACTTACAGCCCATCAATCCTACATAAACTTTTTGTTGGAATTTATGAAAATTCCACAGAGAATAATACTCTCCTCTTCAATAAAAAGAAATAAAAAAATTTCTTGACTGGAGACAGAGTTTTCACTCTAAAACCTATTTCATTAACTTCAGAAAAAAAACTTGTTACAAAATTTCCTCTCACTGAGGGAATACAAAATGTTGGACTGTTACAAGACACAGTGTCAGAAAAAACTCTTCTCTGTCTCACACAGAAAATAATCTGTTCAATTTTCAAAACACTACACTGCTGTGTATATAATATGCACTTTGTCTTTTACATATAAAAACGCACTGTTGTGCTTACAAAAAAATTAAGCTGCTGTTGTGTGTATATAACTTACATTACAATGCACTTTATATATCTTATTAGAATTAGTTAGGATTATGATTACTTTAGTATATTTTGGATTGGGTTTGTTGAGGAAGTTGAGAGAATCTCTCAACTTCTCTCTCTAAAATTAGAATTAGTTTAATTATATATTTGATGTATCTAATTATTGAAGATATAGAAATTACTTGTTTGTGTGTGTATCTCTGCTCTCTCAATTTTTAATATGGTATCGGAGCCTGGCTGGGCTTAATCCCTCACGGGAATGCCCAGGAAGATGTGAGAGTTGTGTCGCTGGTTTGGAATGTTTGTTGTGTGAAGTATTTTTTTTATTTTCTAGGTGAAAGTTTTTTTTTTGTGAGTTTGTATAGGGGCGCAGTGATTGATTGCAGAGTTTAATATACCTCGGCTAAATCTTTCGTCTGTTGGGAAAGGTTTTAATTGCATTAATTTATTCCCCAACCACTCTGGTTTTGGATCCTCAATTGCAGTCATGCCCAGGACCAAGGACAACATGACTTCATCAGATGATTATCAGGATTTTTGTTTAACGAATTTCAACTCCGCTACATCCACGATTCAGAACAAGAAATCCGGTGGGCAATTGACAATTTTTTACAGGGGAGCGGTGAGAGTGTTTGACGATATTCCTGCAGATAAGGTAGAAGACATAATGTTAATGGCTAGCGGTGGAAGCTCTTCCAGTTTTTTAATAGATGCTCTCTCATATAGAGACGAGAGGTAGATAAATTAGGTCCGGATGTGAGGGGTTCGATTCGGTGGGCGATATAAGCCGCATATGGTCAGAATTCTCCTACAAGCAATTCGGATTTGTGGATTTGCTCTGCGGAAGTACATGGCCGTTTTCTCAACTACAATTTGTATTGTTTCCACCATTGCGCTCAGCTGCCTGCAGGGAGGGAAATACACTGCGAAGGGGGCAAACGACAAGCAGATAACAAATGGCGCCATCGGCAACATCTTTTTGATCTGACCTAATTCTGATCTTCACTCTTCTTTGAAAGTGAATGGATCTCGTTCGTCCCTGCTGAATTTAGTGTTTCACTTCCTAATAAGCTGTTGGGTTTCGTGCCGATTGAATTGAGAATTGAGAGTTTCGTGCCCGCTGAATTGAACGTTTCATTTACAACTGGTTGTTGATGTTAAAAAAAAATAAACGGTGCACAGTGTAGGTAGGGTGGTTGATTTGGCCATTATGAATAGCCACGCAACAGAGAAATTTTCGAAAGAAAGAGTTGGTGCAGCTAAGCGTGATGATGATGGGCCAGCTTTGCTTTAGCTGGACAGTGGTGGGTTGAAAATCTTGCTGGTTTGATTTACGTTGGATTTGTAGGTTTAAGTCTTATATTTATTGCTATGAGAGTTGTGTAGAAGACAACCTATGAGAGTTGTGTAGAAGAGAACCAATTATTGAACAAATGAGCATTATTTAAATTAGTCGTTCTTGACGTCCTGCAGGGACGAGAGAACAATTGACTAATTTGATTGTGTGAATTTGTTATATGCTGATCTTGTTGTGCTACGGGCCAAGGAGCATCAGTTACAGGTTACAAGCAGGTCAAGTTGTTAGATTAACTCTTGAACACATTCAGTATTCAGAACATTTGCCTAGCCACTGATGGATAGCCGAAAGCGAAATATCCGACAGATGGTGATTGGTCCATAGGATGGTTCATCACTTGTCAGCTCTATCGCGGAAGCCCCGACAAGCCGAGTTGTCAACACTGTTGATCTTGCAAAGTTCATTATTGCTGGTCAAAAACAATGTATTTTAAATGGGTTGAATGGTAGCTCGAAAATGGTGGAGAAAAGAGCGTTTCCTATGAGATCTCAGAGTGGGTACATATGTTAATGAAGACCAGATCAGACAAAGACACGAAAAGTTTAAAGTGTTGTAATTGTGATTAATTATATGTTTTGTAAAGTAAGCATTAAGGGAGGGTAGTAGAATTAGTTAGGATTATGCTTAATTTAGTATATTTTGGATTGGGTTTGTTGAGGAAGTTGAGAGAATCTCTCAACTTCTCTCTCTAAAATTAGAATTAGTTTAATTATGTATTTGATGTATCTGATTATTGAAGATATAGAAATTACTTGTTTGTGTGTGTATCTCTGCTCTCTCAATTTTTAATATATCTATGTCCCGCACTTCAACAAAACATAACATATATAACTAAAACTAAAACATGTTTAAAAGACCTTTCCAGCCCCACTACATAAAACACACATATGCACTATGCATATATGTTATAACATGTAAGTCCAAAGGTTTTACAAAACCTTTCGCGTGATAACTCAATAAAACATTAAAACGCTATAATAAAACATTATAACGTAAAATCACTAAAAACAAAACCCAAACTCTATCGCAAAAAACTCCGCCAGACTTCAAACGAAATTGAACCAAAATTCAATGGGCAATTTCGCGTTACACTCTGGCTGACGTCACAGAAAAATTTGTGCGCGCGATGAGGAATTAAATCCACCCTATAGCCATATCGTGTCCGATTTTGGGATTTTGTACGGTGGCAAAAATGTGACGCGAAAACCATATCAAATCCGCACTAAAAAAATTTGGGTCCGGATTTCATGACCTCTGCCCGACTTAAAAACAATGCAATGCAATCACATTGCACCACGTGGCTGCTAACTAGCCTGTTGACTTGGCATGGGGACCGCTGCTCCTGTGGGTGATGTCTGCTATCGTGGCCGCAGGGACCAGCAAAAAACTCCCACGCATAAACTTAAATAAAAAACATACGAATGCTCTGTTTTTAAATGCAAACCTTGTTTTAAGTAAAAAAATTCTAATGCTCTGTTTTTTTTAATGTGCAGAGGTTGTGCTTAAACTGTGAAAGAATTTTTTTCACTGTACAGACCAGGGGCGCCTAATAACAAAAATCAAGACGAGGTTGACTGCTCATCAGTTTTGGCAAGCGGCTCTTTGACAGAGCCATTCAAACAGATCTGGAAAGCGGCTACAATACTGGGCAGGTGAAATTAACCTTTCAACACTCCCCCTTAATTTCAGCTGCTGGGTTATCAGTCATACCCAGAGATTTTCTTAAAAACTCAAAACTCTTCTGCCCCAATCGCTTGGTCAGTATGTTTGCAAACTGCTCCTGAGTTCTGCAGTGTTCTAAAACTATTTTGCCATTGTTCACTAGCACCCTGATATAGTGAAACTTTGTATCAATGCGTTTCGTTCTCTTGTGAAACACATAATTCTTAGATAATGCAATAGCTGAGCTATTTTCACAAAAAATCACATTTCCTTTTGCTTGCTCTTGGCACAAACTTCTTAGCATCCTCCTCATCCAAATTGCTTGACACGTTGCTGCTGTAGCTGCCACATATTCTGCCTCTGCTGTAGACAACACTACAATAGGCTGTTTCTTAGAAGCCCATGAAATGGCTCCTGAACCCATGTGAAAAACATAATCGGAAGTTCTCTTCCAATCATCTACACTTCCAACCCAATCACTGTCAGTGTATCCTATTAAATCTGAAAATTCTGAAGCAGTATATAAAATGCCATACCTTTTGGTTCCTTTAGAATAACTCAAAATTCTTTTCGTTGCCTGCCAATGTGCTTCCTTTGGCCTCTCCATGAATCTGGAAATAAAACTAACAGCATGCATTATATCGGGCCTAGTTGCAGTCAAATACATGAAGCTGCCAACTATGCTCTTGTAAAAACTAGGGTCAAAATCCTTGCTGCTGTCCTCTCTGCTGAGTTTTAATCCCATCATTGTGGGAGCAATTGCTGCTTTGCTCTCATGCATATTAAATCTTTTCAGCACTTCATTAACATATTTTTCCTATGAGATAGAAATCCCATTTTCATCTTTTTCTACTTCTATTCCTAAGAACTATCTCAACAAACCCATGTCAGCCATTTCAAATTCTTCTTTCATGACTGTTTTAAAATTTTCAATAAGGTAATCATCATTACTTGTAAAAATAACATCATCAACATATAAAACCACAATCAACATTTTACCATCCTTTTCTTTGATGTAGAGGGTGGGTTCTCCCTCACACTTTTCAAATCCATTTTCCAGTAGATAGGAATATATCCTACTGTACCACGCTCTTGGTGCTTGCTTTAGCCCATAAAGAGCTTTATTCAATTTGCACACTTTGTATTGTTGGCCTTTATTTTCGTAGCCGAGAGGTTGTTCAATGTAAACCTCTTCCATTAACACTCCATTTAGGAATGCTAACTTCACGTCCATTTGGTAAAATTTCCACTTATTTTGTGCTGCTATGGACAGCACTGCTCTCACGGTTTCCATTCTAGCAACCGGTGTGAAATTTTCCTCATAATCTATCCCATGCTTCTGCTTATACCCTTTGACAACAAGTCTTGCCTTGTGTCTTTCTATTTTTCCTTCAGCATTACTCTTCGTCTTGTAGACCCATTTAACTCCAATGACATCTTTACCTTTTGGGAGTTCAACCAAATCCCATGTCTTATTTCTTTCTATGGCATTAATCTCCTCATCCATAGCTTCTATCCATTTCCTATCTTTAATACCATCTTCAAAGTGGATAGGGTCATCAACATGACAATATAAAGTAAACAAAGAATTCATACCTTCATTAGTTGCCTCTTGTTCATAAATGTCATTCAAATTTCTGAACTTCTTACCTCTTTCATTAGGTGTACAAGTGCTTGAAGAAGCACTTGAATTTCCTCCTTGTGGTGTGCTTGGAGAAGCAATTTCATTTCTCCTCAAGGTTGTCTCTTGCTGCCCTTGTGTTGGTGCTGCTGTTTGGGGATGTATTTTTACCAACTCATCATCATTTTCATCATGAGATAAACTGTGTTTAACATTCATTGTTTTCTCTATGCTTCCATCCCAAGCTTCCTCCAAAATAAACTAAACATCTATGCTCACAATAAACTTCTTGGTGGATGGGTTGTACAACCTGTAAGCTTTGGATTCCTCACTGTATCCAATGAAAATTCATTTCTCCCCATTTTTGTCCAACTTCTTCCTTAGCTGATCCGGAATGTGTGCATAAGCCACACATCCAAAAAATTTCATATGTGTGACACCTTGCTTTGTGCCACTCCATGCCTCTTCCAACACTTTGTTCATAACTGCTTTTGTAGGGAATCTATTTAAAATGTACGCTGCACAATTTACAGCCTCAGCCCAATAATCATTAGGCAAATGCTTTGCCTTTAACATACTCCTTACCATGTCCATTATTGTTCTATTCTTCCTTTCGGCAACTCCATTTTGTTGCGGAGTATATCTAGTTGTAAACTTCTTGTGAATCCCATTTTCTCTACAAAAACATAGAAAATCTTTAGAGATATACTCACCTCCTCTATTAGTCCTTAGGACTTTGATATGCATCCCACTTTGGTTTTCCACAAGTGCTTTGAAGTTACAGAATCTTTCAAACACTTCACTTTTGTTTTTCAAAAATTAAACCCAAGTTTTTCTTGTAAAATCATCTATGAATGTTAACATGTAATGGCAGCTAGCAAGAGATGGAGTTTGCATCGGTCCACATAAATTTGAGTGGACAATCTCTAAGGGTGATTTTTCCCTTATGCTTTTCCTGGAAGGAAAACTTTCTCTGTGTTGTTTCCCCAAGATACAACCTTCACAAAGGATGTTCGGTTTCTCTATCAATGGTAAGCCTCTTACCATTCATTTTTTGTTCAACAAGTTAAGACCTCCAAAATTGAGATGTCCAAATCTCAAGTGCCACAACCAATTGTCATCATTTGGTTCGATTTGGAAAGTCTCTTGTGTCATTGCTGCTATCTCTTCTTCATTCTTCAAATCTACTCTCATTCTAAGAGGGAACATCATGTTCCTTGTCATCTTCACTTCAGCAATACATTGTTTTCTGGGTGGTTTATCCATGATGGTACAAACATCATCTTCAAAAAAAACATTGTACCCCTTTTGAACAAGTTTTCCAATACTTAGGAGTTTACACTTCATTCCTGGAACATAATAAACATTTGCTATGGATTTCTTTACACCTTTCCTGGTTAAAACATTTACATCTCATTTTCCCATAACAGAAACTTTACTATTAGTCCCTAGTGTGATTTGTGACTTCACACTCTCATCTAACATAGAAAACATGGCTATGTTTCCTGTCATATGGTTACTACAACTGGAGTCTAGAAACCATAAATCTTCACTCTTTTCCTCGGCCATATTACAAGCTAAAAATAATTTATATTGGCTGATATTTTCTCTAGTAAAATTTGCATTTGTTATATTTCCCATATCATGCTGCTTCTTTCTACATTCATTTGCATAATGTCCATATTTTTTACAATAGTGACATTGGACATTGGATTTATCATACCTTTGTCCTTGAGCATTCTGCTGGCTCTTCATTATGCTGGCTTTTCATCTGCTTGCTCTTCAAATCCATCCTCAACAAGTTCCCATAAGTCTTGGGAAGCAAACAAGGCTCTCATGGTTATTGCCCAGTAGTCATAGTTTTTCCCATTAAATTGTGGGAGCTGGGTATTTCCAATACCCATGCTAGTGCTGGCTCCAGCCATTCTTGCACTCTTAACTATGTTTCAAAATACTTGACTGTGTTTTTAAAACAACTTATTGTCTTCAACAGTAACACAAAAAAAATGACTTGAGAAATACCTTGGATTCTTCTTGTCTGGGTCTTCACACTGCTGGAGAAGCTGCTGCAACAAAGAACTCCTTCCTTCAACTTCTTTGACCTTCAAAGAGTCTGGAATAGCTCCGATACCATGTTGGAATTTATGAAAATTCCAGAACAAACCAGAGAGAATAATACTCTCCTCTTCAACACAGAGAATAAAAAAATTTCTTCACTGGAGATAGAGTTTTCACTCTAAAAACTATTTCATTAACTTCAAAAAAAAACTTGTTACAAAATCTCCTTTGACTGAGGGAATACAAAATGTTGGGTTGTTACAAGACATAGTGCCAGAAAAAATTCTTCTCTGTCTCACACAGAAAATACTCTGTTCAATATTCAAAACACTACACTGTTGTGTATATAATATGCACTCTGTCTTTTACATATAAAAACGCACTGTTGTGCTTACAAAAAAAATACACTACTGTTGTGCGTATATAACTTACATTGCAATGCACTTTATATATCTATGTCCCGCACTTAAACAAAACATAACATATATAACTAAAACTAAAACCTGTTTAAAAGACCTTTCAGGCCCCACTACATAAAACACGCATATCAATATGCATATATGTTATAACATGTAAGTCCAAAGGTTTTACAAAACCTTTCACGTGATAACTCAATAAAACATTCAAACGTTATAATAAAACATTATAACGTAAAATCATTAAAAACAAAACCCAAACTCTATTGCAAAAAACTCCGCCGGACTTCAAACGAAATTGAACCAAAATTCAGTGGGCGATTTTGCGTTACACTCTAGCTGACGTCACAGAAAAATTTGTGCACGTGATGAGGAATTAAATCTTCCCTATAGCCATATCATGTTCAATTTTGGGCTTGTGTATGGTGGCAAAAATGTGACGCTAAAACCATATCAAATTCGCCCTAAAACATTTCAGGTCCAGATTTCATGACCTCAACCCGACTTAAAAACAATGCGATGCAATCACATTGCACCACATGGCTACTGACTAGCCTGTTGACTTGGCGTGGGGACCGCCGCTCTTGTGGGTGCTATTTTCTATCGTGGCCGCGGCAACCACCAAAAAACTCCCGCGCATAAACTTAAATAAAAAACATACGAATGCTCTGTTTTTAAATGCAAACCCTATTTTAAGTAAAAAAACTCTGATGCTCTGTTTTTTTTAATGTACAGATGTTGTGCATAAACTGTGAAAGAATTGTTTTCACTGTACAGACAAAGGGCACCTAATAACAAAAACCAAGACGAGGTTGACTGCTCATTAGTTTTGGCAAGCAGCTCTTTGACAGAGCCATTCAAACAGATCTGGAAAGCGGCTACAGTACTGGGCAGGTGAAATTAACCTTTCAACACTTTTTTCATTCCCTGACGGAATTTTTGGGTGGAAAAACTCGTTGTCATTGTAGGGGAATGCACTCCTTAAGTAAAAATACGAATTTATACTTGAGGGAATTGAATGAGGATATTCGTATACCTACCATAGCCATTATGTCCCACTTTTTCATGGCTTATCAACCACAAATATGAGACTAATTATGTGGTAACTCATGTGAACAAATTCTGAAGAGCCTTCATATTTCTTTGAGCTCCCAAAATTATTTCCCATGGAAAAATTTGCAGCTTTTTCTGTGTTGAAGTTGGAAGGCCATGGCCTCGAGGCTTCAATAACTGTAAAATCCAGAATACAGATTAAAACTATAAATACCACATGGAATGACACATCATGAACCCCAACTATCTCTAATTAGAGAAAAAATTTCAATAACTATGTTCTTAGCACTGGGTTGTTGAAAACTAGTTGCGAACCACACACAAAACAATAGGAATATTAATTTGCAGACTTCAAAAACAAAAATTGGAAGATAGCTAGATTTCTAAGCACATAAATTCCACTCTACATTAGTTATTTTGGATATGAGAAAGGGATCTAGATTTATAGTTTTTTTTCCTGCTTAGGTGAAACAACCCATGCTATGACTACATACTCATATACATGAATCTACCTATGCAGCTAGGCTATGGCAAGGAAAAAATAAATACTTACAATCCCTCAATTCTACATACACATTTTTCATTCCATGAGGGAAGTTTTAGGTTCCAAAACACATTTTCATTATAGTGGAATGCACTCCTTACTTAAGTATACATATGAATTTATATTTGACAGCCTTGAATGAGAATATTACTATGCCTAACATAACCATTGTGTCCCCATTTTTCATGGCTTGTCAACCACAAATTTGAGACTAACTATCTGTTTATTGTGGTATCTCATGTGAACAAATTATGAAGAGCCTTCATATCTCCTTGAGCTCCCAAATTTGTTGCCCATGGACACCACTTCCTCTTTTGTTGTGTTGAAGTATGGAATGAAGCAGCATGAACCCCAAATCCCTCCAATAAAAAAAATACAATAACTATTTGATCAACACTGGGTTGTTGAAAACTAGTTGAGAACCACCCACACACAACTACATGAATATTAATGTGTAGACTTCAAAAATAAAATATGGTAGATGTTGGGGTTCCCATGTTTTGGCAGATTTGGCAATACCAAAAGATGAGACAACATCAAACCACTTTGGGGTCCTAGGATCTAGCCCTCCTGGACCCGGAGAGGGATCTCTCCAAATAGAGTAAAGAGTGATGTATCTTTGAAGCTCAAGATGAGATATTAGGCTAGTTATGAAGCACAAAAGGGGGGTTTTAAAATGATTTAGTTGAAGGGTTGATGGGTTGGTCACGAGATCATGGATTGAGAAAGCAGTGGGAGGAAAGGAACAAAACAGCAGGCTGTTTCAGCAGACATGATAGGCCAAGACAATGCCATCCATTGGGCTATGGAGTCATGAAAGGGAATTACTTGCAACAACTAGCCAAGGCTTTCAAAGGGCAAGTCATCTACACTAAAGGATCTTTTAGATAGATGGTGGGATGGAACATTAAGGAAGGAAAGTGGAAGAAGGAGAACAACCAGATTTCTGTCTATAGATCAGGTCAGAGGTCATTTAACTCCAGACCTGCTTGGACATACTCAAAGGCTGCTCTCAAAGAGACAAAGGGGCATCTTATAGATCAGACCAGAGGTCATTTAACTCCAGGTCTGCTTTAGCAACTCCAAGGGAAAAACAGAGACAAGATTACAAAGAAACATCTAAGAGGCAAACCCCCAAGTTCATACATCAGCCAACAGGCAATAACATCCACTGCACTAGTTAAACTCCACGAATTTACTCTTAGAAACACATGAAGCAGAAAACATAAAGGTAGGGAGAGCATACAGCATAGGGCACCTAACACGGGTGAATCCTATACCATTATTCTGATGCCTACCAGCAGAACATGAAATAGTATGAAAATGTAATAAACAGAGTAAGAAAACATCACCAATAGCAATAGACCAGGATCCTGTGAAATTTGCTTTGATTAATTGATGCAACACCAGTCATGTACAATATGGCTCAATGGCTAATACAGCCCAGACTTTCTCCTCCCAGCCTATTACATACAACTACTCTGCTACTCCCTCCCAAGACTGTTCTAACAGTCACAAATGAATCCCTCTAACAGCAGATGCCCAGCAAGGCAACAACCTTTAAAATACGTTCTTGGGGATCTTTTATAGGAAAAAATGAGAGAGAGAGAACGACAGGAGTAGATGGACAATTAACTGATCACATTAAGACAGAATCGGCGGAAGTGTCCACGCCCATGCTGCTTAATGGCTGAATGCAGCGCTGTGTGTACTCTGAGACTGGCTCGGAGATCTCTGTTAGGTCAGATTTTGACCTCTGTTGTTCATTTGGAGTCCTTCGACTGTCTGGAGCTCTGTGCTGCCATTCTGAAATAGATGAACCGGAGGAAAGATCTGCACGGTCGCTCCATCCCTCCTACCTGCTGCCTGACTGTCTTAAATGGGTTTCAGACAGTGCAATTAATATTTCAGGGCTCAAGGAGACATGGAGAACGCTAAGGGAAGGTGTACGTCTGGAGAGAACGTCCTGCTGATACATAAGCACAGATAAGACTTTACAGTGTGTACTTGGTCTTCAAACTGTGCTTCGATCCTTTGAATACGGGGTGAAATATTTAATTTCATTAACAACAAGCACCAACCCCCTTTTGAATTCCTTCTGCTGGTCGCTGGCGATGCTGAACTGGCCATCTCTGTACTATCTGCAAAATGAATAGACCTGTTACAAACCGGGCAGTGGCGACGGAAAAATGCTGCAGAGGCGGAGGAATGGTGGCGGAGCGGCGGAGGAACAGTGAAAATGGCGGAGGAAACGATTAATCAACGTAAAAGCCCAACAATGAACTTTGGGCGAATTACAAAGGAAGTGGAAGAAAAACACTGGAGCGGAGGGGCGGACGTGGGACCCGGCAGAGGCGGAGGGCGATTATATCTTGACCGTTAGATCAGGGGAGGATGAACGGCCCATATGCAATCGGAGGAGATGCAATCGGAAGGGCACAAAAATGAGACACTCACAACTTCCGATTGCGATCGACAGGGGAGGGCGATAGCCGTTGGATCATCAGGGTAGATCAACGGTGCGGAACGCACCGCGGGACTTATCGAAATAAAACAATCGCATCGGGTTTTTTGAGTATTACAAAGGAAATGCACCCGCCGGTTGTTTCGATTGCGATTGGCCCCCAAGGCTTCAGCGCTTGGTCTTGGGTGACGAGCATATGTGGGGAAGTGGTTGAAGGGGCTTAACGGGAAAGGGGCTAGGCCTTATAATAAGGTCGGAAGAGGGGTTTTTAGCCCCTTTTGATGGATTTTAAGGGGTTTAAAGGGAAACGATAAGGGGGAAAATGGGAAATAAAGAGTAAGGGGAGGACTTAAGGGGATTTTTGGGGGAATTTGAGGGGTCAATGGGGAAGAAGGGGGAATAAAGGGGATAGAAAACAAAGGCTTTGGGGGATGAAATAAGAGGGAAAAGGGGGCCTTTGGGAATTTCTTCACATAACAGAGAGGTTTTAAAAGGGGAATCAGCAGAGGGAATTTGATCAAAGGATAAAAGGCACATGGAGGCTTCAAGGAGACTGTATTTTCAGCGGAAATGCATTCCTTGAAGACTCAACAACAATTTTAGCCCCCTATTTGCTTGTCAAAAATTTCATAGGGGGGCTAACAGTGGCTCCACATGGGGATGGCTACTTCTTGAAGGAGTCAAGAATTCAGAAATTGATCTCTTGGTGTAGGCCAGATGCCTGCTGCTTGAACCATCCATTTCTTTCTTTGATCAGCTGCCACAAACTGTGAAGACAACATATCAGCAGCACAGTTCTTTCAAACAACTACCTAGCCACACTATAGTCCTAACATTTTTTCTTCTTGGGTGCATTTGGACTTGCAGACCCTTTACATCATTAACTTCTACAAACATGAAAAATAACCTAACCTACTTCTACCCTTCTTACTCCATGACACCAGATTAGACTATTGGTCTCATATGTTTCTCTACCTAAACTATTACCTGCTAGGATTAGACTGTCTAGCAGGTTTCTTCTCTACCTTCTAAGACAGAAATTTAAACAACTAATCTACCTGCTCATAGGCTGAGCTTTATTGAGCTTCCTACCTACCCTACCCCAACTGGAAATTTCTGATGCTTTAAGTGATACAATAATGCCAATGTAGCCAGTCTAATAACAGCAAAAAAGGATATAAGCACTGACTGCCTGTCAGAGATAACCACAAGGTGCTCTGCATGCGGTTCTTCAAAACTGAGGCCACCAGCAGCGGTGACCAATTTTGATGCGTTTGGCTCTTGCAAAAGATTGGTGCTTGTGAAGCTGAGCCGATCAGGGCCTCCATGTGGTCTGCCACAGGGTCAACAAACTCATGATGTAAACTTTTTCCTTCAAAGCCTACCATGACTGATAGGCTGTCTGCATCCTGGGCAGCTTCACTCATTGCATCTGTAGTGAGGCCTTTGTATTCACACTCCTCCTTTTCCTGGTTGGGAGTATTTGGCATATGGGCATCAACCAGGAGTAACTCCTCTTCCTTTGAACCAATACAAAGATGTATGTGGGAAAGATGACCTTGCTCATCTTCAATGCAGCTTGAGCTAGAGGGCTCATTATTTTCAACAGTGCTGTCCTCTAGTACCACAGGTCGGTTCTGCTGCAATGAGCTAAACTCTGTGAAAAAATCGACATATTCTTGAGCGGGGGCTTCTTTGATTACCTTAATCCCTTCGGGAGAAGGCTCTGGATATTCGTTCCGCTCAAGACTTCCCTCATCTCTTTTCTCCTCGTCCTCTGTGCTGAAGAGCTGCTGGCCTCTGTCCGCTTAGCAAGTATAACTGATGTTCAGATATAAAGCAGATAGAAGATTCAATGAATCTTCGTCTGCTATCATGCTTTCAATGCTTTCTCCATCAGTATCATAGATGGCCGGCATTAACTCATCATCTTCCTGAAGCTGATGGTCGTAGTCTTCCTCCCATGAGACCTCTGATGATGGCCGTGCAAGCTTGGTTTCCCTTTGGAAAAACTCATCGTCAGACATATCCACATCAGAGAAATCATAATTGTAAGTATTGTCACCCATCAAATCTTCAGGACTCTCAGCAATTCTTTCTTCCAAATACTCTGCAAGTTCATTTTCTGATTCAAGCTCAGGTTCATCATACATGCTTGGCATGCGACTTCTGTCTTGCAGAGATTTGATTTGTCTTTCTTGAGGACAAGGAGCAGGTCTTTCCCAATCATCCTCTCTGGTTTCAGTCTCATCTTCTTGCTCTTTTTCTTTCAGCAAGGAACTGGCAGCCTCTACTAGTCTCTCCAGCTTGTCCGCTAAAGAGATCTGCGTTTTTTTCTCTGTTCGGTCCTTCCTTGCTGCTCTTAATCTTTCCTCCCTGCACTGTATGTTGTATTCGACAGTGATTGCTATATCCTGCATTTCCTCCAGGCTCGAAGGCTCCTTTTGCCTTATATGGAATTCCACCTCGGGGTCAAAAGAACTTGGATAATGCAGTAAAGCCCATCCCAAAGGTGGTTTTATATCAGAAGGCATTGCATCATATACCTTATTGAAGCTGGCTGAAAACTCTTGCATTGTCTCCCCTGGCTGCCTTCTCAGATTCTGATATTCTTTTAGGATGAGGAGAGCATTCTTTGGGGCCGCCCATCTATCTAGGAAAACTTGAGAAAACTGGTGGAAGCAGAAAATGCTTGCTTCTGGAAGGCCTTTGAGCCAACTCTTAACATTTCCTTGTAACGACAAAGCAAACATCCTAATGCACACATCATCTTCTTCTATTTCATACAGCTCAAGTAAATCCTCCAGATTTTGAACATGTTCTTCAGCAGAGGACCCTTTATTTTCCCCATCAAAATGAGGCAGCTGGTCTATTAATTCTGTAGGCAGGGGTTGGAAGAAGAGAGGTAAAACTAGAGGCTTATATCTTTCTATGACCTTTGTAGGTGTGGGTGATGTAACAATAGGCTCATGGCTGCTTGAAGCTTCTTGAAGAATGGGAGATACAACATGAGCTTCTTGTTCCACCAGGTTTTTCATAAGAGTATAGGTCTGCTCACGGTCTGAAGACTGAGGCTTGAGATCTTTCCCATACTCATCATGGGTTTCATCTTTGTACACTTGATTAGGCTTAAAGTAGGACAGAACATAGTGATAGACAAAAACAATGAATTCTTTAAACCAAATCCAACCCGTATGTTCTACCTTTCTATGAGGTCTGGCCATCTTTCAGGTTCTTCCTCTAGTGGAGTCTTCTAGGATTATGGAGTGTGGAGTCGCCAGGTGGATGATTATGACTGTTTGGAGCTGGATGTTGTCCACCATCAGCAATGAGAAGCCAATCTAGATGCAAAGCGGTCCCTTCCCCAGTGGAGTCGCCATTATGTTGGGGTTCCCATGTTTTGACAGATTTGGAAATACCAAAAGATGAGACAACATCAAACCACTTTGGGGTCCTAGGATCTAGCCCTCCTGGACCCGAAGAGGGATCTCTCCAAATAGAGCAAAGAGTGATGTATCTTTGAAGCTCAAAATGAGATATTAGGCTAGTTATGAAGCACAAAAGGGGGGTTTTAAAATGATTTAGTTGAAGGGTTGCTGGGTTGGTCACGAGATCATGGATTGAGAAAGCAGTGGGAGGAAAGGAACAAAACAGCAGGCTGTTTCAGCAGAGATGATAGGCCAAGACAGTGCCATCCATTGGGCTATGGAGTCATGAAGGGGAATTACTTGCAACAACTAGCCAAGGCTTTCAAAGGGCAAGTCATCTACACTAAAGGATCTTTTAGATAAATGGTGGGATGGAACATTAAGGAAGGAAAGTGGAAGAAGGAGAGCAGCCAGATTTATGTCTATAGATCAGGTCAGAGGTCATTTAACTCCAGACCTGCTTGGACATACTCAAAGGCTTCTCTCAAAGAGACAAAGGGGCAGCTTATAGATCAGACCAGAGGTCATTTAACTCCAGGTCTGCTTTAGCAACTCCAAGGGAAAAACAGAGATAAGATTACAAAGAAACATCTAAGAGGCAAACCCCCAATTTCATACATCAGCCAGCAGGCAATAACATCCACTGCACTGGTTAAACTCCACGAATTTACTCTTAGAAACACATGAAGAAGAAAACATAAAGGTAGGGAGAGCAGACAACATAGGGCACCTAACACAGGTGAATCCTATACCATTATTCTGATGCCTACCAGCAGAACATGAAACAGTATGAAAATGTAATAAACAGAGTAAGAAAACATCACCAATAGCAATAGACCAGGATCCTGTGAAATGTGCTTTGATTAATTGATGCAACACCAGTCATGTACAATATGGCTCAATGGCTAATACAGCCCAGACTTTCTCCTCCCAGCCTATTACATACAACTACTCTACTACTCTCTCCCAAGACTGTTCTAACAGTCACAAATGAATCCCTCTAACAGCAGATGCCCAGCAAGGAAACAACCTTTACAATACGTTCTTGGGGATCTTTTATAGGAAAAAATGAGAGAGAGAGAACGGCAGGAGTAGATGGACAATTAACTGATCACATTAAGATAGAATCGACGGAAGTTTCCACGCCCATGCTGCTTAATGGCTGAATGCAGCGCTGTGTGTACTCTGAGACTGGCTTGGAGATCTCTGTCAGGTCAGATTTTGACCTCTGTTGTTCATTTGGAGTCCTTCGACTGTCTGGAGCTCTGTGCTGCCATTCTGAAATAGATGAACTGGAGGAAAGATCTGCACGGTCGCTCCATCCCTCCTACCTGCTGCCTGACTGTCTTAAATGGGTTTCAGACAGTGCAATTAATCTTTCAGGGCTCGAGGAGACATGGAGAACGCTGAGGGAAGGTGTACGTCTGGAGAGAACGTCCTGCTGATACATAAACACAGATAAGACTTTACAGTGTGTACTTGGTCTTCAAACTGTGCTTCGATCCTTTAAATACGGGGTGAAATATTTAATTTCATTAACAACAAGCACCAACCCCCTTTTGAATTCCTTCTGCTGGTCGCTGGTGATGCTGAACTGGCCATCTCTATACTATCTGAAAAATGAATAGACCTGTTACAAACCGGGCAGTGGCGACGAAAAAATGCTGCAGAGGCGGAGGAATGGTGGCGGAGCGGCGGAGGAACAGTGAAAATGGCGGAGGAAACGGTTAATCAACGTAAAATCCCAACAATGAACTTTGGACGAATTACAAAGGAAATGGAAGAAAAACACTGGAGCGAAGGGGCGGACGTGGGACCCGGCAGAGGCGGAGGGCGATTATATCTTGATCGTTAGATCAGGGGAGGATGAACGGCCCAGATGCAATCAGAGGAGATGCAATCGGAAGGGCACAAAAATGAGACACTCACAAACTTTCGATTGCGATCGACAGGGGAGGGCGATAGCCGTTGGATCATCAGGGTAGATCAACGGTGCAGAACGCACCGCGGGACTTATCGAAATAAAACAATCGCATCGGGTTTTTTGAGTATTACAAAGGAAATGCACCCGCCGGTTGTTTCGATTGCGATTGGCCCCCAAGGCTTCAGCGCTTGGTCTTGGGTGACGGGCATATGTGGGGAAGTGGTTGAAGGGGCTTAACGGGAAAGGGGCTAGGCCTTATAATAAGGTCGGAAGAGGGGTTTTTAGCCCCTTTTGATGGATTTTAAGGGGTTTAAAGGGAAACGATAAGGGGGAAAATGGGAAATAAAGATTAAGGGGAGAACTTAAGGGGATTTTTTGGGGGATTTGAGGGGTCAATGGGGAAGAAGGGGGAATAAAGGGGATAGAAAACAAAGGCTTTGGGGGATGAAATAAGAGGGAAAAGAGGGCCTTTGGGCATTTCTTCACATAACAGAGAGGTTTTAAAAGGGGAATCAGCAGAGGGAATTTGATCAAAGGATAAAAGGCACATGGAGGCTTCAAGGAGACTGTATTTTCAGCGGAAATGCATTCCTTGAAGACTCAACAACAATTTTAGCCCCCTATTTGCTTGTCAAAAATTTCATAGGGGGGCTAACAGCAGACAGCTAGATTGCTAAGCACAAGAACTACACTTTACATTATCTAATTTTTCTAGGAGAAAGGGATCTAGATTTAGTGTTTTTTTTCCTTCTTATGTGAAACAACCCATATTATGACTACATACTCATGTATATGAACCTATGCAACTAGGCTATGGCAAGGCTAAAATCAATACTTGCAGTCAGTCAATCCTACATACACATTTTTCATTTCATGAGGGAAGTTTTGGGTGCCAACACACATTGTCATTATAGGGGAATATAGTCATTAATTAAGTGTACTTGTGAATTTATATTTGAGGGCCTTGAATGAGGAAAAACCTATACCTACCATAACCATTATGTCCCCCTTTTTGATGGCTTATCATCCACAAATTTGAGACTAACTACATGTCATATATATACATTTAAAAATATGGCCAAAGAGTAATATTTTCTTCTCTATGAAGCTTGAATGGGAAAGCTAGATATATAATTCCAAGTTGACCCTGGAATAATATCTATACATTTGAATATTTTACCATTAGGGTCAACCTTCCTCAAGATAAAATTGTGACAAAGAATTCCTCAAAATGTAAATTAAAAACTTATTATATTAATGTAAGGGACAACCAAGTGGTTATGGATAGAAAGCTATTAATAATTAGGTTCTTCTTGAAATTCCCCTACAATACAAAAATGCACTAAAAACTGAGAAAATGGTATTGAGACCGAGAATGACAATGTTCTTAATTTCCTATTCCTTCATTCCTGAGATGTTGGTTGTTATTTATGCTTGGCCTTCAAACTTTTCATTCCACTTTTCTTTTCTTTTTTTCATTTTATGGTCATGCTAAATTTCATTTGCACTTCTTTTCTTGCACTTATGCTCATGCATTTATCTTCACCCCCTTACCTTCATTAGTCATAAATTGCAAATATATTGGTACAAATGACTTTTTTATTGAGGGAAAAATTTTTCCATGGAACAGCTTCACCGATTCATAGAGCAGGGCCACTGAAAATGAAAGTCCAAAAATGAATCTAATATTTTGGACACATGCATGCATGGTGGTTTTATAGCTGAAAAACTCAAATGAACTAAGAAAATGAAGAATGGAGATGTCAAATTGTCACAATTTTCTTATGATGATCTATTTTCTGCATCGATAATGTTTCATATCTAAAAGTCCTTTCATTGGTTTATCTTTTTCAATTTAGTTACATCAATGTGCACCTTGAATTGCACTACTTCTGAAAACTATGTACATTCAAACTTGAGTAGACAAAAAAATAATAAATTTTAATCAGGATATTTTATCGTATTTCATATTCTAATATTAATCTATTATGTTGTCATTATGCAGTTATTCTAAGCTTACAGAATGGTGGAAAAGTAGAATTTTTGCATTTAAGTGTCATTCGACCCAAATATGGGTTGAACATCTATAAAATTTATCCTTCACAATGGGAAAAAAATCGTGTGGTCTATAGAATATGGGAAGTTTAGGGAAGGAAAACCAATAACAAAAAATACAACATTACACTTGTTGCAGGGTTAAAAAGGGCCAAAAAATATGGGGACAGTGACATAACGGTCTTGAAAAAATCAAAGTTAATTTTTAATTACATGAAAGGCCTCTACCAAGTTTGAAAAGACAATTTGTAGCCCCTCTATAGAGAGGAAAAAATATGGAGTGCTTGATTTCATTCTTTTATGATAGAGCACCTTGCGGATATCCATAGAATGTCCACAAATATAGTGGTTGGAGCAATTTCAAGTGTAGATGTAGGTGTTAGAGATGATATAGAATCACTATTTATTACATTGGAAAACATTGATCAACATCAGTATAGGTCCCCACTATGTGTATACATCCTTGTTATCATTTTTATTGGGACTCTCATAGCACGGTCCTTTCACTAAAGAACCTATTAACGTACTACTTTTACATTTAAATGTGTATGTAATTTTCACTAATGAAGAACCTTTTAATGTATTATGTATAATAACATTCACCTTCAATGTCTACTCGTGTTATATGTTTTGATAAACTTTACCAAATTTGTTAATGATGAATGCAATTAGGGTTTTTATGCTACATGCTCTACTATGGGGTCCACGTGCCACCAAGGTTGTCTTATCTAACATGCCATATAAATACGATCCAAGGCAAGGGTTTTAAAAATCATATTTTTCGGAAAGAGATTTGTTATTTTGTAATGAATTTATAGCACCACAACTTTGCCCAAACTCTAACAAGGATCACATGTTATCAATACAGTTTGTAATAAGGTCAGATATAATGGTTAGTAAGAAGGAACATGATTTCCTCATGTGTCCAAATTTATACCTTTACAGTGGGAAAGTTTCCATTACATTGGAGGTAAACCATCAAATGTGATGAAAAGTGTACATTTTCCAAAAGTAAAGGATTCAAAATACATAGATGTTTCATCATTTGAGAATAGATTCTCTTTCTTATTCATGCAACTGACGGAAAATAAACATAAAAGATAAAAATGTGCTACATAATACTCTAACGCCATCCACTTTTGTCATTAAAGGAATACAGATAACATACTAATGGATTAGAAATGGATATTGATTTCTTAACTAGAGTACAAACCAGCTTATTGGTCCAAGGTTTCTAAATAATACATTTTTGAACATTGTGAACTGTTATTATGATTTAAAGTTGCAATTCAGTGATTAATGCAAGGCTAGGGTAATTCTATAAGCCAACCGAATTAGTATTAAACCAACAATTTATGAAATTCCATAAATAATGACTAAAACTAAAATACAAATTCATCAGTTCACATTTCCTAGCAAATGTAATCACCTTTGGAGCAAGGAATTTGCACTATACTAGTTTAGAGTAGTTTCACAATATTGGTTAAACCATAAATAAATTTCAATATTATATGATAGATTATAATGGATTTTTTAGTTGAAACTTTATAGTTCTAGGCATGGAGATACATAAGGACTATTTCAAGAGAGCTATTGTCTCATTTTTTTTTTACTTCCACATGGAGTCACAACCAAGAGATATGGGTGCTACTAAATGATATGGAACATCTACACATCCTCATAAAGTGCCATGGAATAGATCCTCTTGTTTTTGGGATTTTTTTTCTTCTTATTAGTTGTTATATTTAATTAGTGTTCATTGTTAGCGATAGTGAATTCTACTTACATTTCAATCAAGACATCATATCTAATAACATTATATATTTGTTTTAAAATATTAAAATTGTTTTTTAGATTTATTCCATTGTACATAATTTTTCCTGTATCGTTTCAATATCTAGGCAAAATATATGTTAGCCATTACCCATTCATGCACGATTGTAATTATCCATGGAAATATTTCTGTTTGTATGGATTATGAGTTCACAAGAAACAATCCATAATTTTATCCTTCTCTTATCCCTGTGTTATTTGCCTTGTTTTAGTTGATTGTTGCATTCTACGAAAATTATAATATTAGGCTTGTGTCCAATATGGGTTTATTGAATATTCTAATATAGAGTAAGCATTGTATACATATAATGGTCTGCAATTGTCTTATTCTATCAAGATAATTATAACTAGTATTCACTAGTTTTTGGATATAATTATCGATTTCAAATTTAGATAATGATAATTCAAAAAAAAAAAAAAAAAGCAATGATGGATTAGTTATATGGTGAAGGGGGGGTTATCTCATACCCCCCAAAAATTGTTCAAATCCCCTTAGAGACACATTTCACCCCTCTTGGATCATCTTGTTGGGTGTGGAGCCTGATTATCTTGTTTACTTTGTATCACAACATTGGACCCCTGTACCTTAAAAGGGGCGGCAACGCCTCCCGTAATTAATTGCTGCCGTGGGGGGTCCAGGGGGGGGTGGCAGCGCTTTTCGGAGTCCCCCCTTGGCAGGGGTTTCGGGGGCAGTGCCCCCGAAGCTAAAAACAGATGTAAAATTGCCTTGTAAAAGTATAGTAATTTCTAGTCAATCTAGGCCGTTCATTAGGAAAATGATCTGACGATAGAAGTTATGTTTAGATTAGGTTTTTTTTCCCTAGAAGGAAACCCCCTTATATATATGAGGGTATTGTATTGCGGTTGTGCATTGTATGTGTATTCGCGGAGCGAGAAACAGAGAGGGATACTATGAGAGAGAACCGAGGATATTACAACGGATCTGCTGTAGTTTTTGTCTCTTCATTTTTGCTGGATAATAGAAAGGAAGGACTGGATGTTCGGGGTGGACGTAGCCCAAATTGGGTGAACCACGTATATCTGTGTCTCTCTGGTTTTATGTGTTTTTTGTGTGCTTTTATTTTCCGCATATTTTATGTGTTGCATTGCTCCATAATATATAATTTTCTAACAACTGGTATCAGAGCCGAAGGTATATTTGGCTGATAAACTCGCAGGAAAGAAGGGTTCCTGGTTCGAGTGGGAGCAATGGCAGATGATGGTGAGTTTAGGGTCGAGAAATTTAACAGCCAAAAATTCCCGCTGTGGAAGATGCAGATGGAAGATTATCTGTATCAGAAAGATCTGTACCTACCATTGAGCGGAAAAACAAAGAAGCTGACGGCCGTGACAGACGTGGAATGGAACATTCTCGATAGAAAGGCACTCGGAATAGTACGTTGTGCTCGCGCGTCTACCGCCTTCAATATTTCGAAGGAAACAACAACAGAGGGTTTGATGCAGACGTTGGCGAAACTGTATGAAAAGCCCTCGGCCTCAAACAAGGTATTTCTTATGAAACGACTATTTAATATTAAGATGTCGGAAGGTGGATCTGTTGCAGACCATTTAAATGAATTTAATACAGTTACCAGTCAGTTAAGTTCTGTAGGGGTAAACTTTGATGATGAATTTAGAGCTCTGTTATTCCTGTGCTCATTACCAGAAAGATGGAATGGTTTAGTTATGGCCATTAGTAACTCTGTCTCTGGATCTAGTACGTTAAAGTTTGATGATGTTGTGGGTGCTATCCTTAGCGAGGAAATGCGACGGAAAAGCTCCGGTGAAACATCGGGTAATGCTTTGAGTGCAGAGTCAAGGGGAAGAAGAATGGAAAGATGAAAGAGCTCGGGATATCGCAATAAATCAAGGAAAGGAAGATCCAAGTCTAGATCAGGGATATTGTGCTGGAATTGCGGAAAGAAAGGACACCTAAAGAAAGACTGTAGATCTCGGAAGGGAAAAGAAGGAGACACATAGCAATAAAACAATCATGAAGCAAATGTGATAGGTGATGTGTTACAAGATGCTTTGATTATTTCTTTCGAAAATGTTACTGATTCTTGGGTTGTAGATTCAAGGGCTTCATTCCATGCCACACCTGATAAGAAATATTTTCATGACTATGTTCAAGGAGATTTTGGACAAGTTCATTTGGGTGATGATAAACCCTGTAAAATTGTTGGAATGGGTAAATTTCTTGTAAAACAACAGAATGGAAACCAATGGCTACTAAAGGAGGTAAGGCATGTTCCAGATCTGAAGAAAAATCTGATTTCAACAGGGCAATTAGGTGGTGAAGGTTGTGTGACAACTTTCACAGATAAAACTTGGAAGGTCACCAAAGGAGCCCTGGTAATAGCAAAAGGTGAAAAGGTTGGTACATTGTATTTATGCAATGGTATTTCTAACTCGATTAATTCTTTAACTTCCAAAGGAGCAGATGCAACATTATGGCATCATAGGCTTGGACACATGAGTGAGAAGGGAATGAATATTCTTCATTCAAGAAATTTGTTGCCAGGTTTGAAGAATGTTGATTTGGATTTCTGTGAGAATTTCATTTATGGAAAAAAAAAGAGAGTCAGATTTCTTAGAGTTGGGAAAGAAAAGAAGAGTGAAAAATTGGAGCTTGTGCATACAGATGTATGGGGACCTGCTCAGGTATCATCTCTTGGTGGCTCTCGTTATTATGTTACTTTTATTGATGATGCAACTAGAAAAACATGGATTTATTGTATTTAGAATAAATCTGATGTATTTGATACCTTCAAGAAATGGAAAGCTTTGGTTGAGATTGAGACAGGAAAGAAGTTGAAGCGTATCAGATCAGAAAATGGAGGTGAATATTGCAGCAAAGAGTTCGATAGGTACTGTTCAGAGCATGGAATTCGTAGAGAGAAGACAGTTCCAAGAACACCACAAGAAAATGGTGTGTCAGAAAGGATGAATAGAACAATCATGGAGCGTGCAAGGTGCATGAGGTTGCATGCAGGATTGCCTTTACAATTTTGGGCAGATGCTGTAGATACTGTTGTTTATTTAATAAACAGAGGACCTTCAAGTTCCTTGGATGGTGGTATTCCAAAGGAAGCATGGAAAGGTAAAAAGGTAAACTACTCTTTTTTAAATCCTTTTGGTTGTGAGGCTTTTGTCCATATTAATAAGGAAAACAGAACAAAGCTTGAGGCAAAATCAAAGAAATGTACCTTTATTGGATATGGTGCTAATGATTTTGGTTATCTCTTATATGATTTTGAAAATCACAAAATCATTAGGAGCAGAGATGTAATATTCAATGAAAAGGTCTTGTATAAGAATCAGTTGCAGGAAAAGAAACAGGAAAAAGAAAGCAAGGAATACAGGGTTCTTGATGAGATAACTGAAAAATAAAGGTGCCTGAAAATAATAATAATCAACAACCACAGCAACCACCACAACATCAACAGGCACCTCAAACACCTGAAAGTGGTGTTAGAAGATCTACTAGGATAAGTAGACCCCCTGAATGATACTCTCCTTCATTATATTATTTATTGCTGACTGATTCTGGTGAACCTGAATGTTATGAAGAAGCAATGCAGGTTGAAAGAAGGAAGAAGTGGGAGCTAGCCATGGAAGAAGAGATGGACTCCTTAATGCATAACTAGACTTGGGACTTAGTCAAGTTGCCTGCAGGTAAAACTGCATTGAAGAATAAATGGGTTTACAGGCTGAAGGAAGAAGATGGAGGAAAACAGAGGTACAAAGCTGGACTTGTGGTGAAGGGGTTTGCACAGAAGAAAGGTATTGATTTTGATGAAATATTTTCTCCTGTTGTTAAGATGAATTCAATCAGAACTATTTTATGTCTTGTAGCAGCGGAAGATTTACATCTTGAACAGTTAGATGTAAAGACAACATTTCTCCATGGAGATTTGGAGGAAGAGATATACATGCAGCGACCAGAAGGATATGAGGTAAAAGGGAAAGAAAAATTGGTGTGCAGGTTCAAGAAGAGCTTGTATGGCTTAAAACAAGATCCAAGGCAGTGGTATCTAAAATTTGACAAGTTTATGTTTGAACAAGGTTATACTAGATGTCACTCTGATCATTGTGTTTATTTGAAAAGGAAAAATGATGGCAGTTATATTATATTGTTATTGTATGTAGATGACATGCTTGTTGCAGGGTCTAACATGCAGGAAATAAATGTGCTCAAAAGAATATTGGAAAATTCATTTGAAATGAAGGATTTGGGAGCTGCAAAACAAATCCTTGGTACGAGGATAACTAGAGATAGGAAAAATCGCAAATTAACACTGTCTCAGAATGAGTACATAGAAAAGGTGTTGAAAAGATTTAATATGCAGAATGCAAAACCAGTTAGTACACCTTTTGCTAGCCATTTAAAACTTAGTAAGGAGATGTGCCCCAAGACCCAAGAAGAAATGGATTATATGTCTAAAGTTCCATATGCATCAGCAGTTGGAAGCTTAATGTATGCAATGGTCTACACAAGGCTTGATATTGCACATGCAGTGGGAGTTGTAAGCAGGTACATGAACAATCCAGGAAAAGAACATTGGATGGCAGTAAAATGGATTCTCAGATATTTGAGAGGTACCACAAATCAAGCATTATGCTTTGGTGGTTCAAACTTTGCTCTACAGGGATATGTTGATGCAGATATGGCAAGTGACAGAGATAATAGGAGGAGCACTACAGGATATGTATTTACTGTAGGTGGAACAACTGTCAGTTGGGTTTCAAAAATCCAAAGTGTTGTTGCACTTTCAATAATAGAAGCCGAGTATGTTGTTGTTATAGAGGCTAGTAAAGAAATGATTTGGTTACAAAGGTTTATGGATGAATTGGGTAAGAAGCATGATATGGGAACACTATACAGTGATAGCCAAAGTTCTATTCATCTTGCAAAGAACTCAGCATTTCATTCTAGGACTAAAGACATACATCTCAAGTACCATTTCATACGCTCAGTATTGGAAGATGGAGAGTTGAAGCTCGAAAAGATACACACTAGCCAGAATCCTGCAGATATGCTAACAAAAGTTGTAACCAAGGAGAAACTGAGAACATGCTTAGTTTCAATTGGTCTTCAAGGATGATGATGAAGATGAGAAACAACTAGGTCCAAAGAGGAGTCATTGTCCAGCAAATGAAGCAGCAATGGAGTTTCTACAATTAGTCTCCAAGTGGGAGATTGTTGGGTGTGAAGCCTGATTATCTTGTTTACTTTGTATCACAGCATTGGACCCCTGTACCTTAAAAGGGGCAGCAACGCCGCCCATAATTAATCGCTGTCATGGGGGGTCCAAGGGGGGGGGGTGGCAGCGCTTTTCGGAGCCCCCCCCCCCTGGCGGGGATTTCGGGGGCAGCGCCCCCGAAGCTAAAAACAGATGTAAAATTGCCTTGTAAAAGTATAGTAATTTCTAGTCAATCTGGGTCGTTCATTAGGCAAATGATCTAATGGTAGAAGTTATGTTTAGATTATCGTTTTTTTCCCTAGAAGGAAACCCCCTTGTATATATGAGGGTATTGTATTGCGGCTGTGCATTGTATGTGTATTCTCGGAGCAAGAAACAAAGAGGGAGACTGTGAGAGAGAACAGAAGATATTATAGCGGATCTTCTGTAGGTTTTGTCTCTTCATTTTTTCTGAATAATAGAAAGGAAGGACTGGCTGTTCAGGGTGGACGTAGCCCAAACTGGGTGAACCACGTATATCTGTGTCTCTCTGGTTTTATGTGTTTTTTGTGTGCTTGTATTTTCCGCATATTTTATGTGTTGAATTGCTCCATAATATATAATTTTCTAACACATCTCACCTGCACAAAGAGTCGTTTCACCACTCTTGGCCCATATCACTTGCACAAGAAAGTAATTTCACCTCTCTTAAGCCATCCCACCTATAAAATGAGGTGATTGGGGCCAAATTGACATATTAAGGTGTGATAGAAGAAAGTATAAAAGACCTCATGTTTTACACTTTATGAACCTGACTTAACACAATTTTAAGTGATCAATTAGAGGTTAGGGTTTCCTTATTTTCAACATCATGTATGCTAGCATTCAAATATATATTTCCAAAGTCATGGAAATTGTGCATTTCCTACATCAAATAAATCCAAGGAATTATTGGGGTTGTTGCCATTGAAGGTCAAGTGATCTTCATTTGAAAACAGGGGTTGGGTAAAGTTGCCTTGTCTTCACACTATATGTCATCAAACAAATTATGTGATTACGCTTTATTCCTGCAAACCGTAAAGTTAGCTTATGGGTTGCCAATTTAAAAAATTGTAAGGGATAGTGCATATCCTAAGTTTAATGTTCGTAAAATATCCATTTAAATGGTGATTCTAATTCAGACTAATTCTTCTTTTTCAAAACCATGAAAATATGTTTCTAAGAAGTGCTACAAAATAATTTTGCAACGCTTGCAACAATGTTGCAAAACCATTTTGCAGTGCCTACAAAAATGTTGAAAAATCATTTTCCAACGCCTACAAGAGCGTTGCAAAATGATTTTCCAGTGCCTGCAACAGTGAAGAAATTGAAGTTTCGACTTTAGGAAATGACGTTAATAAGGTTTAAAAGGGTGAATAAATTCATATTATGATGTCATATTATGTTAATAGTGTGAAACTCCAAAAAGTAGGGTTTATGAATGAGGGCCAAATAAACAACAAAAACAAGTACAAGAGGTTAGTGAACCAAAGTATGTGGAAGTGAGGAGATGCAAAAGGTAGCAAAAAAGTGAGAAAATTGATGTGAAAAAACCACATACCATACCCTCATACAAATAAACATTAGGGTTAAATTCAAAGCTAAACTCTAAACTTAAAGAACATATTATCATAGATGACGAAGAGGATCCAAGACCTTATGAGAAGAAGAGAAAGAAGGCTAAAAAAAGAGAAAAAATAGAGTATTCCAAAACAATAGAGAAGGATACCCTAGCAGATGACCAAATCATTTAGAAGAAGAGAAGGAGGGTCACCAGATCAATTACGAATCAGGAAATCCTATTCGTACTTGCACATGAATTATAGGTGTTTTCATTGGAAACTTGGACAAGAAAAGATGGCATTATTAAATGTCAGGCAGAAGGATTTACATGGCTGAGGCACATTAGAGAATCTGAAGTATTTGAAAATATCTAAAGTCTAGAAGGAAAATCAAATCGCGCACTCAAGGAACCAACAAAATGCGCCTTTGCGTGCATTTTTCTTCGATAAGTGCGCCTTTGCACTGCTTTTCTTCAAAAAGCCACACGGACCTGAGAGTGGTGGAAGTCACTTTCTAGGAAAAAAAGGCACACTCCAGGACATTGATCCCACACTTGAGGCCACCTAAGGAAAGTCGCCAAGCCTCCTTAGGACCTCAAGGGAGCACATAATGGAATAATTTAGCAGACAATGGAATCACCCTCCTCTCTTGGGTCACCATCCATAAATGTACAAAGAGAGAGAAGGAGAGTTTGAATTCTCCTATAAAAGGCCACCAAGAAGTGAAAAATAAGAGAACGCATTGTTATGCTAGCCATAATTTCCCCAAGAAATCCAGTAGTGTGTGATCCCGAGCAGAGAGAGGGAATTTGCGCCAAGGTAGCTCAGAAGTAAAGACATCCTTGCATTAGGTCTTTGAACTCCCTAGCTCTAAGGGCCCCTTGGAAAGTGGGTAAATGTTTCATCCTTTATTCCTACCAGCACTCAATAAGAGGGGACATAAGCACCACCGTTTGGATTATTGAATTTGTTTGACTCTATTTAGAGCTTTTGTATTATGTGTTTTAGTTTAGTTTTTCATTTTGAATATGCATGTTATTTCACTATTTATTATGTTTATTTCTTAGCATGTTCACTAACTTGCTTGAATCCCTTGATTTTCTTCCTGTGACCAAGAATTTAAGAGGAAAAAACCACTCCTCTTAAGCAAGTGTGATTTTGTATGTTCATGCACCATACACACATACACAGGATTGGCAACTCCACTACTTTTATTTCCAGGTTTATGTGGTTGTGACTTTTTGCAGAGACGTCTTTCTTTTCTTTGGAGTTGGGCTGGAACTGCCCCCTTTCTCTCCTTCACTGCCTCATTCACCCTCAGTGAGAGGCTAAAGCTGAAGATATCCCAAATTTATTTGCACGAAAATCGTGTGGATTTTTTGCAGACAGACATACCCGATTGCACACTTTCAGCAATGACCTTCATACAGCCTTCATTCCTGTCTTAGCCTTTTGTGCACGGAAAATAGAAGTAGTAATTTGTTGTTATTTCCATTTATTTCTTGCTTGTAAAGTGACTCACATCCCATAAGAAATATTCCAGCACTGGTTGAGGTGTCCCATGATTTGTTAAATGTCACTCTTAGCTGCGTTTTAGTAGTTTAGACGTCAGTTTTAAATTTCAAGTTTATTTTTGCAAAGTTAACACATAGTTTAAGTAAGGGGAAAATTAATTTGCATTCTGAAATCATTTATGTTTTGTTAATTTTGGCACCCAAAAAAGACACATAGGTAATTAGCCAAAGTAAGTGGCCCCAGTCCACACATGCTTAGCTAAATATTTTTCATTTTCCTAGTTTAAAAGTCATTAATTATAGTTCAATTTTTGACACTAGTATTCGGGACCAGGACCAAATTATCCTTAGAGAGCAAGTAATATATGTTGCCTTTGCACCCTTGGGTGATCCTAGGAAAGCATATGAACACTCTCTGCTAATAATTAGACATCTCCCTATAGTTGATCATTTAGATTAACTAGGAATCATCGTAAGTGGCCCACCTTGTTGAGATTCAACAAGATGATGGAGCTTAGTGAAAATGAGTCGCCTTCACTAAGTGGGCCCGCAGGCTACTTTTAGGTGCATGTCTATTTTTAGACTATGTCTATTTTTAGACATGGTGATCATATTTTAGAAGTTGCAGGATGCTATTTGTGGATGGTTGGTCAAGTTGGAAAAATAGATGAAATTATATTTTTAGAATATTTGGCGAAGTCTATTTACATATTGTCAATCTAAAAATAGATGCATGTCAGTTATTATTAACCCTTAATAATAATCAGACAATAAAAAACAACTTATTCTCTTGGAGCACTTTATTTCGGTTTACAGATTTGGCAAATCAGTGAGCTGAAGGAATTATGCAATTCGTAGGGTTGACTAGTGGTTCATGCATGGAGGACTCAGTTAGAACTGAAGTGGAAAAGTTATGATAGAGTTGGAAGAGTAGTTCATGGAGTTTTATTTAGTTTAACTCAGTTAAAGTGAGTTAAAATCGGTTGAGCTAGTTGTATCTAGTCTAACTGAATGATACACTAGTGAGAGTGGAGTGAATTAATTAGTTAATTAATTCACAAATAATAACTCATTAATCAACTAAAAAAATACAGCAGTTAACTACATTGCATGTCAGTTCCAGTGGAGACCCAATGGAGAGGTAGGTGAAAGGGTGAGATGGACTATCTGTTGTGACTATAGTGATGCATTGATTGCATCACACACACATTGGAGTTGCCAATGAGGATTGCGCAGTCAATTCAAGGGTAATTCGAATTCATTCTAAGCTATTCTTCAGCAGGGATTGCACAATGGAGGCAGGCTATTAGGTGGCAAGAAATCAGTGCATGGATTTTCAGATTTCTTCATGTTAGTGTGTGACAATTGATTATACTAAGAGCTTGATGTAATAAGCTTTGTATGAGATTGTTACATGATATCCATGATACCTAATATATTATATTTATGGTTTTCAGCTTCAGGATTTCCCGTTAAAAAACTGTGTTATGTGTGATTGTTTTTATTTTATGCTTCATGTGTTTGCAATTGATTTTACGCAAAAGATTGACAGTGGAAGGATTCTGTATTTAGCAAGAATTTTAAATATTGTTATATCAGGGGAATATGGATATATTCATGCTTATTTTATATAATTTCTACATGGTATTGGAGCAACATTAATTCTTGAAGATTGCAATTGTGAAGAATTGTTGAGTTTGTGCTGGTGGACAATTTGAATTCGCTACAGAAAATTCTTAGTGCAGAAGTTGAGTATACATTGAAATGTATTTAAATGGGTTGTGATTGGAGTATGCCCTTGATGGAAGCTCAAATTAAATATCTTGTAAGGACAGGATGGAGGTGGTGCTAGAGGATAATGGACTAAAGGAGTTCATCGATAGCGATGTTCCTAAGCCAGATTCTAGTGATGCTGCAGGACTTGACGCATGGAAAAGGAAGGTAGAAAAGACAAGAAGAATTCTGTTGGAAGGTGTGAAGGACTATATTATGTCCAGCCTTCATGGGAAAGCCACTCCATTTGCAATTTGGAAGGCTTTGACATATTTTTTCCAAAGCAGAAGTGACTAGAGGAAGTTGGCACTTAAAGACAAACTCAGAAAAATAAAAATGGAGAAGGGCGATAGTATTCCAAAATATATCACGAAGTTTATCCACTGCAAGGATGAAATGGGATGTGTGGGGGTTACTGTTGATGATGAATACCTGGTGAGCTTGGCTCTCCTTGGGCTTCTGAAGATTTGGCATAGCTACGAAGACTCTATCAATGGACGGGAGAAACTGTTCGGATGGGAGCGACTTTGGTCGGATCTTGTGCAGGAGGAGATAAGGCAAAGTACCAGGGATGGATCTTCATCAAAGAATGAAGATGAAGAGAATTTTTCTTTGGCTTCCAAAGCAAGGAAATGGAAGGGGAATAAATTTCCTTGAAAATATGAAGCTAAAGGCAAGAAGCAGGATTTCTCCAAGGTGAATTGTTTTCATTGTCACGAACATGGGCATTTCCCCACTAACTGCCCATAGAAGAAGAAGAATAAGAAGGTTACTGGAGCTATAGTGGGTGAGCCCTTAGCCTCACAATTTGAACTTGATTTATCCTTGATCGCATTCTTGGTTTCAATCACAATGGGATCGGTGTGGTATCTTGATAGTGGTGTGTCTTTCCATATGACAGGAGACAAGGAGTTGTTTAGTGATCTGGAGGAGAAGGACCTCCAAATGCATATAGAGATGGGCGAAGATGGTCGATACAGTGTGACTGGACTTGGGACCATTACCTTTGAGAGGGAGTCAGGTAATCCATTTCTGTCGAAAGAATTTATGCATGTTCCAGGTCTGAAGAAGAACTTGGTCTCGGTCGCAATGTTGGAAGAAAAAGGTTATGAAGTTGTTTTCAGTGAGGTAAAATCTTTCCTTCGACATAAAAAAATGGTTCAAACCAAGAAGATAGGGATTCGAGTTAAGAATCTCTACAAGCTGGAGGTAAATAGCTGCTCTGTAATGATGGGAAAAGCAGAAGAAGTGGTGAGCCGGGATGAGGGAAAATCAGTGGGCTGAAGGAATTACGCAATTCCTAGGGTTGACTGGTGGTTCATGCATGGAGGACTCAGTTAGAACTAAAGTGGAAAAGTTATGATAGAGTTGTAAGAGTAGTTCATGGAGTTGTATTCAATTTAACTCAGTTAAAGTGAGTTAAAATCGGTTGAGCTAGTTGTATCTAGTCTAACTAAATGATACACTAGTGAGAGTGGAGTGAATTAATTAGTTAATTAATTCACAAATAATAACTCATTAATCAACTAAACAAATACAATAGTTAACTATAGTGCATTTTAGTTCCAGTGGAGACCCAGTGGAGAGGTAGGTGAAAGGGTGAGATGGATTATTTGTTGTGACTATAATGATGCATTGATTGCATCACATACACATTGGAGTTGCCAATGAGGATTGCGCATTCAAGGCAAGGGAAATTCAAATTCATTCTAAGCTATTCTTCAGCAGGGATTGCACAGTGGAGGCAACCTATTAGGTGGCAAGAAATCAGTGCATGGATTTTCAAATTTCTTCATGTTAGTGTGTGACGATTGATTGTACTAAGAGCTTGATGTACTAAGCTTTGTATGAGATTGTTACATGATATCCATGATACATAATATATGATATTTGGGGTTTTCAACTTCAGGATTTCCCGTTAAACAACTGTGTTATGTGCGATTGTTTTTATTTTATGCTTCATGTGTTTGCAATTGATTTTATGCAAAAGATTAACAGTGGAAGGATTCTGTATTTAGCAAGAAGTTTAAATATTGTTAGATTAGGGGAATCTGGATATATGCATGCTTATTATATATAATTTCTACACACATCTGCACATGCTTTTATTTTAAGCAAAGAACAACCAAACTTAGTTTAAATAGGGGATTTGAAAAGAATCACCGGATATCCGCATGTTCAAACTATGCGCTTGTTCACCACTTTCTCACACACATTCACACCCTATGTAAATTAAAGCCACCTAAAACTAACTTAACTAAACTCACTAAAATTATCCCATAAGTGCCACAAGACAATTTATAGTTTAAGTTAGGACCAAGGGGGTAGGCATCCACTAAGCCGCCTTGGCTAGTCTACATCTTGAAACATGGAAGTTGATTGTTTAGGGAACTTTCAAATCCATCTATCCACCCATGACAAAGAAAACCTGAGCGCAACAGAGACCCGGTTCAGAGGGGGTTAATATTAGGCCCAGTGCGTGCAGTATTATTCGGGGCTACCTAACTCGTCTCATACTTGGTACTAGTAGCTAAATTACCAAGAAGCTCATGTGGGACAACGGTACTTAGTGGTCAAAACTAGGGCATCCTTCCCTATAGGTGATGCTGCAGGTAGTAATAGATCCTCTACCCTTACCTTCGTTGATTTTCTTCGGTTGACTGGGGGCGTTTTCAGTTATTTCGGGACGTTGTGCTAGCATTCACAAGATATATTCTCAAGGCCCATTTACATTTGAGCGTGTGAGGATGATTAGGACTTCTAGGATTTCAGCATCATACAGAAAGACAACAAAGAACCATATTTTTTGATTGACTGGTCACATAGGATTAATTAAAGGGAAAGTTTGTCTTTTATTTTCGCTTTGTTTTATGTATGTGATCAGATTTTTTCTTTGATTGTAATCTCTATCCTCTCAAATATTTCCAAAACCATACCTATTAGATGCTAGAACAGACCCAACGGGACCTCATTGATCTATACGTCTTTTGGACCTCCCACCATTACTAGGAGAGGTTCCAGGTCTTTCGCCATTTAGGCATCAAAGATAGAACACTTCCACCCTTATAGGTTCATCCTTTATTAGGGCATCAATAGTTGGGAAACCTAGTCGGTAACCCAACACCACACCAGTGAACATCCCCACAGGGTCACCACATACCACTCCTCCCACAACCCCTAGGGGCAGAGGAGTGCTACCCATTTGGGAAGCCATGTGAACGCACAGCAGGGTAAACCGCAGACAAACCCCTTTCCTAACCAGAACATTGTGTTTCAGAAGTTGCAATGGCTACAAAATCACAGTCACATTTCCTATCTTCGTTAAATTTACCAGATGTAACCAAGTTGACAAACGCCCCATTGCACACAACCCTACATGGCCTCCCATGCCCACGAAGCTCCCTTTGAACATTCCAAAATTTGAAGAGAATCAATCGAAAGACCTAGAAAATCATGTGATGAATTTCCACCTGTGATGTTCGTCAAACAACATCATTGACGATACTATTCAACTAAGACTTTTCAAATGCACCCTAACTGGAATAGCCGTGAAATGGTATGTGGAGTAGCCCTCTGCTACACATGGAACCTTTAGCATCATCGCTACTACATTCCTGACATATTTTCAGTTACCCATCCACCATTACTCTGGAATGGAATTACTGACCCACTTTAGGCAAACACCCACCATCCATATCTCATACCATCTCCAAGAATGGTGGCAGAGTCGTAGTTTGTGCAAAGCCAAACTCGGCGATTGAGTTCTATTAGACCTGTTCCTGAAAACTCTCACTGCAAATATTTCGAAGGATGTGGCACGACAAAAGCCCATATCAGAAGACGACGCCATCAGTAAGGCCCAACAACTTGAGTTGATCTATACGTAGTCAGGGTATATTTGCAATATCCTACCTAATGCCTCGTGCCTGCAAACTTACAAAGAATTTCCAAGCTCGTTGAACTCCACAGTTAGTTTTATTTGGTCATTGACCCAAAATCACCTAAGCAACAATGTTAAATACCCCGGTTACGCATATGATTCTACCTAGAACATACCGCAACCTGGCTACCAAATTCATCCTACCCCTCCAAAAGATTTGACCAATAGGACGTCATCATACCACCATCAGCAGGGAGGACCATATCCTCCATCTCAAGGGACCCAGTATGCAGCTAGACATGCAGACGGAAGAGCTCCCCCCCAACAACCATTCATAAACCAGGGAAAAGGACCACAATATGCCCAGTCCCCAACACAAAAACCACCCATGCAAAATAATGCCCAGGTGAACTTTGTGCAACCTTCCCAAATCCAACTGCACTAGCCATACAATGAGGAGAATCCTAATTATCCTCCTAATACAGTTAAGAAAAAATGAAAAAAAAAAGCCTAAAGGAGATCCTGGACAAGGGGACAACAATCAACAATGCCCTCCACGATCTCAAGCTGGAGACAATTCCAACCAAAATCAAAACTAGGAGCCAAGCAACCCCCAAAGGCAGAACAAGAGGGAAAATATTGTGAAAAACCACTCTTGTTCAATCTTTGGTTAGTACGGCCATTACACTCACCACTGTCTCGACCTCCCTGAGCTGATAAAGCTGCAAGGTAACCACGAGAAAGGGGGATCCTCACAACAGAAAATATTCATGCATGAGCCTTTCCCCCATTAAGGGACATTTCACACTCAATGACAGAAAAACACGCTCGATGATTCCGGAAAGAACAACCATGAAATCTATATGACTGGCGAAGAAATGTATTTTCAGACATGGAACTAAAATTATGATACCCCACCAAACACAAATTCATCAGGGACTAGTACAAGTGCACCAACAACACCTTTGACCATATCAAAAATGCCTATTGAACCTTTACCAAAAATGGCTACGGGACCAACTAGGCAAGCAGGAGACCATTCCAAAGCGGCCCATAACTATAGCATTAAGGATGATCTAGCTCAATCTCCCACCATTATGTCCACTTTAGAGGTATTACAATCATGCCCTAAGCAAAGGAAAGCATTACTTTCTGCATTAGGCACCATAGACCCTCTTGATTCGCGCCTGATGGCTTTTGGTTTAGATAAAGCCACCCCTAGGCTTCCCTCGATGGTCGGCTTTCAAATGCCAGTGTCAATTCAAAACATCACCATTCACCGATGTATCATTGAAGAAGGTGCATCCACATGCATCATGTCAAAGAACATCTAGCAAAAATTAGGGTCTACCGAACTAAATCCATCAAACATCACACTTAGAGCATACAATGGATGCCCTTAAGCTCCTGTCGGCCTCTACCAAAATGTTCTGATCTTCTTATCCAACAATATTGTCCTTATAGACATAGAAGTCTTGGATGATCAAATGGATTACAATATACTCCTTAGGCGGAGCTATATGTACACCATTTACGGCATAGCCTCCTCTATCTTCCAAATGATGATGTTCCCCCATGAGGACCACATCATTACTGTCGACCAATTGACACACAATGAAAAGTGGCCCCTAATAAATACCGATGCCATTCTACTCTATGTAGACACCTCTGTCGAAATGCTAACACAGTACCAAGAATATGGCCCCAGCCAGTCAAACCATAGTCCATCCTAGGGTCATTCCTAGGAGATCCACTTGTCATACTCGAGTCATCACCTGATGTCACAGGGGCCCCGGTGTTCATGATTTCCTCATCAAGCACCAAAGCCAGTCAAGACATGGAGATGAGCAGTAATGACACTGAGTCTTGTAGGAATTTATAGGGTAAGTTTCATAGATAAAAAACCAAAGGTCACCACATTATAAGTTACAAATTTTTAAATTTGGATAACTAGGTCCAAACTTTGGGTTGTGCTACTTAGATGACGATCCCAATATTTTTATTGGATTCCTCTTTCGGAGAGGTGTAATATTGATCTAAATATCATCTCGATTGGATGAGCAGAAATGTACTTTGAACTTATTCCACTTATGTGCTAGGTTGGCCTGGAATATAATATAGAATTAAATTTCTTAAAGGACGTGTCACACACCCCCAAAGATGACTATATATTGGAGAGACTTGGATTTTATTATACAAACAATGTGGTGAGGATTTTCTTCTCTTGATGGAGATGAAGTTATGTTCTTGGTGCTGCGTCTTTGTGGAGTATTCTTTGTCTTGGTTGTCTTGGGGCTGTGTGACATATGGGTGGCTGAACTTATGAAAGACTTTTTTGGTTGAAGCATCTTGCTGATCACCGTAACACCACCATTCTTTATCTTTGTTTTGGCTTGTCTTCCATCGATCTATCGGTATGTTCTATCTGCATCTTACTTTTATTGAGCCCTAGAAGTTGAAAGTGTATTTGCATCTAAGCATAGAACATATTCATAATTTAACATGGTTATTCTAAGGGCAACGAGATGTGGGTTATTCTAAGGGCGAATAAGGGTTACGTTAGCCTCAGAAAATTTGTGTGGTAGGTTGCAGGCCATACCACCACAAAAAGTGAAAACATATAGATTTAATGACATCGCATGCATTTTTAAAGTGTTGGAGGTGAAAGTGTAAGAGCAGTGTGTTGAACTAACAGATCAAATAAATAAAGAAAGAAAGAAAAAATAGATCAACAGAGTCAGTGGAAACAAAAAAAAAATGAAGAGCGGGATCACTCATTAGGAAAGCATTATTTAGTGTGATCGAGCTCTAGACAAAATAATTACTGGTAATAATCGCCACGCAACATAACACATGAGAACATGCGAGCCATTTTTTCTCCATGGTAGTGAGAGGGAAGATGCAAAAAGAAAAAATAAAATTAATGCATGGCCTGTGTACTGGCTAGCCTGGTTTCAAAAGAAAAATTTCCATCGAGGGCTTGCTTAACCAACCCAAAATATGTGACCTTGGCCCGAATGTCGTGGCTGAGAATGATATTGGAGGGCTTTGGATATTTATGAATAAATATTCTATGTGAAATTATTTGCAAGTACTCAGAACTCTGCGGGTGACATTTAGGGCAATGACAAGCCTTTGGCTCCATTCTAGAGGCCGCATCCCATTCAAACAGATGCAGACTCAACCGCCTCTTCTCCCTGCCGTCAATACATTACTTGAGGAAACCCATGAGATGTCGATGTCTAACCTTACCAAGGATGGTGATCTCTGCCTGGAACTCGATTATCCCCTTGCTACTCACCATCAATTCTCCTTCCGCTTCATGACAATCTTGGTGCCATTGTTCAACTTCCCCTTGTATACCACCCCGAACCTGTGTCCCATACATAATGTCTCTGATATAAATTAAAATTTTCAATATACTCAGCATGATGTATGGCCAGTTACATAATGCCATCCCGATAATGGTCGATGTTTGTCTCATTCACCCCTATGTCGAAGATTCCATGTGGATACAGAGTAAAATTTTTAAATGTCAAGTTGAAATGTTTCTGGATATAGAAGAACAAACATAATTGAGGGAAGCCAATATGGGTTAAATTTCATGTGTTTTCTTGTTCACAATAATATTGAAATGAAGCACGATTCAGGCTCTAGCCATACCGAGGATTCGATGAAGGTTTTATTCATCGCAGTAGCCCTCGCGGAATTCAATTCTTCCTATACGCAAGCCTATCGGGCTACTCATCTTGTTGCGTGTTTCTATGAGCATCCGAGATTGGTAGAAGAAGCCATTGAAGGGCTGCATAAAACTAAAAATTTTTGAATTACACTTGAATTAGGGCCATGGATAATCGTATGAGAAAAACAAAATCAAAGATAGTGAAGATTATTTTGATGCGAGGTATCCAGGTCCGAGTAATCTCCATGTGCGATATTGTGTTCCAAAAAACTTATTACGAGGTGTACACGGATTTGAAATCACAACCTCCGTGCGTGATTTCTTGCAGTAACCGAAATTAAGGTTGAATGAAATCACATGGTCTCTGTGTATGATTATAAGAGGATAAACTAGAGTAGACGGACCAAGTGCAGTGGCAAAGGCGAAGGGTTCAAATTTGAAAACATGGCACCTAATTTTCTTTCAAATTGGGAATTATTCTCCTCAATTGCAAGCAATTCAGTAAATAAATGATGAAGCTCAGATATTTTGATCAGCAATGGCTCCAGCCTCAAATGAATTTGAATTGGATTCCTTCATTGAACAGCAGAGCAGTGAGACATTGTGAGCGATCTGATAGGGCTCAATCGTAGCCTCGAAGATACCCTGAACAATTATGAGAAGGAATCAAGATATGTTATAAGGTAGATTGGGATTGCTATTTCAGTGAGTTGTAGAAAAGAAAATATTACTACAACAGATCTCCACAGAATAACAGGTAGTTGTTGTAAAGTAAGTATGAATACTTAAGACACAAGATGAGGCTTGTAGATATATTATCCCTGGTTGACAGTGACATATGGTAGAATATGTATAACCATGAAGTTTTAAATCTTCAATAATATATGGAAGTATGAAAATGATGAAGAAGATAGTGATGGGTACGATAAAGTTATGGAAACATCGCAATCAGCGATATGATAGTAATGACAATTCTGTAGCCACAAATTTGAGGAGCTAAATCTATGATTCTATGTCACTGTCATTATGACAATGACATAGATAGACACCCATGTTTACAAAATTCATTATACCAGTAAGCTTGTGGCAGTATTAGTCTTACATTGGAGCGTAATGATAAACTTGAAAGTGTGAACTGAGAAGTTTTTGTAGCCTTCAGTCACATTTTTGGAGTCTTGAACCATGATCAGCAAAGCCTATGAAGTTTTGAAAAAATATTGTATATGATATGTGCCAAGATGCATGATAGCTATATGAAAGTATATGGCTATGAGTCTTGGATGGCTTTGACTATGGGAGAATAAGATTTAGGCCCCTGAGTACAAAACTCCTTTACAAGTTGGTGTCTAGGATGCCCTCATTCAAAATAGATGTCTTATCTCACAAGAGAAGCTAGAATTAATAGGGAGAATACAAATATATATGCTCCTGAGCTAATATCATTGCTAAAATAAATAAGACCCTCATGGATCAAAGATATATGGCTTCAGGGGGGAAATTCCGGTAGAAAAACAGGAAACTATATAAAGACGAGAGGTATCTAACTTCCATGAGTACAATATGAGCCAGAATCATTTGGGAAAAGCTGTAAAATATCAAGTTTGGAAGGATGTGATACATAAAAAGTACGAGTCCATAATGGAGGGTGATGTTTGCGATATGGTCCCTATACCACAGGACAAAGCTGTTGTCACCTCAATATAAGATCAAGCATGGATCTTGTTAGCCACCTATAAATTTTTTACAGAGCAAACAGGTGGTTAAATTTTTTTTTGAGCCTTCAAGAAATACATTTCCTTTGAAAACATATCATTCTTGAAGCCTCCATGTGTAATTTTCCCTTTGAAGAATCCTCACTATTGTTTCCATTTAAAAAGCCTCACTGTCTGTGAAAGAATTTTTCTCAGAAAGGCCTCCTTTCCCCCTTATTTCATTCTCACAAAGCCTCTATTTTCATCACCTTTCTCCCCTTTTTAAATCCCAAAAAATCCCCTCTTTAACCCTCCATCTTGTCCTAAAACCCTTTTTAAGCCTTACAATATCCTTTGTCTAGTTTAAAAACCCCTTATTCCCTCTACCTAAACCCCCATTTGGCCTTAAAAAGCACTATATTTAGGCCAAAAAATCCCCTTTTTACATTATAGGCTTAAGCCCCTTTCGGCTAGCCCCCAGCCCCTTTGACCACATAGAACCGGGCGCCAGAAATAGGTGCTAAGCCCACGGGCGCCAATCGCAATAGGAAGTTTGGTTGAAAGCGCATTCCTTTGTTAATGGTAAATCCACGATGCAATTGGGCTTTTGTTCTGCAAACCCACGCTGCAATATCAGCCGTTGATCTATACAGATCTAACGACCAGCATGGATCTCGCATTGCCCCCCCATCGCCCCTCTCCATCACCCCGCGATCGAGTATTGACCGTCGATCCGGTTCCAGATTGGATGGCTGGCACGTAATCGCATCGCACAGACCCAAGCAACCCCACTTTCTTTCTCCCCCGATTGGCGATCTTCGATCCAATCGCGACCGTCGATCTCTCCTTTGATCCAACAGCCCAGCGCTAATCACAACATCAAAATATCATATTTTTTTCCCACTGCCTTCCTCCAATGCGATTTAATCCCCTCCGTTTGTTCCCTTTGATCCAATGGCTCTCATTCGTTCCGCCCATTCACATACCCCGTTGCCTTCCCGCTCCCTCCTTCAATCCTGACCATCCATTCTATAGATCTGATGGCTTGGATCTAAGCCTCCTTTGACTTTTCCCCCACCTAACTACCAGCACATCTTTCCATATCAAGTTTCCTCCTCCATTGTCAGATCTCTTCGCTCCATATCCAACGGTCGACATGCATATCACATTTTTTCTTCGACCGGGCTTTAACGTTTCTAAATCATGCGATGAAAGTAGTTTTGTAGAGGATGCATGTCATGTAGCGGCATATATCGTGTTGTTTCGGGAAAAAGTTTGAAATATTTTTGTAGTCACACGACACTGGCAGTTTTTCCACTAATACCACCATTGCCCTCCGCCCGCCGGGTCCCACCATTTAAGGCCCGACTTTCATTCTTTTTTCCCATTTCCCTTTGTATTCACCCAAAAGTTAATCCTTTGTGTTTTACACTAAAGGCTTTGATTCTCCACATAAATTACTATTAATACCTCCATCCACCAATCTTGACTATTGATTGCTATTGCCCTATCTAATCGGATGGTCCACGACCCTCTCTGCACCAAACCTCCGGCAGCTCATTCTCTCACCATTTTGCAGAGATTTCCATTGGTTTTCATCCATGTTTCCACCTACAGTCTCCATTTCCACTGCCGCACCACCATTCCACAGGCCTCCACAGCAATCTTCCACCATTGCCCTCGATTTTGTAACAAGTTTATAGTAGTGTGTAGGGTATACAGATGGTGAAACGCATTCTGTCTCCACAGTCACAGTCACTGTGACTGAGAGCGCAGAGAGACCGCCACAGCAGCAGAAGAGAAACATCGGTGAAGGAAATTAAGGGATTTAGGCCCCTAATTGAAGATTTAACTCCTAGAATCCCATGATTAAAGGACAGAGATGCAACAAATATCATGAAGAGAATTAAGAGGCTTAATGAGGCCTAAAGCACATTAACAAGTCATATCAGTGTTTTAAAATCAGCAGAATGTATTTTCTCAGAAAGGACACCTTCCTACAGCATTATCCATGCCTCCTCGAGCCCTTAAAAGTTATTACACTGACAGAAGCTTCTAAAGAACTGTCAGGACAACAAATTACGAAAGTATCGAGACCTGTAGACTTTCTATCCCAGTTACTTATTCCAGAAGGAAATACAGAGCACCGAACAGCTAGAAATGACTTCAAAGAAACATCTGAGGCTATTGTCAGCCTGACAGGACCTCTGAACCAGACTATATGGTACACGCAGTCAACGAAGAAACATTAAGCAGGATGGGCATGAAAACTTCCTCCACTCTGTCTTAATTAATCAATTAAATGTACATCTACTAGTACTTCTATTCATTCTCCTATAAGAACCCCTGAAGAACATATTGTAAAGGTTGTTGTTGTTAGTTATAGGGATTCATGCGGCTGTTAGAATAGTTATTGGGGAAGTAGCTAAGTAGTTTGTAATTTAGTAGGTTGGGAGGAGAAATTTTGGACTGTAACAGCCATTGATCTCAAATTATGTGACTAGTTTTGCACATCAATTGAACAAGAAAATTTCACAAGATCCTGGTCTATATTACGGGTGATGTTTTCCTTACTTATTTCATGTTTAATCATATTGTCCACTATTATATGATAAGAATCAGTAATCTGGCTTAGGATATACCCCTGCATGGTACCCTAATGTTTTCCTGCTCTTCTTATCTTTGATGTTTTATGTTGATTGTGTATCTAGGAGAAAATTCATATAATTTAACTAGTCAAAGATGTTGGTCTAGCCCATGCTTACTGAGGTTCGAATTTGGAGTTTGTTGCTTAGATTTTCTTGTTGAGTTTAGGCTGTAAGAATTGGGATACCAGGGATTTAGAGTGAGCCCTGTCCACTGGGGTCCTTTTCCAACAGGTTGGCCTTTCGAAGATTCCTTTGAGTTGGTGTCAAAAGCATTGAAGGTTAAAAATCCTTCTCTGATCTTAGGCCTTTCTCTGTGTCAAATCTAAACTTTGTTTTTCCTTTGAGGGTATGTTGAAAGCAGGCCTGGAGTTAAATGACCTCTAACCTGATCTTAAGCTACCCTTTGTGTCTTCATTGAGAGTTTCCTCTAAGTATGTCAAAGTAGGTCTGGATTTAAATGACATCTGACCTGATCTCTAGAATGTAATTGGGTTTCTTTCTTTCTTTCTTTCACCTTCACTCCTTAATGTTCCATTCCACCATATATCTAAAATATCCTTTAGTATAGATGACTTTCCCTATGGAAAGCCCTGGTTAGTTGTTATGCAAGTAATCCCCTTTCATGACTCCATAGCCCAATGGATTGACACTTTCTTAACCTATCTTCTTTTGCTGAAACATCCTGCTACTTTGTTCCTTTTCATTCCATTTAACCTTCTCAGTTAATGATATCCAACCCAATAACCAAATCATTTAAAAAACATTTATGCTTCATACCTAGCCTAATATCTCATTTTGAGCTTTCAAATATATATCATTCTTCACTTTTATGGAGAGATCCCTCTCCGAATCCAAGAGGGCTAGATCCTAGGATCCCAAAGTGGTTTTGATGTTGTCTAGTCTTTTGGTCTTGCCAATCTAGCCAAAACACTGGAACCCCAACAGATCTGATAGAAAATGTGTTTCCTGAGATTTCTTTCTACAAAGGCATTGATTATGTTTTCACCTGTAATTTACTATTACCCTTGCTGCTACGCAAGGATGAAATCCTCATCAGATGGATGTGAAGACTGCCTTCCTTCATGGTGCGATAAAGGAAGAGGTGTATGGAGAGCAACATTTGGGATTCAAAGTCTAGGATAGAGACACTCATGTTTGCAGGTTGGCTAGCCCCCAGGGCTTGGTATGAAAGGATAGATAGCTACCTGATGAAGCTGGGCTTCACTCGTAGTAATGTTGATTCAAACCTTTAGTTCGAGGTTGATAAAAAGAATCCTCTCATTCTAGTGTTGTATGTGGATGACCTCTTCCTCACAGATGCTGACCCTCTCATTCATCAGTGCAAGAGGGAGCTCATTGCTGAATTCGAGATGAAGGACCTAGGACTGCTACACTACTTCCTAGGCCTGGAGGTCTGGCAGAGACCTGGCGAGAATTTTCCTTTCTCAAGGAAAATACATTGTGAAGCTTATGGAAAGATTTGATATGGTGGATTGTAAGTCCGTGTCGACACCGATGGAACTCAACTTTAAGAAGTTGAGTGGAAACGCTGCTAGGCCCGGGCTAGCAAGTCCTACCAAGTATCATCAACTCCAAGGGGCCCTTATGTTCTTAGTGAACACCCATCCGGACATATTTTGTACAGTGAACACTTTGATTCAACACATGGTTGATCATAACATTCACTGGGTTGGTGCCAAGAAACTTTTGAGATATATCTATGGAACGATAAACCATGGGCTGAGATACACTGCCAGGAGCATGACACCCCTTGGATATACTGATGTCAATTGGGCTAGCAGTGTGGTCGATCGTAAGAGCACATCTAGGTGTTTTTTCACATGTAGATATACTTCGGGTAGGAGATAGAAGTCGATAGCTTTAATAACTATTGTGGCCGAATACATTGCAGCATGTATGGCTTGTTGTGAAGTCACTTGGTTGTGAAAGCTTTTCAGTGATCTATTCGAGCATGTGCTAGATGCCACCGTTATCCTTTGTGATAACCAAAGGAGGATTTGTTTGTCAGAGAATCTCGTGTTCCATGATTGATCCAAGCATGTTGATAGTTGGTACCACTTTATCCGAGATATGGTATAGCGAGGCATCGTAAGGCTCGATCATATAGGAACTGATGAGCAGGTCACAAATATTCTCACAATTCCCTTGGGGAAGGTCATGTTCCTAACCTTTTGTGAGAATCTTGGAATTGTGGAACAACCCTAATTGGAGGGTCTTGTTGGACGATGAGCTCTAGGAGCTCCCGGGGAGCTTTTGGGAATAGCTTCTTGGTGTTATAAACAACCACTAGGCTAGGCTTGTCGAACCTAGTTGGTGTGCTTTTGCACCACCATGATGATATTGATATGGTTTACCTCTCTCTGAACTATGCCCCGTATGCATCCTACCCATGGAGTTTTGGACTCATGGGAAGTACCTGTCATTTGGCCAGTGAGGCGGGAAATGTGAATAAAGACCATAACAACACCAATGGATGCATCAGATATTTTCGTGCTCTCTATTTCTAGGATGGCACGTGTCCAACAACTTGATCTGGGATCAAGTTTAGCGAGGTTTTAGACCTCCAACTGACTTTGGGTTAGTGAAACTAACTTCGGGTTAGTATATGACTCTCTTGAGTCCTAGTGAGGTTTTAGACCTGCAACTGACTTAAGGTCAGGTAAACCAACTTCGGGTTGGTATGAGACTCTTTGTGAGTCCTATAGAGGTTTTGAACCCCTGGCTGAATCTGTCAACTAGGAATGATGTCTTAGTGGCTAAACCACTTCTATTCTGAAATAAAGAAGTCAGTGAAGCAAGTTACGACGAGATGACACACGATGTTTGGATTGCACTAGTGGATGGAGTTCTTCCTAGTTGAGAGGGAGTTTTAAATTTGGACAACTAGGTCCAAACTTTGGGTTGTGCTACTCGGATGACGATCCAAATATTTTTATTGGATTCCTCTTTCAGAGAGGTGTAAGATTGATCTAAAGATGATCTCGATCGGATGAGTAGAACAAGTACTTTGAATTTATTCCACTTATGTGCTAGGTCGGCTTGGAATATAATATAGACTTAAATGTCTTAAAGGATGTGTCACACACACCCAAAGATGCCTATATATTGGAGAGACTTGGAGTTCATTATACGCACAATGTATGGAGGATTTTCTTCTCTTGATGGCGATGGAGCTACGTTCTTAGTGTTGCATCTTTGTGGAGTATTCTTTGTCTGGGTTGTCTTGGGGTTGTGTGACATGTGGGTGGCTGACCTTATGAAATACTTTTCTGGTTGAAGCATCCTGTTGATTGTCGTAACACCACCATTCGTTATCTCTATTTTGGCTTATCTTCCATTGATCTATCGGTATGTTCTATCTGCATATTACTTTTATTGAGCCATAGAAGTTGAAAGTGTATTTGCATCTAAGCATAGAACATCTTGAGAATTTAACACAAATGTACATAGTAAAGAAACACACTTTACCTAACTCTACACTAGAATAAGTTATTCTTAACTATTTCCTATGTCTAAAAATATCCTGACAAGTCCTCGGCCACGTCAACTTCTCTAGCCTACGCCGCCTCCCAAAATCCTTTCCTCTTCCCCCCAGCGGGTTTTTGGTCACAACAGGTCATGGTCACGATGGTCCTACAAAACTTATCATTTGCAATATCAGTTTGGTACCTAGTCCCACCTACCACAATGGGATTTGTGCACATGAACTCTATAGGGTTAGTTCCCGTCAATCAGGAACAGGCCCCAACTTTTCATGAGACTGTTGAAAACATCCCCTCGAAGGAAATTCCCATCGCAAAGCTGATGGTTAAGACCAAGAAAAACATAAGAGGAAAGAAGGTGGATAATTCTACCACGCCACGAGAATCACCACATTGCGCCATATGTGACATAGTAGGCCACCCTACCCACATCTTCCCCGAGTTGGATGAATTAAAACCACTCCTTAGATCCGTGGTAGACATTGCAACACCAAGTTCCCATAAAAAGGAACCTCCCACGAAAAGTCAAGGAAAATCATTGCAGACAAATCACGCATGCACTATCTGCAGCAATTATTGACACTATACCCATCATTGCCCAGATATCCCGCAATATAGGGATGCTTTACATGCCGTCGAGAAATCCTATCAAGAGTATCCCTCCACTCAGTCAGCTAGAGATGAATCTCGCGTTATTCTATACCTCCAGGAGGAACGACATTCGCTTGAGAGACTCCCAACCATTCCCCCCCCCCCCTATCGAACACTGTGTACTTTGTGATAAATGTGATCATTTCATCTCTGATTGCCCAAATGTGGAAATGTTTCAGTGATGGTATCCAGTTCATGTAGTATATCGCATTGACCCATATACCCAATATTCATGTCAAATATGCGGTGGAAATCATAGTTTAAGCCATTGTCACTATATCCCTAGAATTTGTGCAGCGCTAGCTTGTATGCGATTGACTATAGTTCGCCTCTCCGAAGAAGATGGCTCTGACTCTGAATCTATGAACAACGCGACAACTCAAGAAGATGTGATGAGTAGATCCATACTCTTTATGCCAACTAAAAAACAACCAATTGGGGAACCCTTAGTTACCCTCAACCGCCCTCTGCAAAGAATACTAACATGTACGTTTTGTAAAATGCCCAATCATGTGGTCACCACTTGCCCTGACTTAGAAGTGCTATGCCACTGGTGCCTAGTCACACCACCAAGCGAGCAGGACAAGAACCCCATATCTAGGATGTTCTGCCTAGTACGTCAGGACAATCACCATGACCAGAGTTGTACCTATATCTTGCAATTACATCCTCTAATTGACACGATACATAAATTAGAGAAGAAACGTGAGGATCTTCTCAAACAATATGGAAGGAAGAACGCCTCGAGGAAATCTACTCCATACCCATGTCTTTTTAATGGGAAAGGTGGGAAGGCACACCAACTAAGCACGACCTAGGTTCAACCTAGGATAACATGTGGACTATGCGACCTAATTGTCCACCAGGTCAATCATTTCAAAGAACGGAAGCACCTCGCAAATATTTTTCACATAGTCTCTTCTCTCCCGCAAAGACACCTCTCTAACCAAGAGAATATCACACACAACTATTTCCAGATTTGTTCAAACTTTCATTATACAATAAAATGTGAACATCTCCCGAATCTTAGAGTTGTAAGAACAACGTTAAGTCTACACTCCTCAAGAGCGCGAGACATACCCAAGGGTGGTGCCACACATTTTCACCTCCGCAAAAACAATTTTTCATTGTCGACATGTATGCACTCTCATCTTCTTTTCTAAAGCACATGTCTTTCAAAAATATTTAAATAAAGAAAATTATTTCACTTGGGGTATTTGTTTTTGTAGGTAGTGTGCAAACCATCCATCGCTCCATCCACCAAAAGTTCCAGAGCAGATATCATTCTACCCTCAGCATAAAAGAGTCCCAGAAAAATTCTGCATGTCCTGTCATCATTTCTCCATAAGAAATTAACCATAGGTTCTAATAATCTGGTCATGTTTATCATCACCCCAACTTGAACATGATAAACATCCTTGTTGGTCGGTAGAGCCTCCCCTCCATGGCGCTCGTCACCCAAAGTAGACCATATATCACAAAAAATAATGATGTCATGGCCATACCACTTTTGTCCAGGAAGCACCTAATGCCCATTCACCTGCCATGCATCAGGTCCAGTTTTACCATATCGAGAATAAAACCCCTTTCCCAGACTACCAGGTTTTGTAGTTATATCGAAAGCACACTATCGTGTCTCACATTTGGCCTACCATACCTCCATCGGCATAGCCCATCTGTGACATTTTCCATCCGCTTCATCAACCCCACACATGAGACCAACCAATGGGGCCCCCACCCTCAGCAAAACACCTTCCTCACATCATCAATGAGAGAAAACTTTCATGTTTTGGGGCACCCATCTCTTTTTTTGTACAAGCCAAACCCCATTATTTCATTCTTTTGGTATGTGTACAAAGACCACAAACAACGCACTATGTCCCCCATTCACCCATCCATTTTTTCTCCCATGGAAGCAGTCCCTGGTCACCCTTTGTCAAAGTATCACACCCTTCACATATAAGCCACCATGAAATTCATAACCAATATATACCCACCTTGGACGCCCTACCGACTCAAGGGATTTTTCCATCAGAAGTAGTTATGAATGTCACCGAGCTACTTTTTATACTCCGACCTTGGGCCACTGAATCTCCATCATTAATTTTCAGTAACCCCTCGCCACCATGCCTATGTTAAACCTATCACATCCAGGATCCTGATCCCTTGTATCAGAAAATATCTCATTCAGTTGAGGCTTCCTTTTTGTCGACATCAACACTTATTTTCCAAAATGGAAGCGATACCTTGGATCACTCCTCTCCACAAAAGGGACATCCTTAGGTGTCACTGTGGGAGGCATCATTACCCACAGATGGCATCGATCCTCCTGACATTTGACTACAACACAAGCTTTCATGTCAATATGGTATCGTACCTTACAACCATTGCACTTTGATCAAATTCGTCGAAGACCCGTGCCTTCATAAGCATCTATTTCAACAATGCTTATAGGAGAAGGTCCCATTCAGACACCCATGCATACAATGTGAATTTATATGCCATGCCAAGCTTACGCATGTGGGTACCACATTCCACCTATTTTCAAAGAAAAAAATTCCCCTAAGGGCGTCAAAAATCTTTGTCATCAACCAGCAGATCACTACCGTACTAATGACACTAACAAAATCTGTAACTGTCAAATAGATTTGTTTAGCTAGCCAAAGAATCTCGAGCATGGGACATGCCCGCCTCATAGAAAAATTGTATCTATTGTTTTATTCCATTACTTGTAGGGTTCCCATAGGACACGGTCGCTCTTCGACCCGGTACAAGGTGTCTCCAACTCTGTGCTACACGCAGGTCTCTCTCTAAATTCGCACAGTACAAAAAAGAAACTATAATTTAGTTCAGCTATACATTTTTTCCTAGACCTCACACATTAGGGGGCAATTGTTATCATTGGAAAATCAGACAAGAAAAGATGACATTAGTAAATTTTAGGCAGAAGGATTATCAGGGCTGAGGCACATCAGATAATCTGAAGTATTTAAAATCTCTAAGGTATAGAAGGAAAATCAAATTGTGCACTGAAGGAACCAAATAAATGTGCCTTTGCGCACAATTTTCTTCGATAATCATGCCTTTGCGCAACTTTTCCTCAAAAAGTCATACGGACATGAGAGTGGTGGAAGTCACTTTTCGAGACCACAAGGCACACTCCAGGACATTGATCTCACACATAAGGTTGCCTAAGGACAACCGCCCAAGCCTGCTTAGGACCTCAAGGGAGCACACAATGGAATAATGTGGCACACAATGGAATCACCCTCCTCTCTTGGGTCACCATCCATAAATGTACCAAGAGAGGGAAGGAGAGCTTTAATTCTCCTATAAAAGGCCACAAAGATATGAAAAATAAGAGAACACATTGTTATGTTGGTTAGAATTGCCCCAATCAATCCAGCAATGTGTGATATGGAGCAGAGATAGAGGGGACTCAGTTGTTGGCCATCCAACAACTCCAAGCCTTCAGAGTAGAGAGAGGTAATTTGTGCCAAGATAGCTCGAAAGTAAAGACATCCTTGCATTGGGTCTTAAAACTCCCTAGTTTTAAGGGCACCTTGGCAAGTGGGTAAACGTTTCATCCTTTATTCCTACCACCACTCAATAAGAGGGGATGTAAGCACCATCGTTTGGATTATTCAAGTTGTTTGAGTCTATTTAAAGCTTTTGTATTATGTGTTTTATTTTATTTTTTCTTTTTGAATATGCATGCTATTTCATTATTTAGTATGTTTATTTCTTAGCATGTTCACTAACTTGTTTGACTCCCTTGATTTTCTGCCTATGACCAAGAACTTAAGAGGAAAAAACCACTCCTCTTAAGAGGGTGTCATTTGGTACATTCGTGCACCAAACACACATACACAATAGGTCGTGGAAAGTTAAATATGTCGCATCAGTATCGATCATGCAGCTAGTATCTTGGTGATTTCAATATGCCCTAGCTCATTGACTCCATCACCCAATGGACTGTTTATTTCATGCTAAAAAAAAACCCATCTCAACACCATTTAGTTTAAGACCTAGCCACTGTTTGAAGAATATATCCAGAGTTGTGAGAGAGATAGCCTTCTCTTGGGATTTAACAAAAATAAGAAATAAGAAAGGGAAAAAACCATAAAAATCAAAGGACAAGGTGTAAAGAAGCAATAAAAATTACCATAGCCCGTATTTAGAGAATATAAAGAAGATTTAAAAACCCCATTCCAACTATGGGTTTGTAGCAGGGGGAAGTGGCAGTGAGCATCCAAGTCTGAACATTTTATAAAATTTTATCACTTGACCTGGAGAGTTGGATGATTTTCATCATTTTCTAGTGAAGAATGTAAAATTTCATTTACAGAGATCCAGTACTTTACAAATGGTTATTTATTATCAAGCTAGACACATCAATGTTGCTTCTTTATCAAATATTATATAGTTAGATTCTATGTATATCTATGAATAAGAAGGGCCCAAAAAAAAAGAGAATATGGAGTTCACTTAAAGAACTTATCCAACAAGTAGCACACCACCATAGATTCAAAACCATTATCTGCTTCTGTGGTTATGAGCCTTATCTACGTGAACTTAGATCAGATGATTGCAACATATAGAAAGTGCATATAGCACAACATATTTAAATCATTGTTACAAATGATCGGACGAGCAATTAAAACTCTTTTTAAACTAACATTTATATCATAAACCTCTTTTTCACCCTAAATTTCTATTTAGATTATAAAATGTTTATTTTGAAAGTGCATTTTAAATAATAAAAGGAATCTCTAAAAATACATATACCCACATGGAGTCTGAATTTTTTTTATTTGATAAACGTGAATATTTCCCTTTGCTCTTCCATTATAGCAAATAGATGCAATTTTTTTAAAAATACAAACATCTTGCAATCTTTGTATGTTTTCCAAACTTCCATTTGTGACAATTATAGCAGTATATGATAGTCATTTTATAGGTAAAATTTCATGAAAAAACATGGATCAGGTATAAAATCCATTTCAGTATTAAAATTCTAGAACCCTTCTAGAACCAAAGGACTTGTAAGGTTTCATTGGATGACCTTTTAAATTCTTTCATAAATTTTGGCATGAAAAGGATACTCTTAAAGTTTCATTTTGTAACCCTTCAAAGTTTTTTATATCTTTAGGTATGAAAAGGATGAGGACTTGTACAACTTCATTGGATAACCCTTAAGTATTTTATTATCCTCTCGCATGAATTGGATTATTATACTTATATACCTTAATTATTTCACCATTATATATTTATCATCGAAGACAAATTGAACATAAATACCTTTTTCAACATAGATGGGTTCTATGAAACTACAATTTTCTAGGATCCCAGTGGCTCTATTAGAGAAATATTTTTTATGGGGACTGCATAATCAAATCACACTCACTGACTGCAGAATTTAAACACAATCGATGACTGCGGAATAAAACCACATAATGTAATTTTTTAAGTCATATAATGCCAAGCCTGCCAATGTAAAAATGTAAACAATTCTAAACTTGCAATATCATGTACACAACAATGGAGAGCTCTATAGCATTAAATTTTCCAACAAAAGAGCCAAAATTAATGAAATCTTCCATCATCATAATGATAAAATTCTCATTCCATATACTTGTTAAAATGTAATACCCCAAGTGTAAATGCTTCCAATATTATTCACGTAACTAGATTCCATGGAGATAATATTACTATTGGAGAGCCAGATAAATCATATAAAATATTGAATTAAATAATATAAATGTTCTAAATGATGTTCTTTGTTGTACATACTCTCTAAGAAAAAGCTCAAGATTGTGACTAGAAAATGTTTGACTAATCGCAAGAGTAATTAGTGCTTGGAGGCTAAATATAGAATTGACATCAACCTTTACACTCATATTTTATCTGCTACATAGTTCAGAAAAAAGCTTTCAATAAGTTGATACCATAACCACACAAATTTGAAATTACTATAACCACACAAATTTGAAATTACGTGATGTTGTAAATATAAAAATACACGTTCACCTCGTCATGCACGCAAGATACATTGGTAATTTTTTCCACAACCCTCAAAGGGAATTTGTAAATACAAAAAATGAAAATCACTGACATTCCATAGATGATCAGATTTGAAAGAATGTCATTGATCAGTTCATCCTTCCCCTGGGGACCATTGATACAAATTTAGTGGAGAAGCATATGCACTTGGAAGAATAATTAGGAAAATGATTTGAATTTATATGATTAAAAGGAGAGTGCCCAGTTTCTACCCTTGGATTAGGAGATCCCTTTATGGGTTTTTGCCCATATTTTCTCCATGAGTACACATATGCAGGAATATCTGCCATCTTTCCATTGATTGATGGAAATTTTATGGTTCTTTTCACCCTCTATTTCCTATAAAACAAAATATGAAGAATGTTGTTAGATGATTTTAGTTCATCCATTACAAAACAAATCACCAATATAGGTTCATTTAAAATACAAATACCAAATTTTATTCATATACAATTTCATTCATGAAATTGATAACATTTTCATTAACCAATTATTCTCACCATAAAGTTCGAAGGCAAGTGAGAAGAATATCCATCCTTAGTTGATGATGCAACTCTACGTAAATCGTTGATTGGAAGTGTGTAATAGCTGAGTGGTTCAGGGGGGATGGATGGAGGCATGTTGGATTTCATAAATGAACAAGGTATAGGGTGTGGGAGGCAATAAAATCTGACTAGATGTACGATAGTGGGCAACACCCTAGGGTGTGGAACCAAAATATTAAGGGTTGAGGTAGGGTTCCCAATGAATGAACTTGGCACATATTATGGAAAACAACAGTGGCCTCAATGATCAAAGGGGAGGGTTAGATGCAATGAAGTAAATGGAAAAGGATCCAATTTACTCCCCATATTTGGAAACAAAGAGTTACTCTCCACAATGTTCTCATCCATTAATCGAATTTTCCACCTTGAAATATTGTGAGATGTGAAATCTATAGTTGTAATAATAAAAATTTCACATATTTATGAAATTTCATCGAAGGCGATGAAGATAATGATATTTTTCATTTCACATAAAATGATACATAAATTGAAATTCCCATACCAATATTTTGTTGAATAGAATGGTGTGCCCTTCTAGATGTGTGGTACATATTTATTTATTTTGCTGGAAGATATCTCCAATTGTTCATTCATGCTTCTTTTCCTTCCAAGACCCCGTGCAACCTTTAGAAACTGTGGTTCATATTTTCTTGATTTCAACACACGATCACATTGCCCCCTTTTTTATTGGGCTCAAGGAACTATGTCGTCTCTTGGTAGTGATCTTAGATGGAGTTACAACACCTACTTTTTTTTATTGTACTCTTGGATTACATTTTCTACCAATTTCTTCAGTGCATATGTCTACTCCAAATTTGTGGGTTTTAGTTGTAATAAACCCCTCAATTTCTTATGATTTGATGAAATAACAAGTTTAATTTCATCACTGTTAGTTAGGTCACTATCCAGTATTACAATGGTTGAATCAGTATGGTATGATAATTTTCCACATCATAAATGTGGTTTTCATTATGACACATATATATGACATTATACCATGTATCACGAGTCTCCATAGTTTGGCTACGAACCAAATAATCAGATTTAATATTTCCATCAACCACCCATTCTTCATTTCAGATATCATTTGCTTTGCACTTGCATTTAATTTTTTCTCATATTTTGTAGCTCGTATAAAACCAAAAAATTTTAAAATTTGAATGTAAATGAAATATAATTTAATATTTTTCAATAACAAATGCAAAAACCAATCTACCATTCTATGTGATGCATTGGTGTTGTCACAAAGGTACCTTTCCTTTAGATATTGGTGATAAGATTCAATAGCATTATTTGTGTCTTGATTGGAGTGTGGGAAGTTCCTATATGCTTTTCCGCACATATATGGAAAAAAAAATACATATATTAGATGTGAAGAAAAAATTTAAAATGGTCCATTACGAAATAAACTAATAAAATCCAACTTCAAAAAACTTACATAATTTATTGTTGGCTAACCAGGTGGTTGTAAAATAGTCCAAAAACACATTTTATTCTTTAAATTCAACAAAAAAAACTTTCAATTGCATGTTTTACAAATTTATCATCTTTACATGAATGCATAATTTCTCTTAAAGCACGAAAGATACCAACTTTGTTTTCCTTTCCCTTGACTTTATTTCCAACATTTTTCAACCACGTTTGACGGTCATGCCATACACACAATAATAGTCTAAAGTTTGTGCAAGTCCTGAAATAAAATAACATTAAAAGAGAATCCATAAACATTATTGCTTCCTATATCTTATAAAAACAATAAACATTTCACCTTAATTCCTCAATTTCTGTTGTCGTATCATCTGTGATGAAATCTTGGACATGACGATTTGGACATTCTTTTTTTCCATTTGCAAATAATGGTTACATCCATTTACGAATATCAGGAGTACTATTTCGTGATGATATTACCGAAGCTATTAGAATCCCATTGTGATGATCATAAAAAACCATTAAGGTGTAAATTTGATACTGCATTAAAAATAAGACAAAATTATAAGTATATAGGAGGACAACATGGAAATGAAGTTGAATAAATGAAGTTTCCTTAAATATGTTTACCCCATATTTATTAATGTTGAATGTGGAGGCCATTTATATCATGTTGTTTTGTGAGTGTTTGATTATCATTGAAAATATCGACTTTGTTTATATGCCTACAATTAAAGGGATGTTTTTAACAACATCTTGTTGTTGGTAGAGGAAAAATATCTCTCAGAACTCACTAACCCAACAATCCACAATCCTTGGATCACTTTCATCCCTCAGATACTCTAGTTTTTTGATATTATTATAGATGTTCAACACATATTATCTTGTCATAAAATAATCTCGAGGTGTACCCTTGAACAACTCACTAGATCTGTACCTTACATCAAAGATAAATATGTCCCATATCATCATAGCATTAAAACCATCACGAATCAAATATTCAACACCAATTCATATATTTTCTATTAAATGCGGGACATAATTGAATTTCTTAGGCATGTCATTTGTCTCATTTCCATGACAAACAACATTTTTATCATCAATATATCGGCATGATGTATATATTAGAACAACATCATCTGGTCTAAGAGCAAGTCGTTGCATAATGAAGTGAAATATTCAACCAACATTAATGTTGTGAGGTGGAAGACATTTTTTATTTGTAGATTCGAGTTCAGCTACATCACAGCCTTGTACATGATTCAGACCATAAGCACATCAATATCTATTTATCAAGGATTTACAACAATTAAATAAAATATTTATGCATGTTTGACATAGTGAAATTCAAATCAAAATTATATATATATATATATATATATATATATAGAGAGAGAGAGAGAGAGAGAGAGAGAGAGAGAGAGAGAGACTCACATAGAATATTATATATATGTCAAAGAATTTGTCTTCTTGATATCCATCACATCTTTACTTCATCCTGTTTTAGAAAAAAATTGAGTAGGTGCAATTTCCCTCGATTTCTTTCCACTTATAAAATCCTCAAGTCGACAATATGGAATAATTGTGACTTGGTCTCCATTTAATTTTTTCCATGTCAAATCTTCCATTGAAAACTTTGTCATATATTCTGCGTCCTTAACATCCAACTCATTAATGAGCTCCCACTTCTTCATTATTCAAATCCCTATACAAATAACATTGAAAATAATTTTATTTAAATATTATAAGGGGCTTAGTAATATGAATTAAATATCATATGTTGTTTCAATATCTTAACTGTTTATGGCTATAATTAATATGAACATGGCACTGTAACTATATGTTTCTTTTTTGTTTCTCGTAGTGTTTTGTTCCACTAAATTTCTATCTTTTGTATGATACCATGATTTCAGAAAATGGTGGAACAAGTCATGTAATGAATGGGATAAGTCATGGGGATTTTGATTACCTAGTGAAGCCTGTCAAACTTGAAGATCTAAAGAATATATGACAACATGTTGTGAGACAAAGAAGAATAGATAGAAAGGATCATGAAAATTTGGACTATTCCCTCTAAAATGTAATTAAATTACCTTCATAAAAATTTATTGCTTACTATTCATGCAGATAATGCATGAAGTTATGATAAAGCTTTATGTTGTTATCACACATAATTGTTAGCGCCATAGTATTCAATCCATCGGTGGCAAGCAAAAGGGAGATTTTAATTATGTGAAGATATTAGCTACAGAAGGATTGTTCTACAAATTTCAAAGACCGATATTCGTAAACCATTGCATGGGCAGATTTATCAAAGTGAAAATGTTGATGCAGATATTGCTTGCATCAAGAGTAGAAAGAAAGTTTTTGGTTTTTTGTTGCAAAATTGAGATATGGGGAAAACGAAAGTTTCTTTTTTATTATAGGTTTTTTCTTATGATAATGGTGATGTTAATAGCCTCCCTGGACTTATTCCTCCTGATCTCGGTAAGCTTATAAATCTTGTTAACTTAAAACTACTTGGAAATCATTCTACTAGCAGTGTTAATGCACAACTTGGCCAATTAATGCAACTTGGAACTTTGGACTTACCCAATAACAAACTGAGTGGCACCATTGTTGTAGACAATATATTCTTCAAACCATTAGCAATATATTTCTCAATACCTTTAGAAGAGGTATTACATGGAGAGGTGTGACTAATTTTTTTGGATTTGTGGGATTTACATGAATAAATGTGTGGCAAGAAAGGCATCAAGAACAACACCTTGCTGCCTTGATTTCTCTTACATTTCCTATACATATTTCCCAACCACCTCAAAAATTATCTGGTAAAACATAGTCAAGAAGGCATTTTTTATAATATATGTATATAAAATATCCAATTCTAACTGTAGCTACGACCATTAATTCTCCTAGTTGTTGAATACATTTTGAAAATGGGATTGAGTGTAAGGAATTTGCATAATCAGATGATAATGGTAGCTATGCCCATTAATTCTCTAGATAGTAATATAACTTCTTAGTGGTAATATGATTTTTCAATGATTCTTAGACAATATTTAGGGCATTGAGATTATACAAAAAAAACTTTATTGTGTTAAACATGTCTATAAAAATGGGATTAGACATTAATATGTTTTTTCTTAAAAGAAAGAAACATGGTTCTTTGTTATAAAAGTTTCAATTCAGTTATCACAACCAATAAACCCTCCCCTTTGAACAAATCCAATACCAAACATTATTTTTGCAATAAGATGATTTTTTCACTTCCATGAGTGGCTTCCATGTAATCAACTCTTGCAACTAACATTGTGCTTACGTTTTTATCATCTAATGTATTTCTCCAAAACATACGTTTAATAAAACAACATGTATATCTTTGTGGTAAAAATATCCATCCCAATCTAGATCAAAAAATCGTTGTATATGTATCTCTATGAGTTATAGATATTTTATCGTAAATAATTGCATAATATAAAGTGGCAATGTTGGCAATCATCCATCTAGTTGGAAATATTGGCCCAATAATAGTTTTCTTGTCCAAATAACTAAAAATATATGTCAAAAAAGCATTGGAAAATGAGTTTCCAACACCTACATGAGCACTAGAAAATGATTATCCATCGCCTACATGAGTGTTGGAAAATCATTTTCTAGCACCTACAGCAATGCCAGAAACTTTTGAAACCAAAAAAATTGGTGCAGATTTGGTTGTGAAATGTTAAAAAAAACTTTATCATGCATGTTAACAGGGTGATAAAGTAATGATTAATATACTAAACATTAGAACTTTGGTAAATTATATACTAGATTTTTATGAAAAGACAGAGCATAAAGTGAAGGTTTAATTAGTCTGATAAAGAGGGGTAACCATCTCTGAGGTGGTGGTAACCATTTCTAAGGCGGTGGAGCACGCAAGGGCTAGTTTTCAGTGTCGGGGAAACAATTCAATTGGTAAATTTTTGGGTCATGGTGCTAGTGGGAACCTCAAATGGTATGAGCCAAATGGAGAAACGTTGTTTGAGTTGTATGGGGCTGGGATGTTGCCAAATTTCAGATAAGTGGGGTGGGAGCTGAATTTTCACCTATTCACTAGGTATGATCTTAAGATCACCTCTGATTTCATTGACTCGTTTGATTGCACTAGCGCTGGGGTTTAAGGGATGTTATTTTAGGTAACAGAGAAAGCATCGCAAAGGCAAAAAAATACTGTCTGAGGGGGAAGTATCGCTTATCTAAAAGATGGCGCAAGTGTTGAAAATGTTAAAGTCACCTGCGTACCCTATGCAGGTAGAAACAGAGTACAATAGAGGGGCAGAGGATAATGTGTGCACAACACTGTTCATTCAAGAGGAATGGAGAAACCGTAGGTATGAATTTATTTGTTATGGTTGCAACCACCATTGCAGAGAAGAACTTGAATTTTGTATAGGCCATAGCCTATTTTGCAGGAGAAATTTAAGAATCTGTGGTCCAAGCCATGCAATAACAGTTTTATTAAAGAATAGTCATTTTGGACTTTTAAGCCCTCAACAACCAAACATAGGAGTTTTTTTTTTTTTTTTTTAGAACGCCAAGTATTTTAAACTTATGTGGGCCACGTAAGTGGTCCCCACTTCATCACTTCATTTCCAAACGCAAAGTTTTATTTTAGTGTCTTGTTGATATGAAGCATCCGATGTGATGCAATGGTGCGATAGCATACATCACACATCGCAAAGGATCAAGTATTATGCCCTTCCGCAATGATACCGCCATTGTATAAGTCGCGATTCGATATCGCATATTGCCACATTCCAAAGTCCTCTGCCATATGTTATGCTCCATTAAATACTTGCGATGCGACGTTGCAATCTCCGCTGTGGGGTCCATCGCACATTGCAACACCACCAATCCACCGATCCACCTACCACTTAAGTTTTGTGCCGATGCCGATAGCGCTTAGTGCTCATTGCACATTACGCCATCGCACATCGTAACATCGCCAATCCACCAATCCGCCTACCACTTAAGTTTTGTGTCGATGCCGATAGCGCTTAGTGCTCATCGCACATCACAATGTCACATTCCCAAAAGTCTTCTGCCATCCGTGTTTGTTATTTTCTGATGCCGATGTAGCGATGGAATATGGTCCCCACATCGCTCATCGCTCATCGCACATTGCAAGGTCACAAGTCCAAACCATTGTTTCGTTGTTCCGCTGATCGTCGATGGCGATGTGGGCTCCACTCGTATATCGCAGAAATGAAACTTTTATTTAAAGTTAATAATCCGACAGTGTATTAAGTTTTTGTTTAAAACCTTTTATATTTTGTTTTATGTCTTTGTTTTATGTAATTCCGTGCCATATATTTAAAGTATAAAACCCTTAGGCTCATAATGTTGTTGCATTGTTGTGTAATGAAAAGCCCGCAGGCAGAGAAAAGCACAGTAAGACTAGAGAGCACTGTTTTGTGTGTTTTGAGAGACAGAGAGAAATATCGTGAAGAGCACTGCATCTGTAGCAGTCAATTATTCTGTAATCCCACTTCAATGGAAGAAATTTTGTAATAGTTTTGTTTGTTAATGAAATAGTTTTTCAATTTTGTTCCATCTCTATCCAGCATTCAAAATTTCCATACTGAATCTCTGTGTTGTAGAGGAGACTCTTTTGTTCTCCTTGTTTGTTCGGAATATTCAAAAATTCCAACATGGTATCAGAGCTTATCCAGGATCTTTGAAAGTGTTAAAGAAGCTGAAGGAAGAAGGAAGATTTGTTGTAGCAGTTCTCCAGCAGCGTGAAGGCTCAGCAGAAGTTTAAAGTCTAGGTATTTAAAAAAAAAAAAACACAGAGTTGTTGTTTTTGTTTAAAAGAACGGTCCTTAGAAAGAGATTTTTTTGTTTAAATAAGGAAATACAATTTGTTTATTAAAAACAGAGTCAATTTTAGTTCAGAGTTCAGTTAGTAAGCAATGGCTAGACCAAGTACCAGTATGAGTATTGGAAATACTCAGCTTCCACAATTTAATGGGAAGAACTATGATTATTGGGACATTACCATGAGAGCCCTGTTTGCCTCCCAGGACTTATGGGAATTTTTAGAAGATGGTTTTGATGAACCAGTTGATGAGCAGGCCTTTAATGCCTTAACATAGGTAGAGAAGGATTTATTGAAGAGTAATAAGAAGAAGGACTCTAAGGCCCTCTTATATCTCTATCATGCAGTACATGAGAGTGTGTTTCCAAGGATAGAAGTAGCTAAGATATCCAAGGATGCATGGGAAACTCTTAAAATAGCCTATCAAGGTATGGAGAAAGTGAAGACAACAAAACTACAATTGCTGAGGAGATATTTTGAAACTCTCTATATGAAAGAGTCTGATAACATAGACTCATTCTTCACACATGTGATTGGGATGGTCAATCAGATAAGGTCTCATGGAGAGACACTTGAAGAAAGAAGGATTGTGGAGAAACTGCTGAGGAGTCTACCCTCGCAGTTTGATATTACTGTTACCACCATAGAAGAGACTAAAGATCTCTAAAAGTTCACAGTAGATGAACTTCATGCATCACTGATGACTCATGAACATAGATTGGGAAGATTAGTTAACCCATCTCTAGAGAATTCCTTTAAGATCTAGATGCCTTTTAGAAGAGGAAGAGGTCAAGGCAGAGGAAGAGGAAGAGGCAGAAGCCAAAAAAAAGGAGGAAGAAACAACTCTTCACATTCACGTGGAAGGAGCAACAGTCAGAATCAAAGCCATGGCCAAAGCAGCAGCCAGCAAGGTGGACACCAACATGCTTATGAACAAAGGTATGACAAATCCAACATCCAATGTCATTATTGCAAAAAATATGGGCACTATGCCAATGAATGTAGGAAAAAGCAAAATGACATAAATAATAGGCAAAATGCTAATGTAGCAAAAGTGGAAAAGAACCCAAAGAATGTGATGTTAACATGTAATGTAGCACAAGATACACAGGATGATGTATGGTTCTTAGATTCAGGCTGCAGTAATCACATGACTGGAAACATATCAATGTTTGCAAATCTTGATGAATAAGTTAAATCAGAAGTAACCACTGGAACTAATACTAAGATTTCTGTCAAGGGAAAAGGAAGAATTAGTATCCATGCAACAAATGGAGAGCAGAAAGCTGTGCCATATGTGTACTATGTTCATGGCTTGAAATGTAATCTTTTGAGCATTGGGCAGCTCATAAACAAAGGTTACAATGTAGTTTTTAAAAATGATGTGTGCACAATAATGGATATACCTCCAAGTAAGAAGATTATTGCTAAAATACAAATGACCAACAATAGAATGTTTCCACTCAAGCTCAATGCTGACTTGAAGGGAAATGGAATGAATGTAGCAGTTGTAACTCAAGAGGTCTTTCAGAAAGAAGTGAAAGATGAAAATTGGTTATGGCACTTGAGATTTGGACATCTCAATTTCAGAGGTCTGAATTTTATGCACATAAAAGGAATGGTAAGAGGAACACAATTGATATAGAAATCAGACAACCAATATGAAGGCTGCATCTTGGGAAAACAACACAGAGAAAACTTTCCTTCAGGAAAAAGCATAAGGGCGAAATCACCCTTAGAAATTATCCATTCAGATTTATGTGGGCCAATGCAAACAGCATCATTCTCAGGAAACAATTACATTCTGACCTTCATTGATGATTTCACAAGGAAAGTATTGGTTTATTTTCTGAAATATTAAAGTGAAGTTTTTGAAAAAAAATTCCACTTTAAAGCTCTAGTAGAGAAAGAGAGTGGGCAACATATCAAAGGTCTAAGAATTGATAGAGGAGGTGAGTACATCTCAAAATAATTTCTACGTTTTTGCAGAGAAAACGGCATACACAAACAGTTTACTACAAGGTACACACCGCAGCAAAATGGTGTTGCTGAAAGGAAGAATCTAACCATAATGGAAATGGTGAGAAGTATGCTGAAAGAAAAACATTTTCCAAATGAGTATTGGGCAGAAGCTACAAATTGCGCTATGTATATTTTAAATATATGCCCAACAAAAGTTGTAATGAACAGAGTTCCTGAAGAAGCGTGGAGTTACAGAAAACAGGGAGTCACCCACATGAGAGTTTTTAGATGTGTGGCTTATGTACACATTCCAGATCAGCTGAGAAAGCAGTTGGATAGTAAGGTGGAGAAGTGCATATTCCTTGGATACTGTGAAGATACCAAGGAATATATATTATATAACCCATCCACAAATAAATTTGTTATAATCAGAGATGTGCAATTCATTGAAGAGGAAGCATGGGATGGAAGCATTGAGAAAACAATCAATGTTAAAAGTTGTTTGTCTCATGATGAAGATGAGGAAGATGTGGCTGAAAATAAAACGTCATTGGAAACACAACCTTCACCAACACAAGGACAGAAAGGGACACCTCAAGAAGGAGTAAGAACACCCTTGAGAAGAAATGAAAGTGCTTCTCCAAGCACACCACATGGAGCATATTTGAGTGCTTCTTCAAGCACATGTACACCAAATGAAAGGGGAATCAGATTCAAAAATTTAAATGAAATCTATGAGCAAGAGGTAGAAAATGAAGGTATGAACTCCTTATTTGCTTTGTATTGTCATGTTGATGATCCTATTCATTTTGAAGAAGCCATAAAAGATAGGAAATGGATAGGTGCAATGGATGAAGAAATTAATGCAATAGAAAAGAACAAAACATGGGAGCTGGTTGATCTCCCAAAAGGGAAAGAAGTCATTGGAGTAAAGTGGGTCTACAAGACCAAAAGTAATGCTGAATGTAAGATAGAAAGACACAAGGCCAAACTTGTTGTCAAAGGTTATAAGCAGCAACATGGAAGAGATTATGAGGAAACTTTTGCACCAGTTGCAAGAATGGAAACAGTGAGAGCAGTGTTGTCCATAGCAACACAAAAAAATGGAAAGTTTACCAAATGGATGTAAAATAAAAATTTTTAAATGGAGTGTTAATGGAAGAGGTTTATGTTTAACAACCTCTAGGCTATGAGAAAAAGGGCCAAGAGCACAAATTTTTCAAGTTGAAGAAAGTTATTTATGGGTTGAAGCAAGCACCAAGAGCATGGTACAGTAGGATAGATTCCTATCTACTAGAAAATGGGTTTGAAAAATGTGAAGGAGAACCCACATTATACATCAAAGAAAAAGATCGTAAGATGATAATTGTGGTTTTATATGTTGATGATGTGATATTCACAGGTAATGATAATTACCTCATTGAAAATTTTAAAACAGTAACGAAAGATGAATTTGAAATGATTGATATGGGATTGTTAAGATACTTCTTAGGAATAGAAGTAGGGAAAAATGAAAATGGGATTTTTATCTCACAACCAAAGTACGTTAATGAAGTTTTGGAAAGATTTAATATGCAGGAGTGCAAGGCAGCAATTACTCCCACAGTAATGGGATTGAAACTCAGCAAAGATGACAGTAACAAGGATTTGATCCTAGTTTATATAAGAGCATAGTTGGCAGCCTCATGTATTTGACTGCAACTAGGCTAGATATTATGCATGTTGTTAGTTTGATTTCCATATTTATGGAGAGGCCAAAAGAAGCACATTGGCAAGCAGCAAAGAGAATTCTGAGGTATGTAAAAGGAACTAAAAAGTATGATATTTTGGATACTACTTCAGAAAATTTAGAATTAATTGGATATACTAACAGTGATTGGGCTGGAAGTATTGATGATTGGAAAATCACATCCGGTTACATTTTTCATATGGGTTCAGGAGCCTTTTCATGGGTTTCTAAGAAACAGCCTATAGTAGCGTTATCTATAGCAGAGGCAGCGTATGTGGTAGCTACAACAGCAACACGTCAAGCAATGTGGATGAGAAGGATGTTGAGAAATTTATGCCAAGAACAAGTAAAGGGAACAGTGATTTATTGTGACAATAGCTCAGCTATTGCATTGTCAAAGAATTCTGTGTTTCACAAGAGGACAAAACACATAGATGCAAAGTTTCACTATATCAGAGAATTGGTGAACAATGGAGAAATAATTTTAAAACATTGTAGAATAGAGGAGCAATTTGCAGACATTCTCACAAAGCCATTGGGGCATAAAAGTTTTGAATATTTAAGAAAATTATTGGGTATGACTGATAACCCAGAAGCTGACATTAAGGGGGAGTGTTGAAAATGTTAAAGTCACCTGCGTACCCCATGCAGGTAGAAACAGAGTACAACAGAGGGGCAGAGGATAATGCGTGCACAACACTGTGCATTCAAGAGGAATGGAGAAACCATAGGGATGAATTTATTTGTTATGGCCGCAACCACCATTGCAGAGAAGAACTTGAATTTTGATATAGGCCATAGCCTGTTTTGCAGGAGAAATTGAAGAATCCATGGTCCAAGCCATCCAATAAAAGTTTTATTAAAGAACAGTGGTTTCAGACTTTTAAGCCCTCAACAACCAAACAGAGGAGTTTTTTATTTTTATTTTTTTTAGCTTCAAACGCCAAGTATTTAAAACTTATGTGGGCCACATCATAAGTGGTCCCCACTTCATCACTTCATCGCCAATCGCAAAGTTTTATTTTAGTGTCTTATTGATGTGAAGCATCTGATGCGATGTGATGGTGCAATAGCACACATTGCACATCGCAAAGGATCAAGTATTATGCCCTTCCACAATGATAATGCCACTATATAAGTCACGATGCGATATCGCATATCGCAATCGCCACATTCCAAAGTCCTCTGCCATATGATATGTTCCATTGAATACTTGCGATGCAACAATGTGATCTCCATTGTGGGGTCCATCGCACATCGCAACATCGCCAATCCGCTGATCTGCCTACCACTTAAGTTTTGTGCCGATGCCGATAGCACTTAGTGCTCATCGCACATCGCGCCATCGCACATTGCAACATCGCCAATCCACCAATCTGCCTACCACTTAAGTTTTATGGCGATGCTGGTAGTGCTTAGCACTCATCGCACATCGCAATGTCACATTCCCAAATGTCTTCCACCATCCGTGTTTTTTATTTTCCGATGACGATGTACTGATGGAATGTGGTCCCCACATCGCTCATTGCTCATTGGGCATCGCAAGGTCACAAGTCCAAACCATTGTTTCATTGTTTCGCCGATCGTCGATTGCTATGTGAGCTCCACTCGTATATCGTGCAAATGAAACTTTTGTTTAAAGTTAATAATCCGGTAGTGTATTAAGGTTTTGTTTAAAACCTTTTATATTTTGTTTTATGTCTTTGTTTTACATAATGCCGCGCCATATATATAAAGTATAAAACCCGTAGGATCATAATGTTGTTGCATTGCTGTGTAATGAAAATCCTACAGGCAGAGAAAAACACAGTAAGACCAGAGAGCACTGTTTTGTGCGTTTTGAGAGACACTGAGAAATATTGTGAAGAGAATTGTGTCTGTAGCAGTCAAGTGTTCTATAATCCCACTTCAGTGGAAGAAATTTTGTAATAGTTTTGTTTTTTAATGAAATAGTTTTTCAAGTTTGTGCCATCTCTATCCAGCATTTGAAATTTCCATATTGAATCTCTGTGTTGTAGAGGAGACTCTTTTGTTCTTCCTGTTTGTTCAGAATATTCAGAAATTCCAACAGCAAGGAGTAAATCTCAAATATTTCTTGAAGGACGAAAACCATGATCCTTGCTAGAGCATTGGGGTGCACAACAATATTTTAAATCCCGAGTGGGTTAAGCCTATGAGGATAATTTAGGTTTATCTGACATATGATGTTCATTACTCCAAATTTTTCTTATACCATATGCAATTTCTTGTACATTTGGTTGGTTTTAACATGAAGAACCTGCCTTTTTACCTACATCAAAGTTTGATTAAGATGGTGGCATCTATAAGAAAAACGAGGGTTTGGTACCAGCATGATGTCTACCACCATGGTTTGATCCGGATCCTATACACCCATGAAATGAACAAGAAAAAACAGCAGTCGAGGAGGAGGATATTGGGACACCCCTATTACCGAAGGCATAAGAAGGATAAAAGTATTGTTATACGGGTTGAGAGCAGTCAACAAGTTGTTGGACAAACAACAGAAAACCCTAATAGGAGAAAAAGTCTTAGGTTTTATAGAAGAGGGACTAAAGGGCACCATTAAGAAGTCGAGGAGACTAAGGAAGATTAGACCATGGAGGAAGGCGAAAATAAGGGTGAAGATCTTATAGAATGTGACACTAAATTAGAATGTGCAAGGAGACGAAGAAATAAACCCACAAAAAGATAAGGTTGGTGTTCCAAGCTAAAATGAATCCCAAGCTTAAGGGTCCTATTGTCATAGAAGATGAAAATGAAGACGCGCATGCTAGAGATAAGGAGGGGTTGTTAGCAAAATAGGTGCCACAAGCTCTGGTAGTCGATAAGACCCCGTGGAGGAAAAGAAAAAGAGTAATGAGGGCAATGGAAAAACATGACAAGCTAAAAATCATTACAAAGGCCACAGAGGTCATTGGAAACTAAAAAAGAGAACTCGGAGTCTAAAACCCTATGGTTGTTTGCTAAGGGTTATGTACTATGAAACTAGAATTATCTTTCCGAATACATGTGTTGACGTGTTCTTTCGTTCCTTTTGTTACTTGTTCACATGATCTGTTTAAAAAACAGTTTAAGAATTCATCTCTATCAGTTTGCATTTCCCAAGACATCAATTTCCTTTTTTGATTAAGGATCCTTAATTTCCAGGTGGGTGTTATGTTGGACCTGCTCTTATCTTTTTTTATGTGATACAATTCGTTGTTTCTGTTATACAATGCATAAGATATGCAATTTGAGTTCTCTGTTTTTCATAGTAGAAGATTATGATTGGTGGGTGTTATGTTGGTCCTGCTCTTATCTCTGGTTACGTGATACAATGCATGGACTACATAAAATATATTCCTGGTCTGTTCATACCTCCTCCAGTGTGATTTTGTTTTAGGGAGATAAGAATTTGTTACAAAATAAATATTTTAAAGGTATTTAAATGGTTAAATAGAAATTTTCTTCTGCCTTATTTTTTTGTCTTAAACTCACACAATAAGAGTGAATTTCACCCTGCAGTTATATATATATATATATATATATATATACATATACATATACATATTTATTTATTTATATATTTATTTTCACAAGTGTAACCTCCATCTCAAACTAATCCTCTGAAAATTTTCCAAACAAGAAAATAACAAAGCCTCCTGAGACCATTACATATAATAGGTAACAACATAAGGATTTCTATTATGTAAGACAGCAGAACTTGACCGTTCATATTGCCATGAGATTTTAGAGATTTCTCAAATATTAATTTTGTATCTATTAGTTGTAAACTCCAAGTTCTGCTGCTAATTTAACTTTAAGTGGCAGAGCTAACTTGGACCTTGGCCAAGACTCAAAGTTGTCAGATCGGACTTGAAAATATTTTAGCAAACTTTTCTCTGAAAGAAATCGTATCTTACATCGTACACATTCTCGATTCCTTTTTAATAATTTGAAGCTTAATTTTTTTCCCGAGCACAAAAAAACATAATTAGACTCGCATTAATGTAAATTAGTGTTGTTTCAAAATTGGAATGAGTAAAGAGACTGCATTTCCAGTCAAGAATCAATAGAGGTGTGAACATTGAATGACTAGAATGACTGTTAATGAGGATGAGTTGATTTTATTTGCAGGAAATTAATTTTCCAGATAGGTATCTCCACATGTTGTAATAGTTCTTATCATTTTTAACTTGTTTGATGTTTATTACTTGCATTAATGCTACATGTTTGGTATGACAATGTAATATTTATTTGTGGTTTAATGATTGAATGTATTGGTTTGATGCGAGATGGTGTTAAAGCTAGTGGAAATTTAGACAACTTTCCTTACTGAGAGGATTCAGAGGTGGACTTCTAAATTTTATAAGGAGATTAAGTAATTTTAATCTTGATAGAACATATGAATATGAGACATGAAATGTCCAATAATGCAGTCATGTCCCTTGATTTGGTATGGAGTTCAACCTAGTCCCTCAACCCTGTCATTTGATTGGAAGGCATCACGGTTTCTTGAGAAGGGGAAGGAGACTTGAAGACATTCCTCATTCATTTTGTTTTCCATGTTGGCTTGGGAAACATGACACTGAGGGAGAGGTGACCTCTTCCTTCTACTCCATTAGACTCTTGAGCACCTTGGGAGTAGTACATTAGCCACGAAGGCCCCCAAATACTATCATAATCTTCCTCAATCTCAATTCTTAAGTCAATCATAGGTTTAGGATGAAGGGCAATGGAATTGTATTGTGGTTGGATAGAAAAGTGGGAGCTCTATCCTCCATCTTATTGAACATTCATGTCCTATCAGGCTCAAGTCTCATGAATTTATGTTCTACCATGGAGTCAAGGAGTGCATATTTTTGGTCATAACCACTTGGTTGTCCATTAAATTAATACAATAGGTTTTTAATTTTCATTTTGAGGATTTCTTTGTCACAATTTTATCTTGAGGAAGGTTGACCCTAATAGTCGAAGATTGAAATATATAGATATTATTTCAAGGGCAACTTGGAATTATATATCTAGCTTTCCCATTCAAGCTTCATAGAGAAGAGAATATTACCCCTGGGCCATATTTTTAAATGTATACATATTACACATAGTTAATCTCAGATTTCTGGTTAATAAGCCATGAAAAAGAGGGAGATAATGGATATGGTAGGTATACCAATCCCCTCATTCAAGGCCCTCAAATTTAAATTCGTATGTATACTTAAGTAAGGGGTGCTGGCACCCAAAACTTCCCTCATGGAATGAAAAAATGTGTATATAGGATTGAGTGATTGTAAGTATTTATTTTTGCCTTTCCATAGCCTAGCTGCATAGGTAGGTTCATATATATGTGCATGTAGTCATAACATGGGTTGTTTCACACAAACATTAATAATAATAAAAACCCTTATCTAAATCCCTTTCTCCTAGCCAAAATAGCTAATGTAGAGTAGAGTTTTTGTGCTCAACAACCTAGCTCTCTGCAAGATTTTTTTTGAAGTCTACAAATTAATATTCTTGTAGTTGTGTATGTGGTTCTCAACTACTTTTCAGAAGCCCACTGAAAATCATTATTATTATTATTTTTAAATGGAGAGAGTTGGGGTGCATGTGTTGGAATATTGAAAATTCCAGAATAATGAATGGAGAATAAAACTCCCTTCCTCTAACACAGAGAAAACTAAAGATTTCTTTGACAGGAGACGGAGTTTCAATACTTTGAAAAAAAACTTCTATTTCATTCAATAACTCAAAAAAAATATTACGCTTCTTCCTCACTAAGAGGGATTACAAAATTATGACTGCTACTAAACGTAGTGCATAAAATCAACTCACTGTCTGTGCAAAACAAACACACTCTGTCTCTAAAACACTCTGTTGTGTTTTTCACTTTCGCACTGTTGTGCATACACTAAAAAAAAAGTTACACACTGTCTTTCACTTTTTATACATTGTTGTTGTAAAAAAATCTTACATACTGTCTATTAAAAAAAACAATGCTTTTTGCCCTTTTTTTTTTACATGTCGTAACATATAAAACATATTATAACAATTTTTTTTTTAAATAAAGATAAAACTAAACTCTATGGTAAAACTTCTCGGGGGCCCACATTACATTATGTAAATAATATATAACATATGTTAACACATATGTATATATTAAAACATATATATAACTCAAATTCCATCATGCCATGCGAAACAACATCATATTGTAAACCTTAATAAAAAAACACAATATAAAACTTATGCCCTGACTTCAAGGTGAAATTAAACCAAAACACAATTCCAAAATCGCGTTCCAAAATGAGATGCTGACGTTGGCCTAAATTGTAACGCGAAAAATCCATAGAATTTGCCTTATAAAAATTCGGGTCTAGTTTTTAGGTTTTCAGATTCCCTTCAAATTCATGTGATCCAATATTAATGCTCCACGTGGCCCTTTCAAACAAACAAAAAAAAACTGGTGGTAAATTTCTGAGCTTTGAATGTGGTAGGTGGGGTTTTAAACCCGAGTTGACTGTTAAAATCTCAAAGATATGTTGCATGATTTAGAACCACAATTTCTTCAATGTTCAGGCAGCAGTTGCAGAGCCATTACAGAACAATTTGTAGGTTTTAAAAATCCGGTGGTAGCGTGCAAACTATCTCCAAAAAATGCTGCCGCAACCATCCTTGTGCTGCAGCAATTGAAATTAATATCTCAACACTCCCCCTTAAGTTCAACTGCTGAGTTATCTGTCATACCCATGCACTTCCTCAAATATTCAAAAAATTTCTGCCCCAATGGCTTGGTCAGAATATCAGCGAAGTGCTCCTGAGTTCTGCAATGTTTTAAAATTATTTCTCCATTGTTCACTAACTTCATGATGTAGTGAAACTTGGCATCAATGTGTTTTTTTCTTTTTGTGAAACACAGAATTCTTTGACAATGCAATAGCTGAGCTATTGTCACAATAAATCATTGTGCCTTTTACTTGTTCTTGTCATAAACTTCTCAACATTCTCCTCATCCAAACCGCTTGACATGCTGCTGTTGTAGCTGCCACATACTCTGCCTCTGCTGTAGACAATGCCACAATTGGTTGTTTCTTAGAAACCCATCAAATGGCTCCTGAACCCATGTGAAAAACATAACCGGAGGTGCTCTTCCGATCATCCACACTTCCAACCCAATCACTATCAGTGTATCCAACTAAATCTAAATTTTCTATAGCAGTATATAAAATGCCATATCCTTTGGTTCCTTTAACATACCTCAGAATTCTCTTTGCTGCCTGCCAATGTGCATCCTGTTGGGTATGTGTTATATTCTTTCCATGACTAAGCACATGCGGGTAGTCTGCGTCCATGGTTTTGTGCATGGTTTTGCACATGGTATTGGGGTACGATGGTTTTCGGCCCCTAGTATTTTTTTGTAGATCCGGTCAAGGGAACTACGGTTATGTTCTAATCCAGGGTTTATGGATTGGGGTTTATGTATGCTTCGGCATGTATATATATGTGTTGTAACACTAAAAGGAATATAATGAAAAATCAAGTTGGTCGTCCCGATTTGGGATCCAGGAGAAAATCTCTGTGTTTATCTGTTTTATGTTTTATGCTCTCGCTATTGTTTATTTTCTGTTATAAGATTCGTGTGTAGATAATTTATGTTAAGGGTTAAAACCTACATTTGGTATCAAAGTATTTTGGCTTCAAGGGGCGCCTTTCAGCTGTTGAGGTTTTTTTTTTTTTTTTAGTTCGGAGCACGAGGTAGACCATTCGGCGGGAGATCTACGGGGATCGATTCTTGGCTGTCGAAAAGAAGATGGCGAGCGGCGGGAAGATAGAGATCGAGAAATTTAATGGTCGGAGAGTTTTGAGTTGTGGAAGCTGAATGGAGGGATCTCTTTGGTGGATAAAGATCAGTGGATCGCGGTAGATCCGGGTACTAAACCAATGACAATGTCAGATGAAGACTGGAAGAAGTTGGATCGAAAGGAAAAGAGCACAATACGATTGTGTGTCTCAGATTCAATATTGTTGAATGTATCTATGGAAGCTACGACGAAGATCTTGTGGGAAAAGCTAGGGACTTTGTATCAATCTAAGTCTCTAGTGAATAAATTGTTCCTGCAGAAAACGTTGTATACCCTGAGGATAAAGGATGGAGACTGAGTGACAGTGCATCTAAACGCCTTCAATACTATGGTAAGTCGGTTGTCATCTATTGATATTAAAATCTCAAATGAAGATAAGTAAATCAGTTTGTTGTGTTCTCTACCAGATTCGTGGGACAATCTGGTTATTGCAATAGGTAGCAATACAACTACCTTGAATTTTGATGAAATTGTCTCAGCCTTGTTGTTGGAGGAAATGAGACGGAGAAATATAGAGGGTCGGAATGGAGATGCCTTATCTGTACGAGGGAGGTCCCAAAATAGAAACAAGAATAATGTTTCGAGTGGGATATCTAAATCTAGAGGGAGATCTAAATCTCTTGGAAAGTTTGTAAAGGTGTGCTGGAAATGCGAAAAGGAAGGGCACTACAAAAAGGACTATAGATTTAAGGCTCCTGAGAAAAAAAAGGGATCTGATGATGCTCCTTCTGCAGAGGCAAAAACCACCTCGGATGAAGGTGGGGATGTTTATTTGGCTTCTTCTTCAAATACACATGTAGATCATGAGTCATGGTTGATTGAATCGGGTGCATCTTTTCACTTCACTCCCCATAGGGAGTGGTTCTGCAGTATGAGAAATATGATGGTGGTGATGTCTTCCTGGGGATGATAGGAAGGCAAAATCGTCGGACGTGGAAAGGTCAAGTTTAAGCTACAAGGTGGGAGGATTAGAACACTTCACAATTGTATTCTCATTGGCGAAATACGATTTCTATAGCCAAGATGGACGATGCGGTGTAAACGATGTTCGAAAAATACTGCAAGATGGTTCGGGGAGCACTAGTATTAATGCGGGGAGTTAGGACTGGAACTCTGTACAAGCTACAAGGTAGCACTGTTATTGATGGGTGTAACAGTTCTGTGGTTCCTAAAAGTGGGACGGAAAGTCTAGCTATATCTGGAGAAAACACCATGCTATGGCATCAAAGGCTTAGACATATTGGAGAGAAGGGCCTTCGGATACTGCATAGAGATGGTATGGTAGAAGGTATGTCTAATTGTTCTCTGGATTTCGATTTCTGTGAACATTGTGTATATGGGAAGCAGAATCGGGTGAGTTTTCCTTCTGGTGCTAAGAGGGCAAACAAGATATTAGAAATTGTGCACGGTGATGTGTTTGGGCCTGTGTCAGTTCCATCACTGGGAAAGTCTGTGTACTATGTTTCATTCATAGATGACTTCTCAAGGAATACATGGATATATTTCTTGAGGAAGAAATCTGAAGTCTTTAACAAATTTAAAGAATTTAAGGCTCTGGTGGAAAACCAGACAGAGAAGAAGATAAAGGCGTTGAGGACAGATAATGGTGGGGAGTTCTGCAAGAAGGAATTTGAAGAGTTCTGTAAGAAGTGCGGTATAGCACGGTAGAAGACTACTCCATACACACCTCAGCAAAATGGAGTTGCAGAAAGAATGAATAGAACACTGATGGAAAAGGCAAGAAGCATGCTCAGTGGTACCGGGTTAGGACAAGAATTCTGGGCAGAGGCAGTGGAGACTGCATGCTATCTAGTTAACAGATCACCTTCATCAGTGTTGGAGGATAAGAATCCACATGAGGTATGGACTGGTAAGAAACCCTCTATTTCACATCTAAAGGTATTTGGATGTGATGCATATGTACATGTTCCAAAGGAGAAAAGGACCAAGTTGGATAATAAATCTGAAAGGTGCATCTTTATTGGGTATAAGGATGGTTTAAAAGGTTACAAGCTTTGGAACCCGAAAACAAGGAAGGTTGTGTACAACCGAGATGTGGTGTTTAGAGAGGTGAAAGATGTTGTTAAACATGAAATCATACCAAAGGAACCTGAGAAGATAGAGTTTGAGCTAAAGGAGGATGAATCAGACTCTACAACAGAAGAAGACTCGGAAGATGAAGAGCCACAAACTCCAGCTTTGAGAAGATCAGTTCGGGAAAGAAGGCAACCAGAAAGGTATAGTCCATCTGCTTTCTGTTTAGGTTTTGCCTTAACTATAACTAATGATGAACCCAGAACTGTGAGGGAGGCAGTAGATTCAGAGGATGGAAAACTCTGGAAGGAGGCCATGGTTGATGAAATGGCATCCTTGCACAAAAACGATGCATGGGATCTGGTGGAGTTGCCGGCTGGAAGGAAGCCCATTGGGAACAAATGGGTGTTTAAGAAGAAGATGAATGTAGAAGGCAAGGTGGAGAAATACAAAGCTCGGTTGGTAGCGAAAGGTTATTCCCAGGTGCCGGGAATTGATTTTGGTGATATTTTTCTCCTGTTGCCAAGGTTACTTCTATTAGATTACTTTTATCTGTTGCTGCTGCATTTGATTTTGAGATAGAACAGATGGATGTGAAGACAACATTTCTTCACGGGGATCTAGAAGAGGAGATCTACATGAAGCAACCTGAAGGTTTTATGGTGAAGGGTAAGAAAGAGCTGGTATGCAGGTTGAAGAAGTCTCTGTATGGGTTAAAACAGTCACCAAGGATGTGGTATCAGAAATTTGATACCTATATACGGGGACTTGGCTTCACCAGAAGCAAGGAGGATCACTATGTTTATTTTAAATTAATTGGTGGCCGTGTTATTTATTTGGTCTTGTATGTGGATGATATGTTGTTGATTGGAAATGATAAAGAAATTATCCAAGATTTGAAGACCCAACTATTCTCCAAATTCGACATGAAGGATCTTGGTGCTGCAAACTATATTTTGGGCATGGAAATTAAGAGAGATCGGGCAAAGAGGAAGCTATGGTTAAACTAGAGGAAGTATGTTGAGACTATATTGCAGAGGTTCAATATGCAGGATAGTAAACCGGTGAATGTTCCTATTCCTGTAGGTGTAAAGATGTCTGCTGAACAGTGTCCCAAGACACAAGAAGAAGAGGAGGATATGTCCCGTGTTCCATATGCAAGTGCGGTGGGTAGCCTGATGTATGCAATGGTCTATACTAGACCAGACATTGCACATGCAGTGGGAGTATTGAGCAGGTTTATGTCAAACCCAGGGAAGGAGCATTGGACAGTAGTGAAGCGGGTTTTCGGATATTTACGTGGCACTAGTGATTATGGCTTGTGCTACCAGGGAAGACCAGGATTGGAAAGAATGTTGGACATTCATGGTTTTGTTGATGCAGACTGGGCTGGAGATCTGGACCAAAGAAGATCTACAAGTTGGTATGTGTTTAGCCTATTTGGAGGCGCAGTCAGTTGGATGAGTAAAAGACAGTCTGTAGTGGCTCTTTCAACTACAGAGGCAGAATACATAGCAGCCACTCATGCAAGCAAGGAAGCAGTTTGGTTGCAGAGATTGTGTTCAAGTATGGGGTTTGTACAGCAAGCTATAAGGATAGACTGTGATAGCCAAAGTGCAATTTTCTTGGCTAAGAACCCTGCTTATCATTCAAAGACAAAGCACATTGATGTTCAATATCACTTTGTTAGAGATATGGTTGAGGCTAAAGGGGTGTTGTTGGTAAAGGTGGACACTTTGAAGAATGTTGCAGATGCATTGACAAAGTCTGTGAGCACTCAGAAGTTCTCTTGGTGTAGAGAAACAATGGGTGTTGAAGAATTGGGCCAATGACTAAGCCCTCTTGTGGCCCCCCGTGGAAAGAAAACAACAAGTGGGAGAATGTTGGGTACGAAAATTTTTGGTCCTTAATTTCCGGCGGGTAGTCCGCGTCCATGGTTTTGTGCATGGTTTTGCACATGATATTGGGGTACGATGGTTTTCGGCCCCTAGTATTTTTTTGTAGATCCGGTCAAGGGAACTACGGTTATGTTCTAATCCAGGCTTTATGGATTGGGGTTTATGTATGCTTCGGCATGTATATATATGTGTTGTAACACTAAAAGGAATATAATGAAAATCAAGCTGGTCGTCCCGATTTGGGATCCAGGGGAAAATCTCTGTGTTTATCTGTTTTATGTTTTATGCTCTCACTATTGTTTATTTTATGTTATAAGATTCGTGTGTAGATAATTTCTGTTCAGGGTTAAAACCTACACATCCTTTGGCTTCTCCATGAATCTTGAAATCAAACTAACAGCATGCATTATGTCCAGCCTAGTTGCAGTCAAATACATGAGGCTGCCAACTATGCTCTTGTACAAGCTAGGATCAAAATCCTTACTATTGTCCTCTCTGTTGAGTTTTAATCTCATCACTGTGGGAGTGATTGATGCTTTGCTATCCTGCATATTAAATCTTTCCAGCACTTCATTAACATATTTTTCCTGCGAGATAAAAATCCCATTTTCATCTTGTTCTACTTCTATTCCTAAGAAGTATTTTAACAAACCCATGTCAGTCATTTCAAATTCTTCTTTCATGACTGTTTTAAAATTTTCAATAAGGTAATTATCGTTACCTATGAAAATAATATCATCAACATTTAAAACTACAATCAAGATTTTACCATCTTTTTCTTTGATTTAGAGGGTGGGTTCTCCCTCACACTTTTCAAATCCATTTTCCAGTAGATAGGAATCTATCCTACTGTACCATGCGGTGCTTGTTTCAGCCCATAAAGAGTTTTCTTCAACTTGCACACTTTGTGCTCTTGGCCTTTATTTTCATAGTCGAGAGGTTGTTCAATGTAAACCTCTTCCATTAACACTCCATTTAGGAATGTTGACTTCACGTCCATTTGGTAAACTTTCCACTTGTTTTGTGCTGCTATGGACAACACTGCTCTCACGGTTTCCATTCTAGCAACTGGTGCGAAATTTTTCTCATAATCTACCCCATGCTTCTGCTTATATCCCTTGACAACAAGTCTGGCATTGTGTCTCTCTATTTTGCCTTCAACATTACTCTTGGTCTTGTAGACCCATTTAACTCTAATGACATCTTTACTTTTTGGGAGTTCAACCAAATCCCAAGTCTTGTTTCTTTCTATGGCATTAATCTCCTCATCCATAGCTTCTATCAATTTCTTATCCTTAATGGATTCTTCAAAGTGGATAGGGTCTTCAACATGACAATATAAAGCAAACAAAGAATTGATACCTTCATTTTCTTCCTCTTGTGCATACATGTCATTTAAATTTCTGAACTTCTTACCTCTTTCATTAGGTGTACAAATGCTTGAAAAAGCACTTGAATTTCCTCCTTGTGGTGTGCTTGGACAAGCACTTTCATCTCTTCTCAAGGGTGTGCTTTGCTGCTCTTGTGTTGGTGCTACTGTTTGGGGATGTATTTCAGCCAATTCATCATCATTTTCATCATGAGATAAACAGTGTTTAACATTCACTATTTTCTCTATGCTTCCATCCCAAGCTTCCTCCTCAATAAGCTGAACATCTCTGCTCACAATAAAATTCTTGTTGGATGGGTTATATAACATGTAAGCCTTGGATTCCTCACTGTATCTAATGAAAATACATTTCTCCCCCTTGCTGTCCAAGTTCTTCCTTAGCTGATCCGGTATGTGTGCATAAGCCACACATCCAAAAACCTTCATGTGTGTGACACCTTGCTTTGTGCCACTCCATGCCTCTTCCGGCACTTTGTTCATCACTGCTTTTGTAGGGCATCTATTCCAAATGTACGCTGCAAAATGTATAGCTTCAGCCCAATAATCATTAGGTAAATGCTTTGCCTTTAACATACTTCTCGCCATGTCCATTATGGTTCTATTCTTCCTTTCGGCTACTCCATTTTGCTGCGGAGTATATCTAGTTGTAAACTTCTTATGAATACCATTTTCTATACAAAAACGTAGAAAATCTTTAGAGATATACTCACCTCCTCTATCAGTCCTTAGGACTTTGATGTGCAGCCCACTCTGGTTTTCCACAAGTGCTTTGAAATTGCAAAATCTTTCAAACACTTCACTTTTGTTTTTCAAAAAGTAAACTCATTTTTTTCTTGTAAAATCATCTATGAATGTTAACATGTAGTGGCTGCTAGAAGGCGATGGATTTTGCATCAGTCCACACAAATCTGAGTGGACAATCTCTAAGGGTGCCTTTGCCCTTATGCTTTTCCTGGAAGGAAAACTTTCTCTGTGTTGTTTCCCCAAGATACAACCTTCACAAAGGTTGTCCGACTTCTCTATCAATGCTAAACCTCTTACCATTCCTTTTCTGTTCAACAAATTAAGACCTCCAAAGTTGAGATGTCCAAATCTCAAGTGCCACAACCAATTTTCATCTTTTGGTTCTCTTTGGATAGCCTCTTGTGCCACTGCTGCTTTCTCTACTTCATTCTTCAAGTCTGCTCTCATTCTAAGAGGGAACATCCTGTTCCTTGTCATCTTCACTTCAGCAATGCATTGTTTGCTGGGTGGTTTGTCCATGATGGTACAAACATCATCCTCAAAAAATAAATTGTACCCCTTTTGAACAAGCTGTCCAATACTCAAGAGGTTACACTTCATTCCTGGAACATAATAGACATCTGCTATGGATTTCTTTGCACCTTTCCTTGTAAAAACATTTACATTTCCTTTTTCCATAACAGAAACTTTGTTATCAGTTCCTAGTGTGATTTGTGACTTCACAATCTCATCTAGCTTAGAAAACATTGCTACGTTTCTTGTCATATGGTTACTACAACCGGAGTCTAGAAACCATAAATCCTCATTCTTTTCTTCAGCCATGTTACAAGCTAAAAACAAATTATCTTGACTAATATTTTCTCTAGTGAAATTTGCACTAGTTCTGTTTCCCATATCATGCTGCTTCTTTCTACATTCATTAGCATAATGACCATATTTTTTACAATAATGACATTGGACATTGGACTTATCATACCTCTGTCCTTGTGCTTTCTGCTGACCACTTTGTTGGCTGCTGCCTTGGCCTTGATGCTGATTTGGATTGCTGCCCCTTCCTTGAGCATTTGATGGACTGTTCCTTCCACCTCTGTTTTGGCTTCTGCCTCTTCCTCTTTTGTTTCCTCTGCCTTGCCCTCTTCCTCTTCCGAAAAACATCTGGGTCTTAAAGGCATGCTCCAGAGATGAGTTTTCACTCCTACCCAATCTTTGCTCATGAGTTATCAATGATGCATGTAGCTCATCAACTGTAAACTTTGAGAGATCCTTAGTCTCCTCTATGGTGGTGACAATCACATCAAATCTTGAGGGTAGACTCCTCAAGAGTTTTTCCACAATCCTCTTATCTTCAAGAGTCTCTCCATGAGATCTTATTTGTGTGACCATTCCAATCACATGAGTGAAGAATGAGTCATTGTTATCTGACTCCTTCATACAGAGAGTCTCAAAGTCTCTCCTCAGCAACTGAAGTTTTGTTGTCTTCACTTTTTCCATGCCTTGATAGACTATCTTGAGAGTTTCACATGCTTCTCTGGATCTCTTGGCTGCTACTATCCTCGGAAACACACTCTCATGCACTTCTTGATACAATAAAAAGAGAGCTTTAGAGTCTTTCTCCCTATATTGCTCTTCAGCAACTCTCTCTCTGCCTGAGTTAAATCTTCAAACTCTTCTTCATTTGCTGGCTCTTCAAAGCCATCATCAACAAATTCCCATAAGTCTTGGGAGATAAATAAAGCTCTCATAGTTATTGACCAGTAGTCATAATTTTGCCCATTAAATAGTGGGAGGTGGATATTTCCCATACCCATACCAGTGCTGGCTCTAGCCATTTTGCACTCTTAACTATGATTCAAAAACACTTGACTGTGTATTTAAGATAACTGACTGTTCTGTAACAGTAATACAATAAACTATATAGAGAAATACCTTGAATTCTTTTTGGCTGAGTCTTCACACTGTTGGAGAAGCTGCTGCAACAAAGAACTCCTTTCCTTCAGCTTCTTTGATCTTCAAAGAGCCTGGACTAGCTCTGATACCGTGTTGGAATATTTGAAAATTCCAGAATAATGAATGGAAAATAAAACTCCCTTCCTCTAACAAAGAGAAAATTAAAGATTTCTTTGACAGGAGACAGAGTTTCAATACTTTGAAAACAAACTTCTATTTCATTCAATAACTTAAAAAAAATATTACACTTCTTCCTCACTGAGAGGGATTACAAAATTATGACTGCTACTAAACGCGGTGCTTTTCAACTCACTGTCTATGCAAAACAAACACACTCTGTCTCTAAAACACTCTGATGTGTTTTTCACTTTCGTACTGCTGTGCATACACTAAAAAAAGTTACACTCTGTCTTTCACTTTTTATACACTTTTGTTGTAAAAAAAACGGTAACATATAAAACATATTATAACAAACCTTCTTTTTTTTTTAAATAAAGTTAAAACTAAACTCTATGGTAAAACTTCTCGAGGGCCCACATTACATTATGTAAATAATATATAACATATGTTAACACATATGTATATATTAAACCATATATATAACTCAAATTCCAGCGAAAACTCCATAGAATTTGCTTTATAAAAATTCGGGTCCGGTTTTCAGGTTTTCAGATTCCCTTCAAATTCATGCGATCCAATATTAATGCTCCACGTGGCCCTTTCAAACAAACAAACAAAAAACTGGCAGTAAATTTCTGACCTTTGAATGTGGTAAGTGGGGTTTTAAACCCGAGTTGACTGTTAAAATCTCAAAGCTATGTTGGGTGATTTAGAACCACAATTTCTTCAATGTTCAGACGGCTGTTGCAGAGCCATTAAACAACAATTCGCAGGTTTTAAAAATCCGGTGGTAGCGTGCAAACTATCTCCAAAAAATGCTGCCGCAACCGTCCTTGTGCTGCAGCAGTTGAAATTAATATTTCAACAGCATGGAGCTCAAAGATATATGAAGGTTCTTCAGAATTTGTTGCCATGAGATACCACAATGGTCTTGTCTGAGCAGCAAGAGTCCCTCTGTTGCAGGATGGTGGAGGACTGTGCAACTTTACACAGACCATTACTGTTACTGAGCATGTCTTATTAATGCAGAACCTAAACAGGGACATGGCACGTATAACAGAGGAAGATGCAGAACCGCAATAAATTTCTGGACGTAAAATACCTCAGAACGAGTAAATATGTACCTTTACTCGAGTGAATAGGTGGCGTAGGAAGGTTCTTATCAGAAGCCCTAGTAATGGAGCAGTTTCAGAGCATTTCTTCATGCAAAGAGGTGTGAATATTTGTTGAACTGAAATTAATTTGATTATGGAATTTACTAATATTTTATTCAAAAGCTGAGATGAATTATTTAACATAACTCTTATCTATTAGATTTAAAATTATTCCTAGATTCTGCCATCCCAATAAAAATGGCCAAAGAGCAGTTATTCCATTACCAACGCCATTATAGCTTCCATCTGCATGCAGTACTGCTACGATCCAGAGCACAATACTGGCTCCCGTGGAGAAGAAGCGGGGAGGACGATGGCTCCCCTGAGGAAGAAAGGGGAGTGCTAAACATACTGAGTGGCTGCTAAATCATGATTTGGTTGTGTTTGTTGAATTTATTTTGATTTTTTAGTGTGGGAATTAAGAGGTCAGACAATTGACGCCACGGACCCCACTGCTATCTGTGGGAAAGGAAAAAAGGAGTAATTTGTGTTAATGGTCAATTTTCTGTAGAGAATACCGTTAATTCCGTGTCAATATAGAAAATATGTGGTGATGAGTCGGCATGTATAATATACTGAATAAGGAATGAAATAATGTAGGGATGACTCTTACATTTAAGATAATTAGAAGTCTATCTCGCCCTTTTTTAATTCCGGAAATGTGAACAACTTATTTATTATGTTAAGAATATGTATGCTCTTTAGATGTTAGACAATATATGATGGGGATTGAAGTGATATGGAATTATTAGAAGCTGAGAATATATATGCAGAATATAGGATTGAAGTGATATGGAATTTTGTAATATTTTTTTTTATGGAAGTTTATAGTATTGTAAAAATTAATAAATTGAAATGAAAAGTGGATATTTAAATTGTTTGCTTACGCAGATGTTAATATTATTTATTGATCAGTTTATATATTTACAGTTTTAGTTTTATGTATTTGTTGAAACAGAAATAATGGTAGGAAGTCGAAGCAATATATAATTTTAACGGCTCATAAATAATGATGGATTTCTTTTTAAAACTTTTCTTCACATTTTCTTCACATGACCTGTGATATTTATATCTGATTTTTTATAAAGCATATTTTTGTTGATATTTGTTTTATTTAATTTTTTTATAGAATAATATTTTGTTGATATAAGTTTTATGTTTCATTTCATCAATTCTTACCTTAATGGCGAAACAAAATGAAACCAAGTAACTCCTAGATATATGAAATGAAACTAAGTAAAATCATACATATATGCATTTAAAGAAGAAGCATATTTGAATAGTGTAACTTATTGTGTTAAACTAGTCAATGATTTAGGGAATTAGCTAATGATTTAGGGAAACTATGTATAGCTATTGTTTATATATTGAATCATATTTGTTACACTGAAACTAGTCAATGATTTAGGAAAATTATGTATAGTGGTTTTTATGTAATTCAAGAGATTTTGCAAGTCATGTTGAATTATTCTGCAAAAGTTCTCAATCAAGATGCTAGAACCCATTAGTTGTAATGTATTTTGAATAATAGTAATTGAACTCAACTTTCAACATTATGAGTTGGATTGAAAGGAACTTTATAAATAATACAAAAAAATTGAACTATCATTTACTTTTAAATAGGGATTTGGGAGGATTCTAATATTTCAGGCAATAATGATATAAAGAGAAAGTAACAATAATATGCAAGGTATATGTTTAGAATAAATTCCTCAATATTTAACTTGTAAGAACTATGTAGCATCTCAAGATTTGAAAGGTCCAAACCTACTCATGTTCACATTGAATTATGAATTTTATAGAATTCTTAAGAGTCATGGTAACACGGGGCTTCACTCAATAAACCTCTAACATATCACGTGTGATCATATCATATTAAACAATACCCTTAATTTCATTTAAGAGCATATTGGAAAATACTCCTAAAAATCACATTATTTAACTCCCTGCCATTATAAACTCAATACACCTTCCCAACTTAAAAAGCCCCTACTTTCACTATATATTGAAGGTATCCATTTTTTCATTAACATTTTTTACACCCCTTTATATTTTTTCATTAACTTTGAGCTCCATTTTGTATACCTACCAATATAAAAACCCTTTATCCCTTATGTACCCCCCAATATATTATGTCATTTTTTCCTCATTATATATCTCCCAATATGAACCCACATGCTATGGTATTTCTCTAGTAGTGAAGCCCTCATGCATGGTAACTGCCCATTTGAGATTTCTATTTCCAACCATGAAATAGATCCATTTTATAAAAATTGGAATCTATCTTGAGCATACTAACACTGAACAAAATACACAAAAAATCTCAAAATCAAAAAAAAAAATTGTTGTCACTTTTATTATTTTAGAACAACTAAAAGACCTTTCAATCTAATTCTATCCAGATAGGTTAGAAATGTATATAGCATACATGGCCCATGGGTGAACACATGAGTTTCAACTTTCAAGTTTTAGAGTTTATGGTCCTAGATGCATGATGTGGCCCATGGGTGAACACATGAGTTTCAATTTTCAAGTTTTAGAGTTTATGGTCCAAGGTGCATGATGTGGGATTGCATGATGTGAGTTAAGACAAAGACAAGTTTTTTATAGCATGTCCAAAGATCATAGTTGGTATACATATTGTGAGCATTAGTTTGATTTTATCTTAGAATCTATAAGCATCAAAAAATGTGTACTTTTATGCAATGTGTGTGTTATGTTGGAGTTTTGTCTTGTTTCTAAGATATTATTTACTCTAGTCTAATTTGGAAATGCTTATATCTAAGATATAAAGTTATAAATATATGTGGGATAGATATTTATATGGGGCACACATACATATAAAAATGGATCTTTCTCTCTCATTTAGTCCACAAATAGATACTAGTAAATAGATACTAGTCAATGATAATGTATAGATTTTAAAATTGTCAATATTTTGCAATGAAAAAGACGTAAATTTTAATCACATTATTTAGTTAAGTATAACAATTATTTACATCTTATGTGTATCCTTTTTTATTTAAATAATTGCTTAAATTACTATGTGAAGTAACTGATGGTAAATTTGTTATTTAGCTCAGTATGATCTATTTTCAAAAAAATTATTTTTCAATGCTTTTTTTGCAAAGGTTAAGAATAAAAAATCACTACTAAAATATTTAAAAATAATGCATAAATTTGGCAACAATATTTATAAATTATAGCATAAAATATGTGAAGTAGTTATCTTCTTTGGGTTATATTGTGCTAAGGGAGTCATAAAATTGTTAGTGATGAAGACTTCTAAAACTGACGCATAAATTTGGCAACAATATTTATAAATTATGGCATAAAATATGTGAAGTAGTTATCTTCTTAGCATTATATTGTGCTAAGAGAGTCAAAAAATTGTTAGTGACGAAGACTTCTGAAGCTGTGTGTCCAAATCATATGCTTGGCCAAAGAACTCTTCACCCATCTTCAGGGCTTGAAGCTTACAAATGATATAAAGAGTGGTAGAAGGTGTAGCACTCTTTATATCATTAGTAAGCTTCACACCCCAGAAGATGGGTGAAGCTTTCAACAAACATATAATCACTTTATATCATTAGTAAGCTCCAAGCCCTTTAAGATGAGTGAAAGGTTACTTTTTGAATTGTTTTACGGTGGTTTTTTCCAGTGTAATTTTTCTAAAATCTGGCAGGAATTCATTCAAAAGAGAAGTTTGATTGTTAATCTTGCACAATAGAAGTGGCTTAGTGATTTTTGAGGGTGCTGAATCCATATATAGAGTCAAAAACCAGTTTAAATAACAAAAACCAAGATTTTACCTCAATTTTTTTCACCTGAAACTCCAAAAAGTCACACTAAAGACAACTCCGATTTTGACATGCGCAAAAACTTTTTAAACTATTTTGACTGGACTAAATCTCTATCGGGTGGTTGAGAATTGCACTGGACAGCGTGGATACAGTGTCATTTCATCACTGTCAGATTTAAAATTAAATGTTACCAGTCACTGTTGGCGGTGGAGTAGTTTTTCACATTCAAATATCTCCTATTCTGTAAAACTCCAGTGCAAGCCTCAAGAACGCTTCAACTGCAGTGTTTTTTCTTCTACAATGGACATGAAAGAGCAAACTACTCCATTCGATTCACGCTCAGGTACGGAACTGTCTGTGTAAATGGCAGGTATCAATACCAGGCGTTGCTCCAAGTTGCTTAGAAGCAGGAAAGTTAGGGTCGACCAGATTTTGGTGGTTTACGTGACCGAGCCTGATCCATTCTGTAGATCTGGTCGAGGTGGGTGGTTTTTACCAGCGCGTGCGCGGAGTCCCGAGAAGGTATAAACTCGGACAATATATTGCCCGGTGCTTTCTCGCTCAAATACAATATACAAGTGGGACATCGAGTGCATCAACTCTTGGATAAACTAGTGTCATTGAATCAACACCTGGCTCAGGTACAGAACAGTTATTCGACGACCCCTAATATTTTTTGTTTTCCTCTGTTGCCGTTTTTTCGTTAGTCTTAGAAATATGAATACATTTTTTTTGCGTTCCCAGGAAAAATTGATGGCCCGAGCACAAATTAGCGCCTACCCTAGCACAAATTACTGCCACATATCTGCAATTTTCCTTGCTAAAAACGCTCGGAATACTCGAAGACCTGAAGGTTTCTCCTTCCGCTTTCCCAACTTTTTTTTTTTAAATTTAGTCCCATGCTAGGGTTTCCAACCGTTTACCTTATTTAATTACCATGGCATAAATTTTGTATTCCGAATGGTTAACACTATTTAAACCACTAACTCTTTATCTTTGTATGGTTTGAATAACTGCCCGATTATCTATGGCACATTTTATTTTTCTTTCTTTCTTGCGAAAAATTGTTAGGATTACTGAATGTCGGTGAAGTTGCAATTTCATTCTTAGTTTTGGCATGTTTTTCTGTTTTATTAGGAGGAGTCGGCATGGATGACTTGGGCACCATTTCTTTTTGGGATTCTAATGGGCAATGGAAAGTGTTACCGGATTTTAAATGGGAATTTCATATTCAACACTGCAATAGTGACCATTTTAAAACATATTTCTGTATAATGTTAAAATGGTTGGAGCGCAACAATTATTTTCGGTTATTATGTAGTTTTAAAAAGTTTGTAGGAAACTCTAAATGTAAGAATAATTAGTTATTACTAAAATAATCATAACTATAATCAGAGTTTTAAACATTTTTTTTTAAGGATATTGCGTCTTGGCACTTTTCAACATTCTAAATCTGGCTTTGACTCCAACATCCCTCACACTCTATACTAATTGAGTTGTGGTCAAATATAATTATGATTTTGAAATAATGAGATCCACACCAACCGAGGGTCCAAAAAATTACTTTGTACATTTTAGTTAGCCACATTCAATTTGCACCACCTAGTTAGACCAATCTCTTCAGTATCGGCTAGTATAGTGTCCTAGGGAACTGCTCAAATGAAATACAACCACTTTTTTGAGGTATTGTTCTTTGCATCTATAAGAATCATTAGTATAATCTCATGTGCCTTATGAGAACGTGGGTTTATAGAATTGCATGGACATAAACTGGAGTGTAATTTAAACTTTCGAGCAACTGTGAATTGATTTTTCTACATCACTGGGTAGTTGTACACCACCTTTCAAGTCTTGTTATTAAATTGTCTCTAAGTTGGCTGCTATCATGATTGTTTGCCTCACCAACAAAAAAATTATTTCTCAACAACAAATAATGGCAATAGACTTTTCGTAAGACCTTGTCTTTGCTTCTCTGTCTCAAACCATCTAAATGGCTTGACCTGTTGTCTTGCAACTCCGTTTATGTATTTGTAAATTGAAAAATAACTATTTTCATAAGTAGAGACTCAATTGTTTCGACCTTCATAGCATCTATAAAAATTCACTTCTACAACATGGAAAAAGCATGTTAACATTTGCATGTCCATACAATTTTCCATTTCTAAACAATGTCGAAACAATTTCAAGATTTAAATATGGGCAAGTATTATTTATCGTCTCCACCGAACTTTGTCGATACAATTTTAGGATTTAAAGTTGGGAAAGTATTCTTTGTTGTCTCCACAACTAGACATATTGAAAACCATGTTGATACAATTTTCAATTTCTAAACCATGTCGATACAATTTTTGTTTGTGTCTGTATCACCTAGTCAAGTGTTCAGGTGCTATAAAATCATATCAATTCACATGTAACAGGATTTGTTTCAATCCAACTTACCGTATACATTCAATTTTTGTTCATTGCTTAATTTTGTGGCTTATCAATGTTTAGAATTTTATAGCTTGTTGAATAAGGGCTTTTTTATCTCGTCTAAATAGGGGTAGGTGAATTTATTTACCTTCAATGCATCCATGATATAATGCAAAAAAATATAAATATGTGCAAATTAGTGATCTCGGAAAGTAGATGAGCGAGGAATATCCATCGTTCTCTTGCACATGTAGTGCCAGTGTGACTTTCGAGGAACACTAGTGTGCGAAGCAGGGTACTTTCATTTAGTTTTTTCTTGCCCAGCACGATTTTTTCATAGTTTCCTTGTGCCTGAAAGACAATATCGATCTTCTCGATGCATTGGACAAGGAAGAAATTCATCCAGATAGGGGATACATTTTGAGTAGCATCCATGATGCAATACAAGAGGCCACAACAAGAATTGACTATATCATAGACAAATCCAGAAACGCAATTGTGTAATGTGTTGTTTGGATTCCTTTATTTCTATTTTTATTCCATACCCTGTACTACCTTCAAGCAATTATTCTTAATAGGTCTTGTTTCCTTCATTTTAGCATAATATGTGCACTCATTTGTTAATGAAGAATGTGATGTATCATACCACTTTTAATGTGAACTTTGCTCATGATAACTCTAATGGAACCCTAAAGTTTGTAATGGATTCAGTTGTTATGTTAAGATTATATCTTGCTCTTCATTCTGATGCCTTGTTTTGGTCACATAATCGATTGTTCCACCGAAAGACAACAAATAACTTTACCTTTTCCTTTGCAAGGATACATGTACATTTTTCTTTGCAGGAATATCTTTATATGTGCATGTTTAAAACAAAAGAAGGAAACCTCAATGGCATGGGAGGAGAATGTAATCTCATTAACTAATTTGAAGGTGTGATTTATGTGAGTGTTTAAAACAAAGGAAGGAAATCTTAGTGGCATGGGACGAGAATATAATCTTATCGACTAATTTTAAGGTGTGATTTTGATAGAAATCAAGAAAATTTAATTTGTGACATTCCATTTGCCTTTCAAATTATGATTTAAATATTTTCATGTCCTCCAGATTGTCTTAAGGTCTCGAGCTTGTAATTTAGATAAATAATTAGCTTACATTTATTTGTGCATAAACATTGGCTTGTGGGTTCCAATACAGATTATCGCCATAAGTTTAACATATGCCAAGAGTCTCATCTGTAATTTCAATGAAGGTGGAAAACAATTACACTATCAAGCAAACAAAGATTACATCATCCTCTAAATACCTTTAAATTAGACTCTAAAAATAACCTGTTGGTGAGCCTTAGGATGATGTATCAACATTAAAAACCTCATTTAATTGGAAACACTGCGTTGGCCAAATGCTTGAAACCTTTAAATTCAATATGTTGGGGAATTTGTGGCCATGAGCAAAAAGTCAAGCCAAATGATCTTCAAAGTGCTCGACATCTACAAGGCTCTGTGGGACTTAACGCTTGACATCATAACCATTTATTTACCAGGAATCATGTGGGAATGTGAGGATATATGCATCTACGATCTTAGTTCGTCTTAGGGAGTTAGTAATAATGACTGCATTCAAGAATGCAATCTAGGCATAGAATTCAATACCCCAGTCCTCGGATGCATGATTAATCTATTTAACTTCCAGATTCATCGACTCCTCCTCCTGGCGTTTGTCTCAGTGCAATTGCTAGTTATATCATTAGTAAGCTTCAAATCCATGAAAATGGATAAAACGTTCAACAAATATATAATCTCTTTATATCATTATCAAAATAATAAAAAATTCACAAACATATAATATAAACTCACAATTTTCAAAAATCTTCATAATCAATAAATATTTATTTTTCAAAATTAAATATTATAAATTACATTATTTAAACTAAACTAATAATAATCAATAAACACAACAATTAATAAAATCCGGCGTTTGCAAAAACTTATAATACACTAAAATTATACCCATTACAAAACTCAAAACTAGATTGAATAATTAGACTATGCTATACCATTAACGGCGTGCTTTGTTACTGACCTTGTTTTTATTACGAAACTTATTTTATTACGAAACTTATCTGTGCTTAGCATTCGATTGGGAACAATTTAAGGATTAATTAATAAGCTACTTATTTGCCTCTGACATTGGAGTGGGAACAATTAAACGGTCAATTATTTTTGATGTTCCTTGTGTCTCTGTGATACATTGTTTACCTTGATAACTCTGCTTTACATTTAATGGTTTCATTGTTTTGTGTGTTCAGAAAATTTTACATTTGGTAGTTTAAAAAAGCAGTATTTTGGTAAAGATTTTATCAGAATCTTATTTCTAGTTGTTGAACTTTAATATTTTGAGTGTTCTAATATTTTGAGTGCTCTAAGAGTTTTGATAGTATTAAATCTATTTTCACTATCAAAATGAATTCTAAACACTCTATCTAATTTTTTAAATTTCAATTGACCAAATTCTGACACAAAAAAAAAAAAAAACTGCCTCCCAATAGACAACTTCCTTTACATTGAATGGTTTCATTGTTTGGCTACATTGAATAGGTTTTATAACTCTGCTTTACAGCTTAGAGTCGTGTATTATTGATGTTAGCGTTGCTTATAAGTTTTCATTAGTGGCAGTTCGAGGCATTCTCTGGCGTACCGTTGTTTCGTTGCATTTTACATAGAATATAAGCAATAATCAATGCATATGGAAAAATATGAGAATCTTTAAATACCACTAACATTATGGGCGAGGCTTATTTCTCACTCTATATAGTCATAAATGAGCTGAGCTTAGGCCTATATCCTTTTCTTTAAAAGGATTAAAGCAAGTACATTATTCAATTATGGGTAGTATATGCTCCGAGATATTTATAGTTGGATAGCTTCAGAAATAAGACTCAGTTTCAACATTATATTATTGATTAATGAATGCATATTAAAAATATATAAGAATCTTTATATGCTTTTTATCATAATTGTTTTATCTGATATTTTATTTTATCTTGTATGAAATTTGGTATAGATATATTATAATTAAAAATTTTAATGATGAAATTTGTATAATTTAAATGCTTATGATATTAATTGTATTTATTTATACATTCAGAAATACATGTAAAAAAACAAAAAATCATTATTTTAAATGAATATTTTGTTTTGTTTTAGTATTATGTCAAAATAGAATAAATAAAATATAAATTATTTCATATAAATTAATCTAAATATATATTTAAAATAACAAAAAAACAGGTTATTTAATAACTTAAATAGAAGATATATTGGAGTTCCCTGTTTCTTTTGAAATTATTTTTCACATTAAAAACCAATAAACAAACAAATTTGTGAAGAACTTGTTTTTCATTTATCAAAAATAATATACTTTTGTTATTCTAATTATAACGAAAACGAAAATTTTCCAAAAGCAAATAGAAAAAAAATGTGAGTTTTAATTTAATTATATTTTATATTCAAATTTCATTAAAAAAAAAATTGATTTCAAATTCAAATCATATAAGAATGTATTTAGAGAAGGGACCCATTAGAAATGATAAGAACTATTAAAATTACTACATGTTAAGTTTAATTTAAATTAAAGATAATAATCACAAATACTAGAATTTAGTACTTTTGTAATTATTGAAATAATTAGAAAATAAATAATATAACATGAGATAGCTGAACATATAAGAAGAAATATTTATTAAATGTTATCCTAGTTTTAACATATAACGTGTTTTCATATTTATGATAATGGGATAACTTACTACAAGTTGGAATGACAATGACTACTACATAGATACAATTCACATTTATTGGAAAACAACATTCTGTAGAAGAATGTATTGGAAATCTAATGCAAAAACAATATATTTCTCCCATCAACTCTAATACTTCCCCTTAATGGAAAAATATATTCTCTACAACATCTAACTTGTTTTAATCTTCATTATTTGACATGTTCATCAATATGTTTTTCTCTGCAACACATGAAGAATCTACCAATCAACAAAGTTTGTTTGGTCCAACCTGATATTCACCAATATTACCAAAATGTTGATGTCCATATAAAGAAACAACCATCCACCAAAAATGCATGTGTAACCAGTTGCTACAAACATTGGTCTACTGGGATGTGCTTCGTCTATATGGTTTAATCATTTATTATTCCATCACATGTATTCACATTTGTACCTTTAATTCCCCTTACATAATCATTATCCTAGGTTTTCTCTCGCTTACCAATAAGCACATGTTGGCATTACACTTGTGTTTTTTTATGGATGACCATCAACGATCACACCTAAAGTGGTTTCTTACTTGCCACAAACATCAAATCAAATATTTCTAGGTGGTCATGAACCAAAGACTACATCAGTGGTTTTGAGTCGACCACTAATATTCCCTAGTCATGTGGTTTCGAGTTGATCACAGAATTTACATTACGAAGTGTTTTTAACATTACCATAAACTACATGGTGGTATAAATTTCCTCATAAAGCTTACATTTGATTTAGGTACATACTATTCTCATACTCCAACCATGGAGATAGCAAGTGTACCCTTTGGACCAATACGTCAAGTCACCACAATAAGTGACTTACATCCAAAACACTCACAAGATTTTAACTTTCATTGTTTATCATCATTTTTTTTATTAATTTCCATCTTAATTGCTACCATAAGACTTCCATGTGTAATATCACCAACGTTTCATTATCTTCACTGGAGCTCCATGCTTGACCTTTATTTTTTTCCATTTGTACTTGCATAAAACTGATTATTTATCTTCATAAAAAGAAAGCCATACCACTTTCCGAGATTCTTCCATCTCACATTTCAACTCCCCATTAATCGAAGATTTAATTTCTTTGATTCTACATCAATTTAGCATACACTAGCCATTATACTTATCCAAGTGGATAATTCCACAACTTAATTCCATATCATCCCTAATAAAATTATGGATACACATTTCAAATTAATGCATATACGTCTGACTTAACAAGGCTTTCCAAAAACCTAGGGGAAATAACTTGCACTATTTGGACTAGAAATTTGGGTTTCGTGTAGAATCAATCATGCACCCCTTGCAAATTATTTCAATTCAAATATAATATGTCAAAACCACTACTTTGTAGAAATTCATATGCCCAAACATATAAGTTCATCTCATCTCCCCACATCACTTCTCAATTCTTGTTTATCTCGATATTCAAACTTGATTCACTTGTCATTCCCTTTACAAAATGGATTCTTGGCATACCACAAACCATTACAATAGAAAAAAATACTCATTACTCCAAGAAATGAATCAATAAAAATGGAAAATATTTTTTTAATTACAACTTACTTTTGGATGGACAACAAACTCATGAACTTTTTATGGGAGATCTTTTGTACATTGGAAAACTTAACCTTAGATCTAAGACTTTTGTGATCCATAAATTAGATAAATGTCTTTCAGATTAATCACATTATTAGGATTTCGTCGATGTTTTGAACCAACTAATGTGGTTCATCCTCAGGACAAGGTGAAAAATCTCATGGATCTTAATGAATAAAATTAAACATAACCTTGCAAAATCTTTTCAACATTAAAATAATTTTCTTCCATTCAGTCATTTCTATCCAACCACAATGTAGTTGTATTTGATTTGATATCTCTATGTTCTAACACTTTAATTCCACACGTCCTTTTCCAGTATCATGAAATTACAATATTGTTCCTACTTCTGCACTTGATCTCTTGCATCTCTACTTGTAGATTACTCACTTGTTATAAGTGTTTATGTTTTCATGAAATTGATAGCTTCATAATTTTTTTGACCTTGATAACCAAGTCCTTCATTTCTTGGCCTTACACGTATTTGTATGGACTAAGTGTGGATACCTTGACCATTTTTGTCTAAACCTTTCCCACCAAAAACCATTTTATTCAAACTTTTGGAACCAATTCCTTTCTTGTTTTTTCAAAACATGCTAGTTTATGATATTTAGGAAGAGATTCATCTTTAGAAACATGAATTTATTTTTTAAGGATTTAAATACTTTCTTATATATAGTATTATAGGATACTATTCTCGTTTGAAATTTCATACGTATAGAATGTAGTTGAATATTCAATAAAAAAATATGTAATTTACTATTAAAATTGATTTTTTTGTGAATATCATCCATTTAATCATATATATGTAAGAAGTAGGTGAATTTTTAAGAAAATTGTCGAATAATTTTTTCAGAAAATTTCCAAAATATAGCCCATTTGCAAAATTTTTCCCTTAAATGTTTTCCTAAACATCACTAGTATCATCACTTTAAGCCTTATAACATGAGAAAGATACATTAATATTATTATCATCAATCAAATGACAAGTATCATGAGAACCATCATTTGAATAAGGTCACTTGTATCACAAATTTCATCACACTTCTATTGTTTTAATTGTTTTACTTCATTTTCTAGTGCTAAAAAAACACTTTTAATTTCCAGTAACTCTTGTAACAATGATTTCTATCAATTTATCCTTTTGATATTGAATTTTTAAAAATTCACTTACCCATTAATCCAGTGATACCAACCTTTCCTCTACTATGTTGATGCATTCTGTAGTGAGAACAACAAATTCGTGATAAATTTGATTATATCATGATTTCAATTTTTCAATTTTCCCAACTATAGAATCATTTTATTTCCTTAATTTGTTTATTTCCTACAAGGCATCAACAATTTTTTATTGCAATAATTTAATTTCATGATTGTAATTTTGAAGTCTTTTTTCTGCTTTTCCCATATTTTGATGTAGCTTTCCAATCTTTAGCTTAAACACCAAACCACACTATGATTCACATAGATCTCGACATTGCTTCTCACATTGTTTTTCATGTAGATCGGGATATTCTAGTTCCATGGTCTCTCTCTTAGATACACTACAAGGAAAATACCCTGTAGCGGATGTTTTTGAGGAACCCCTTTTAAAAATACCCCAAAAATCCATTTGTAGCGGAGGTTACTAGAGGAGGTTAGCGGGCGGAGGTGTTTGCAGATGTATTTCGTCTGGTGCGCTTATCACCGTAAAATGCACCGGTGCGTTCAACACGAGAAAGCACTAGTGTGAAAAAAACGTTAGCACACCGGACACCATGCTCTCCGTACACACCCGCCCGATGCGTTTCATTTCTGTAGCGCACCGGTGCTTTACAACACTTCTGCACTAGTGCCTCATAAAAGGCGCGTGAAAACATAAACCGCCCAGTGCAGAATGAAACAAACGCACCGGTACTCCCTTAAAATCCCACACACATAAATAGGAATAAATAAATAAAATTACGGCCAAAAAACTGCACAAAACATTGGCAAACTGGACACTGTGCGCTCTGTACACACCCGCTTTGTGTGTTGTATTTCTCTAGCGCACCGATTCTTTACAACACTTCCGCACTGGTGCCTATAAAAAGCACGCGAAAACAGAAACTACCCAGTGCGGAATGAAGAAAACGCATTAGTGCGCCCATAAACCTTGCGCACTGGAACAAGGTTAAATAAAAAAAAAATTATGGCAAAAAAACCGCACAAAACATTGGCACACTGGACACCGTGCACTCCATACACACCCACCCGGTGCGTTTTATTACTGTAGCGCACTGGTGCATTACAGAGCATCTGCACCGGTGCCTCATAAAAAGCGTGTGAAAACAGAAACTGCTCAGTGTGGAATGACGAAAACGAATCGGTCCGTCCATAAAACCCCACGCACCGGAAAGGGATTAAATAAAAAAAATTACAACCAAAAAACCACACAAAACATTGGCAGACCGGACACCGTGCGCTCCGTACACACCTTCCCGATGCATTGTATTAATGTAGTGCACTAGTGCTTTACAAACCATCCACACCGGTGCCTCATAAAAAGCGTGTGAAAATAGAAACCGCTCGGTGCAGAATGAAGAAAACACACCAATGTGCCGATAAAACCCCGTGCACCGAAACAGGGTTAAATAAAAAAACAATTATGGCAAAGAAACCGCATTTTTCACTTTTGTCAGTGCTACAGAGCTCTAAAGCATCAGTGCAATTTATCCTTCTTTGAACCGCTCTAATATCGGTGCTCCCATTGCACTCATTCCACGCACTGCTGCTGTGCATTGCCCACCGATCTCTAGCTTGAATTTTGAAAAATAGTGGAGAAATTTTCTTTTGCAAATTATACAACCAATATGCCTCCTCGACGAGAAAATGTATAGGTATTTTTCTTGTTTTTCCATAATTAAGCCTTTTAGTGGATTAGAATTACAAATAACCTTAAAATTAACCATTTAGAAGAAAAAGAAAAAAAATTGTCGCGCATTGCGCTTGAGCTGTTCGGCTCGCATTGATTTGTAGTACTACCCGTAAATTTACAGGAGGCACCGCAGCTAGTGCTAACAGTATCCGCACCGGTTCCGGGGAAATACTGATAGGCGCACCATGTTATTTAATTTTTTTTTAAAATGTGCAGTGCAATCTTTTACCAGGTCGCACTGTTGACAATGTGGAATAACGGCAACATGGTGCGTTGACTGAATTATCTACCCCGGGGCAGGTAATTTTGTCAACGCATCGCATACCACATTTCAACATGGTCAACGGTTCGACCTGGTAAGCCGATGCTAATGGTATCTGCATTGGTTTCGAGGTGGTACCGAAGGCACACCATGTTATTTTAATTTTTTTTTAAAGTGCGATGCGGTCAGTTACCCGACCATACCATTGATCTAGTTGAACAGCGACGATGTGGTGCGTTGACCAAAATAGCAGCCCCGGGATGACTATTTTTGTCAGCTCATGGCTTTCCATATTTCATCTGCGTGAATGGTACAACATTGTAAAAGGCCGCACCATTCACTATGTCATGATGGCAGGCAGTCGATCCATTGACTTAACTATATGCCCCGGGGCGTAGAGTTTAGTCAGTGCACCACCCTCCTGAAACCGTACATAGTCAATGGTGCACTAATTTTTTTTTGTAGCATCGTCCTCGGGGCGATTAATATTATTAGGTGCACTGACGCAGGTGCGCTCCATAGAAAGACGCACCACGATCGGTGGGTGACTGTGTTTTTGGCGCACCGACCTTTTTTTTTTTTTCAAAAAAAAATTATATATGTATATTTCTAAATACATGTCTCATTTAATAAAAAAAATTTGTTTAATATTTCAGTAATTTAGAGACATGAAAGGAGAGAAGAGGGGGAACAACAACAACAACGTGCGGAGCAGTATAACATGGTTCGCCTATGGGAGGCACGAGAGAGGGAGAGAGATGCTTACCCTCATCCTATTACAGCAGCTACGCAGAGGCTCCTAAGGCAGGTAGGCCTCCTCAAGTTCTATGAGGAGGCTACTTCCCTAAAGGGTCATAGTTTGTCTTTGAGACATCTTATCTGAAGGTGGAATGCCTACCAACAGGCTTTCCGGGTTAGTATCAACCAGTGGTACATGCCCACTGAGGAGAATATGTATTTCATTACAGGGCTATCGAGGAGAGGGGTGGATTTTCCCTCGTTCCCAGAGGTTCCGAATGGCTGTATATCAGGGAGTTAGTTAGTTTTATCCCAGAGAGACATTGGAGAAAATGTATTGTCTGCTGCAGAGTTTCAGGTCGCTAGAGGTCAGTTACGTATTGGTTCATTTGGTAGGGAGGAGGTGCAGTATCTCTCACTTATCATTTTGACCATTTCTCACAAAACGAGTGATGAGAAACACATTAGTTGCTCGCTTCTATATTACGTTGATTCTTTAGTACAAAAGCCACAACTTGTCAGGTGGTCTGCCATTTTTTTCGCGGAAGTTCTGTATAGCCTTAGATAGATTTCGTGCTCATGCACAAGGGAGGGTGAACTTCCCTTTTGCTTCAAAGATTTTTTGTTTATTTTTGGAGAGGTTTCCAGAGATGAGGCCTACTTTTCTTTGGCAGCCTCGTAGGCCAAATTTTGAGGCACGTATGCACATGTGGGGGCAGATGATGCCCAAGAGGGACAAGACTCTGTTTCCAGCAAGGATATCACAGGATGCACTCGAGTTGCTAGCCAGTGTTGATGAGAATCCCTTCGTTATGGTCCCCTGTCCTTACGCAGGTTTGGAATGGCGAGGGTGTGCCAAAATCCTCTTCACAACTGATGAGCCACCAGATGATAGAGGTAATATTATTATTTTATATATTTAAATTTGTTCTAGCATGTTCTTTAACTTTTTTTTATTAAATTTTGTAATGAAATTTTCTAGTTATTGTTGTGTACTTGTATATATTTTGCAGACATTGGCTCTTTTGATGGCGAGGAGATGTCGGCACCACCACATGATCCAAGTGTGGATCTTGATGATGATTAGGGCATGCTAGATGCCGAGGATCATCAGGAGGTTAGTGCAGAGAGACCCGCTCCTGCTAGTGCGTCGGTACCGCCTTTTTCTAGGCACGGTCGACTTGATGCTAGATAGCGGATGGAGTTGGGCGACTAACTCAGTGCATTGATTGTTGAGGCGGGCATCAGACCCACTCATTACAGAGACATACAGGCCGATGATAGGCTATTACAGATGTGGAGAGGCATGCCACGTGACATGTGCAGCCTGATGCGGCATGTCCTAGGAGTTACGATAGTTGTTACGCGACTGAGGAGGACTGTTCCATGTTATAGGCATGGTCGAGCCGCAGCACGTGATGGAAAATCTGCGAAAAATGACTCATCATCTCATGATCGTTCACCTCACACCGTGCCAGATGAGCATGAGCCTCCACTAGCATCTAGCAGCAGTCATCACGGCAATGAGGTTGGATCATCAGCCATGTCTAGTCAGTAGCCTGCAACATCCATCAGTACTCATGATCATGAACAGGCTAGACCATCGACCGTCGAGGTTGCACCATTGACTGAGCAAGCCTCCACTAGTACTAATATTGGTGTTGTACTACCACCAACTGATCCATGACATTTATATTACAGTTGTATATTTTTAACATTATTCAGTTTATATATATGGTCCATATATTTTATGTTCATGTTGCAGTTGTACTCCATTTACATGTTGGTGATTATCATGATATGTATATTGTTAGGTCATGTTAGATATTTTCATTTAATGTGCAGCTTGCAGATAGATGTGTATGTGATAGCATGAGTTATTTGACATGAGATTTACATTTCATGTTTGTGTTTTGATGATGTCAATATATAATGTTAAATGTGTTTTGTTAGATGATCATGATCACAATGATGTTAGCAATTTTGAATGTGTTTTTTAGTCAAATATGATGTTTGCACGATGGTTATCATGAATGTGATGTTTATTAATTAATTTAATATTAAATGATCATGGTATTGCAAAATTGTAATATTTGTAATTCTATTTATATGTAAAATTCGAAAATTGTAATTGTAATGGTATATATGTAAATTTGTAAAATTTTAATTGTAATTGTAATTTTTTAATTTGTAAAATTGTAATTGTATACATGTAAAATTCTAAAATTGTAATTGTAATTGTATTTGTAGGTGAAATTGTAAAATTGTAATTGTAATTCTAACACTAATTCCAATTCTAATTGTATGTAAAATATTTGTAAAATTTTAATTGTATTACTGTGAATTGACTATAATTGTAAAATTGTAATTGTATGTAAAATTCTAAAATTGTAATTGTAATTTTAATTGTAATTGCATGTGAAATTGTAAAAATATAATTGTAATTGTAATTGTAATTTTAATTTTAATTGTAATTGTATGTAAAATATTTGTAAAATTTTAATTGTATTAATGTGAAATGAATTTATTAAAATTTTTAAATTTGTAAATTTGTAAATTTTAAATAATTGTAAAATAATAAATCTAGAATAATATGAATTATTGTAACATAATAAAGTTTAGAAAATAATGCAAATAAATTCATGTACTTTAGAATTATCATTATTCTATTATGATCTTAGAAACAAAAAATAAGTAATTTATACAGTACGCCATTGTTTTTTTAGATCAATTATGTAATTGCAAATTATCAAGTGAATTATTGATTTTAACATTAACACAATGCAAATTACCAATTAATTCAAAATAAATATTATAATGTTTCGAAAAACCCATCTTAAAAAGTATAAATATTGATGAAATAACAAATGTATCATATCACTCTCAGTTCTCATGATCACCCTCATTATCTTCCAGCTCGCATGGCATGATAACACTATTGTTCTCAAAAATATGTTCTAATCTAGGTTCGTGTGTCAATACGAACCACCAATCCCTATACAACACATCTGGGTAAAAAAAACACCTGGTTGCAGTGTTTGGGGTAAACATAGAGCTCCTTAGCTTCATCCCACATCTTTCTGGAGTTGATACATATCAACCTACTATTGTGATCTTCCTTTACATTATTCGTATCAAAGGTGTCCCACCACTTGCACCTAAAAATAACATAATGGAAAGAAGAGAAATCCACTTCAAATATCTCTTGTATCTTTCCAACGTAACCTAATGTCCCTCACACTAGGTTTTGATCATGGTGGCTAGATCGACTAGATTGATGGAAATCAACTTCCACTCCATAGTCTTGTGTGATGTTTCCAACATTGGCATTTTCTGTGTGAAAATGGTGTCCATATGCCCACATAGATGGGAACAAATGCACATATTATAAAAAATTTATAAATATCATAGTGTCATGTGTCTTATAATAACCCAATAGTTAAAATTTGAAATGTAGATGTCTTAATATAAGTTTCAAAATTTACATATAAATTAAAAAGATTATTACTGAGTTTTTGCACCCAATCCCTACGTTTAGCGCATCCTCTTCAGCACACGGGTAATGATCGATAACACCGTATTTCTCTCTGAATTGGTCAGCAACCCAACTGTTGGGGCACATTTTTGGCATATTTTCTTTTAAGTGTTCGGGATAAGGCACACTTCTACCATTCAACCATCTAAATTTTTTCCTCTCACTATCCCATTTCATCCTCTTTTGTTTGTAGAATGCGACCTATGGTTGTGTCGCTTCATAATTGTAAATAACGAATTTATTGATTGCTTCAATTTATGCATTTGCTAATGAAATCAAACCAACTTTATATAGTACTTAGAGATCAAAATATACATTATATTGAAGTTCAACATGAACATTAATTACTATTTGTAAATTTGAAAATTTATAAGCTGCTTAATCTTTATCAAGCGCTTTTTTCCACTCATTTCGAGAAACTCCCCTTCTCTTTTGTGTTCATCCCTTTCATCATCCCAAATCACTGCACCTGGTCTATTGTCGATCTGATTGATGTACTCACTGGAATAATAGAAAGACTCATACAATATGTACCCCTTTGCCATAGACCCCTCGGGTTTTTCTCTTTGTCGAACAAAACCTTTCAATTTCTTCATGTACCTATCTAAGAAGAACATCCAATGATAAGAAACCACCCCAACTAATTCAACCTCATATACTAGGTGGAATATAAGATGAACCTGTAAGTCCATGAAACTTGTCAGTAGTTCCTTCTCAAACATACAAACAATATCAACTATCTCTTGATGCCACCATGGAATTCTAGCCACATGAATCTCTTTTGATGTGATCCAATGTACAAATGCAGATAATTTAGATATGGCATGTCCTAGGTCTTGAGAGAATTCATGTTTCACACACCCACGCACGAACAAAGGATAATGACACGACAAAGTTATAAACACGTGCAATAATATACAAAATTAGTTATGTTTTATGATCCCCGCATGGGATAAATTTTATTAATATAAAAAACAATAAAATCATGTTTTTGACATTATATGTACTCTTAGAAGATCCAAATGGTCATGTGATTTCAACCCCGAAAAATGGTCATCCACGGTGAAGCAGCGCTGTAGTGAAGACCGGTATGAAGTTGGGACCCTCACACCCATTATAACTTCCTTTGCCAAAGAAATATCATCTTTGTTTAAAATCCATGGGAAATCACCTTCTTTGAAAAACCATGAATTAGAGGGACCAGTGCCTGCCTCTGATCCCATACTTTCTAATCGTCTTGGCCAATGTTTCTTTTTATTTTTTGAAGTAATAATATCTTTCCTAACAGCCAATGTGTCACTTTGTTTCAATGATATGTGCCTCCATAAAGAAGATGAAATATTTTTAAATATATGCATGGGATCTAATAAGTGGGTAATATTAAGATTCTCCCAATATGGGAGGTCATAAAAGATAGATTTCCTTTTCATCCCAATGGGAATTTTCTCAACATAGGTGTCGAAGAAATCTGGATCATCGAACATAGGCTCCCCATTTGAATCGAACATTTCTATGAACTACTTATGCTTCTCTCTCTCATATTCTCTAAGCCATTCAGCTGGTGTCATTATTGGAGGCCTCTGTGTTCTCTCTCATTTACCATTGAAAGCGGATGCTGCTCTTTTGTAAGCGTGTTCTTCTGGTAGGAATACCCTGGAGAAATCATACACTGGCTTTCATAGGTCCTTGAACCATCTAGCTTTCAGAGAAGGTCCACAACGTTTACATCCAAAATACCCTTTTGTTACAAGACCTGCAAGATTATATTTGTATACATTAATTAATATGCATGGCACGTTAAAGAATATCATGAATATCAGAACAAATATTACAACAAATTAAATAACTAATATGTGAAAGAATATTGTTACATATATAAACAAATCAATAAATTAAAGATGTAATTTACTAGAGCAAACTCCTAAGCCTGGATAATCATGTTTCGTGTAAGCACATATGCCATACAACGTAAAACTCCTATCTACTACGATGGGTCTTGATACATCGTATACATTTATCCCATCCCATAATTCCTTCAATTCATCTACCAATGGTTGTAAGTAGACATCCATATTCTTCAATTGTCTTCTACCAGGGAATATGAGAGCCAACATAAGATGTTCATTCTTCACGGACAACCATGGGGGGATATTGTTATTGATCACTACTACAGGCCAAAAAAAATAGTTAGTGCTCTGGAGGGAATATGGGTTAACAACATCCATGGCTATGCCGAGTTGTAGACTTCATACTTCATCCTTGAATTTTTTAGGCCATGTATCCTCTATATGCTTCATGGATATTGAATCAATTGGGATTCGCATAACTCCCAACTCACTTCTGTGTGAGGCATGCCATCCCTGCAACATAGCTAATTCTTTGCAATGAAAGAGCCTTTGGATCCTTGGGATTATAGGCATGTGCCTCAATATCTTAAAAGGAGGACCAGTATGTGATTTACCCTTCTTTTTTTATTTACCATACCTGCCATGCCCACATTTTAAACACATCTCTTTTTCTATGTATTCTCCTCTATATAGAATACAATCATTTGGAAATGCATGATATGATATGTACTCAACACCCAACATTTTCAACAATTTCTTTGCCTCTTCGCAGCTACCGGGAAAGACATTATCACTCAGAAGAACCTTATCTTTGAATAAAATGTAGTTGGTGATCATGGAAAAAATATTAATAAATGTACGTTTATGTTGATATAATTATTAGCATTCATAAAATTTACCATTTGTAATGTTCATTGAAATGTATTGATTATATTTCAAATTTATGTAAGGGAGTACTTTATGGTAACTTACCTCAAAAGTTCCAAGAAACATGCATTCGACAAGCCAAAATTTTCTTTCAAGTTGTACAGTAACATCGTTCTCTCCAACTGGGTATACTTTGACTAACATCTAGTTCCAAAGAGAGGGGTGGTGGAAGAAAATTTAAGGCTTTCAAAAAAGGTGTCAGCGATATGAGCATCATCCCCTAGCTGATCATCATTTTGGAATGCATCTAACAACATTGTCTCCATGGCAGTCGTATCCATTAAGTAATCATGCATACCAACCTCTATTTGACTGCCTCTATTGCCAGCTTGTGAAGAACTACTATTTTTGAAGTCATTCCTAATTGGTGAATCTAGATGTAGCGAGAATTGAATCGATGGTTGATTCAACCATTCTTGGTATCGTTCTTGTCCGATTTTTTCTCTTAATTTAGTCTTCTCTCGATTTGACATTGTCGTGGGGTGAAATGGAAGATGGTAGGTAGGTCGTTCATCATCAATAGAATCCTAATAATTAAAAAAAAAAAAATTTACATGACTAGTACAAAATATATGATATCAATTAGTAACCACGTTGACAATATTGCATGATTATAAATTTGTTTGACGTTGGAATAACTACATATTAATCAATATATATACCAAACAATTATAATTATAATTACCATCATTGTCCCGATATTATGGCTAGAAGATGCAATATTGTTACAATTGGCAAGGTGAAGTGGTTGTCCATTTTCATCTACCAAATGCGCCTTGCAGTATGCAGCTCCTCATAAGAACTTCCAACGTTTTGGAGCAGTTTGAATATTTTGTGCATCTGAACTCGATGTTGAATCTACATAAACCTACAAATTTGTATACATTATAAATTTAATTAAGCTATGCATGATTGACTTCATGGATAAAAAACATAAATTCAATTAGATAGTGAAAATATAAATAAAATATGAAGTAAATATTACGTATCGAGATGGATAGGGAGAACTCCGCGATGGACTTTGAGAAATATTATGGAACGAGCTATATTTTGAAGAATTTTCCATTCCATATAATTATGATATTTTCTCCCTGCATTTGAGCAGAACAACAATAAATTTCGGTGCACACACCTAAATGTAATTTCGGTGCCTAATCTACAGATCACCGCACTGGTGCATTTTTTGTAATGTGCACTGGTGCGTTTTTGGTAATGTGCACCGATGTCATTTTATACCCAGATGCACCGGTGCGGTTCGATTAAGGGATGCACCGGTGACGAATAATCGCAAATAAAAAAAGTGCAACCCTATTTTCTTTAAGTGAAAAAAGAGGTAAATTGAAAAATGGGTGGAAAAATATTTTCGAAAATCTAATTTCATAAAAAAATTCTTTAAATACTAAACACTTTTCATTATTTCACTATTTTTGCAAAAAGATTCTGCCAGAGATTTGTAAGATACATACCTGGAGCAAACAGAGCATGAGAGCACTATGGAGCAAGGAAATACATTCGAATAGAAGTATTCAGGAAATTAGAATTCCAAACCTTTGGTGATTCAAACCCTGTGGCATAGAATTTCAAATGATGTGAGTAAAGTTTATTGTTTTTTTTTGCTTTTTATGCAGTAAAAGAAAAAAATCAAAGTTTATTATTTTTTATACTTTTTATGCAGTTATTTTTATGCAGTAAAGAACAAAATAAAATTTTATTGTTTTTTTCTTTTTCTGCAGTTTTCAGAAACAAAATTAAAAAAAAAAAAAAAATCCATTTTTAGAAACAAAAACCCTAGATTCTTTTTGTTTCTGCCCCTCTCTTCTCCCTCTTTATGTAATTTCAGAATTATGGCTTTTCAATTTAGATTTATAGGGTTTGTATAGTAATAAGACATCCATCCCACCAGATGAATTTCATAGTTGAATCCCAATACATGTCGGCCCTTTCTTGAATTTAAAAAAAAAAAATTCCCCAGTGCGCCCTACGTAACATAACGCCTGGTGCACCCTATTATACCAGCGCACCACGAAAGTACAATGACGAAAAAAATAAACTAAAATAAAATAAATGTTTTTATTAGTGCACCATATGTAACATATGGCACCAGTGCGCAATTTCATTATGGTGCACCGCAAACGTGTTATTTCACAAAAAAAAATCCATTTTAGAAACAAGCCCTAGATTCTTTTCTTTTTCTTCCCTTTCTTCTCCCTCTTTCTGTGATTTCAGAATTAGGGCTTTTCAAATTATATTTATAGGGTTTGTATTGCTAAATATAAGCCTAAGACATTCAACCCACAGGACAACTTGCATATTCGAATCCCAATCTATGTCAGCCCTTGCGTAAATTTAAAAAAAAAAAAAATTCATCGGTGCGCCCTGCGTACCTGAGCACAGCAGTGCACTCTATTATTCCAGCGCACCGCGAAAGTACTATGATAAAAAATTAAAAAAACAAAATATTTTTTCTCAGTGTGCCATTGGTAAAATATGCAGCTGGTGCGCTATTTCATTATGGCGCACCGCGAACGTTCTGTTTTGCAAAAAAAAAAAAAAACACTTTAAAAAAATACAAACCCTACATTATTTTTGTTTCTGTCCTTTCTTCTCCCTCTTTCTGCGATTTCGGAATTAGTGCTTTCCAATTTAGATTTATAGGTTTTGTATTGATAAATACAGACCTAATACATCCAACCAACGTGACGATTTGCATAGTCGAATCCCAATCCATGTCAACCCTTGCGTGAGTTTAAACAAAACATAATTTTTTTTTCATCGGTGCGCCCAGCATAAGCTAGCGTACCAGTGCTTCGTATTGTACAAACCCACTACGAAAGTAATGTGACAAAAAATTAAAAAACAAATTTACTTTATCAATGCCATATGTAAAATATGGCACCGGTTTATGCTACAAAAACTAACACTGGATGAATTTTATTATTTTATCATGGTTAATCAGTGTGGTGGTTGAAATGTAATGCATCGGTGCTCCTTGTTAACATAGAGCAATGTACCGTCTATTACACTGTTTGTGCGATGAATTTCTAAGACACCCACACACCAGCATCGATGCGTACACCATGAATGGCGCACTAATTTCTTGATATTTTTTTGACAATTTATTTATAAATATATTAATGAATAATATGGTACAGGTTTGATATTGATAAAGAAATGACTGAGAATATATCAAGTAACAAAAATACTGATAACACATTAAGAAAAGAAAAAAAGTCAAGTTCTTTGTAAATTCTTTACAATAAATATTATTTTTGAACTATATGTAAGTTTAACTAATATGTGTTATTTACTTTGTATCATGCAGAGCCACAAAATGACGAAGATCGATAAGATTATTTCTGATCTAGGACTAGAAGAGTGTAAAAGCTTGATGGAAAATTTGCAAAAGGATGAATCAGGTGAATGAAAAAATACTATCGATCCAATATGGGTTTCTTTTTTAAATTTTCATTAATAATATAATTAAAATTATTAGATAACATGTGTCAAACAGTCTATTAATTCACATCTGTTTAATGTTCTATATGGCCCAACAACTCAGAAAAGGAATGTTGTTCTAAGAAAAGAAAAAAAAATAGAACATGAAAATGAAAGTGAATTGCTCCTTAGCTCATTTGGAGTGGTGCTGGAGGTTAACGAAAGGGGGGAAATCTTCCACAAAAGTTTGAGGGATCTAGTGGAATGAATGTATAGATGTTCTTTCCACTTACAATACAAAAACCAATCCAATGATTCCAAGAACCAAATTTTATCTAAACTACAAGAAGATTTTCTAGAGAATTGGTCAATGAGACATGTCAGGCTTTTAATAGCAAAAACGTACAACAACAAAAAAGAAGGAATGAAAAAGTAATATTCTTTTAAATGTTTGTCTAGAATTATTTATAAATATCACTTTTGTTATATTTACTTTTCATATATCAATATAAAAATTAAATAGTTTATTGTCATGTTACATTTTCAGGAAGGTTATGAAAATCTCAAAAGATGAACGAGATGATATCAGAAATATGCCAATAGGAACGTCCAAAAAGGTGTACAAGGAGATGGTCAAAGAAATAGACAAAATTGCATCGCAGGAGGAGTCATCTCAACAACAACATGCTTCAAATGTAATATGTAATCATTGAATTTTTTTATCATTAGGTACAATAAATAAACAATTTAGCATTAAATATTAATTTTCATGTATTTTCTTGCAGAAAATAAAAAAAAATGGAACCCATTTAGCACATAAAACATGACGACAAGGAAGAAAAAGGTTGATATCTAAGTTTGTGAGTAATTGTTACTTCCTTATAATAACTTAACTAGATTTCATTTTTGTATTTTTTAAGTTGTTTTACAAAAATCATTATTGAATGTCTTCAAATAGGCGCTAACATACAAAGAAGAACCATCAGAGGAATTGATTGAAATTTGGTTAAATATGGGTTGTGAGTATATGTTGGCATATCAGAACTTAATTGTGGAATTTGTAAGCATCTACTGATCTTGTTTTACTTAGCTCCGTCTATAATTAATAGAACAAAAAAATATTTTATATTAAATATATGATTTGTTATGGGGTATAAAACTTGCAGGAAACAATGTATGTAACTGTGCCAACAGATGAAATCTTGAAAGATGGCATGTTACATGGTTTTGAAAGAGTGTGTATAGTTTATGAGTCAATTGTTGCAATGGTACATCATTTCTTTTCAATTTACATTGATGTATATTATTTAATATTGCAATTTTCATTATTCTCACCAATGTATATACACTCATTACAATTTATTTTTATGTTTGTAGATGGAAGGTGAAGAAGAAGAAAACAATCAACACCGTGAAAAAAACATTCCTGAAAATAACCCCTAGTCATGGAAGTAGCTCTAACAGTGACAACAGTTCAAGCAAAGAATGATGATCACTATGTTTGGATATCAAAGCAAGGCGTTGTATTTTTCGAAATATGTCTGTGAAATCAGACATTTTGTTTAATGTAATGGACATAGTGTCCCAATTGAAATACAAAGGGATACCAATAACTGTCCCATTTTGTATGAAAAATATTGTCTTATTCATATATATATATATATATGTTTTAATTTTTTTTATTGCATTCTCCATTATCGCTATTGCGTTCTCCATTGTCATTCTCAAATGAATTAATAAAAATTTAATTCAAATAAATATTGTTATAAGATATATATGTGTCGACTTTTGATGAATAATGAATTTTAAAAAACCACAATAATTATGATATGATATAACAAATTAATCCAAACATCAAATTCAAATGCATTAATAAAAATTTAATTAATATGAATATTGTTATAAGATCTGTCGACTTTTGATGAATAATGAATTTAAAACAATCACAATAATTGCACTATCACAGGTCGATGTTTCTAAAAAATACAAAATGAAGACCAGTATGTGTCAATTATTGTACACCGGTGCGTTTGTATTCTTAAGAGCACCAGTGTGTTTCTACAACCTATGGGCACTGCACAAATACCAAAATCAATTAAAAATATCGATGCATTTATGGGGTACAACACGCTGGTGCATTTATGTGTGTATACGCACTAGTGTCGTTGTACGACCTATAGGCACCGCACGAATACCGATACCAATTATAAATCTCGGTGATTTTGTGTGATACTGTGAACCAGGGCTTTTATGTGTCTATATGCACCGGTGCATTTGTATGACCTATGGGCACCGCACGAATACCGATACCAATTTTAAATCTCAGTGCATTTGTGTGATACTGCACACCAGGGCATTTATGTGTCTATGCACACTGGTTCATTTGTACGAACTATGGGCACTGCACAAATACTGATACCAATTATAAATCTCTATGACTTTGTGTGATAGTGCGCACCTGTGTGTTTCTATAAGTCTACACACTGGTGCATTGATACGACCTATGGGCACCGCGCAAATCCCAAGACCAATTAGAACGACCTGGTGCGTTGTATCACCAACACTACGCTCGATGCAGTTTTATACCTTAACGGCCAGGTGCATTCTCCTTCGATCGCCCTGGGGCACCTTCTACATGTACATACTGGTGCATTAAATCCAGAGTAGCGCACCGATGAACAAAAACATTCGTAATAACCTCTAACCACCCATTTTTTTTTTTGGTTGAATTTCTGTTAAAAGCTCCACCCAAACCTCCATAACCATAAACGGATGTTGTAGCAAATTTTTTTTTGACAATTTTGGCCAATTTTATACCACTAAAAACCTCCTTTATAACCTTCGCTAGAGGGTCTTTTCCTTGTAGTGATAGTTACTCTCTTTAAACATGTCTCCTCATCTTCCATCAGATAGATCAACAATTGGCTATATCTCGAGGGAAAAAGAACAATGATATTACCTTAGTGATATGAAAATAAAAAAAAGTATCAAGCTCAAGAACAAAGATCTATGACATAGAAACCCTTATAATACATATTTAACTCAATTATTGAAATGATTTAAAGAACTGATCCAATCTTAGCAAAGTAAAACTCTCTCCAACTCAGGCATCATAAAAATGAATCTAAATATCTATTGTGATGCACCAAACATTCATTTAACAAAAAAATATATCCGACGAGAATTCGAAAAACAAGAAAACAACATTACGAAAAAAAAAAACTTTCCACCAATATTGCGACTAAATTATGATTTCCAATCCCTTTCCCCATTTTCTCTATTTTTGTAGCCTCAAAAAACTCCTTCTCCTTTTGAGCCTTAAACATTATCTTCTCATTAAATTCCCATTCTATACAAAATACTACTAGTGTCATAGATCTTGATGTCTTAAATGCTAGGTTTAGAACAAGTCTCCATAAAACTTGTCCACATTGACCAATTATTATAAACTTGTACTCAATCGATTTTCCAATATGAGAATTTAGTTCTATTTTCCATATGTATCCTTTAGAACACTCAATAAGAACCACTGCCTTTGGGTTACGTGATCTAAATTGTGGGGCATTTCCAGAACACATGAAGTTGTTGGCAAATCTGTATTTTCTTAAGTAAAAAAATTACTATAGCTATATGACCTTGATCTACATGTAAACTCATAGAATCACCTTATATGCCAATTTCACATCAATCTATGAGCTTTTTTGTCTTGAAAAATAACCTTAATTCTTAAAGAGGACCCTTTACACTCAGCCACACATAGTGGAAAATACCTTGAATCTTTGGCCAAATTAACGAAAATCCTCTTACTTCATAGGTTGTGACTAGATCCAATAAAAAGGTTATTTCCAATTTAGAAATGCACAAACACTCCTTTGTTGCAATTTATCTTGCATATTTAGACATCTATTTCACCAAAACCAAACTCTCATGGAAAAATATTTATTAGATTTGATCCATGTCTCAGCACACAATAGGGTGTCATATTTATAGTAGTGCGATAAGTTACTACTAGCTCGAATAATTATGACTCCTAAATAGATACAACTAACATTTAGGGAAAAACAACACCATTTAGAAGAATGCATTGGAATTCTAATGCAGAGGAACAATACATTTCTTCTATTAACTCTTGCCAAAATTTCATTTTTCCAAATAGCTAGGTGTAAATGCAATAACATGCATTTCCATTTACAACTCCATTAAGGATGATGCCTCTAAAGCTAAATTAATATAAAGAAACAATCTAAATTCCATTGGAGACCATGTAGATCTCAACTCCCAAAGAAAATTATTAATCTGTTATTTCCTTTAGTGTATTAAAAGAGTGATTTGTGTCAATTTCATAAAAGTACATGTTCTAGAGTATCTTTCTAAAGACTTTGTATATGAAGTAAATAATTTTTTTTATTAAACATCATATTCAAGACAATTAAAATTTTTTATTGAAATTGAGTTTACATGTATTATGTATATAAGATAAAGCTTGTAAAAATCAACATTTCAAACTGTTAGAATGTGTAATTCCTACTTGTCCAGTTGTGACTCTCTATGAATAGAGTCTGTTCCTATTTCCTAGGTTAGCTAAATCTAGTTTCCTTATTTGGTGTGAGGTTGAGATATTCCCTCAACCAACTGATTGTACGTCCAAGATAGATTTCCTATCTTGAGACTAATTCTTGTATAAATGTGTGTAATGTGTTTTATCAAGAATATAGTTTACAGATTAAAGATTTATTTTGGTATCAGAGCCATATGGCCTGAACCTCGACCCCTCCTGGGCTGAGGAAAAGTTTCTAGCCAGCGCGTGTCCAGCAATTCATTTGTTTGCTGTTTTGTGCATTGGATCGGTATTTTTTGTTGGTTTGGGCACGGAACAGATTGCCTATCATCTCGTTGCCAGCGTTGTGTTGTGCGTTTTTGACAAAACAGAGAGCAGAAACCTGTGTTTCAATGCTGGTGCATACGCCGGAAAGTAGTCTTTTGCCCACGGTGGCAATCTGATCTCTTTGATTGCTGTGCCAGTCACTCTTTGATCGCTGAGCAAAATAAGGTTCGTTTTTTTTAAAAATTTCTGAGTGTACGCTCTCAAACAAGATTCTGTTTGATCTGTAGCCGAACTTTGAACAGACTCTACGTTTTTTTGAAACCATTTCTAATGCCAGCAAATTATTAAAGGCGTTTTTTCAGCAAATTATTAAAGGCGTTTTTTTCTGTTGTGCGTTGGGGCATAGCAAATTATTGAAGACGTTGTTTATTTGTTGTGCGGTGGATAGATTTTGTGGCAGCAGTAGTTGTCACTTAGAAGCAGTCAAATCCTGCCAATAAAAATAAGTCAAAGCACATTTGCTGCGTTCGTTTTATTAATTGCTAGAGTTGTTAAAGCACGTGGTCACTCACAGTACTGTGCGTTTTATATTGAATGAACCATGGCAGCCTCCCACATACAGTTTGTGCATTTTTTTTAGTTGAACAAATTAAGAAGTGAAAGTGCCGTGGTTTTGGATTTTGAAGGCCTTCGGGGTTTTGAGTTTGAGTGCAACCTCGGTAAGAAGATCGGGCGTTCCAGTGCCCGCGGCCATGGCGGTCGGTGGTGTGGTGTGCATGAAGAAGTTTGTTTTATTCTCTAATTCACTGCTTTCCAGAAACCCTGGAAATCCTCACACTAATCACGCTGTTCTGTTTGGCGTTCTATGGCCATCTCTCTGCAATCTTCTTTACATCTGCATGTTGTGTTGACGGATTTCTTGCAATTGGAGGAGCCCCTCACGCTAGAGTTGCCAGTTGTAAAGTTTGTTGGCCTACAGATATAACGGATAACAATTGCTATGATGCAGAGATTCTTGAAGCATTCGATGCAGGGATAGATGACGGAGTTGATGTGTTCACAGTTTCTCTTGGAGTTAGTTGAAAGCATGATTGTTTGCGTATTTTGCATATTTTGCATAAAAGAGATATGTCATGATGGAAGTATTTTTGGAACTGAAATTAATATGCATATTGAGATTAGTCACCTCAATATGAAGTTAATTTTGTTAGAATTGACTACTCTAACAAATGACAGGTTAAGATGGAGTTCCAAGTTTTTTAATTGATAAAGACAAAGATGCCCAAGATGTGAACATTTCAAAACATGATGTAATGGAGCAGCGACAACATTTAAAGGAGGATGGACAACGAAAGTGAAATTTTGTTTTGTGTGGGTTTTAATGAGTCACAGAGTTGAATGGTAAGCAAGTCTAGGATGGTTTTGTAGTGGTCATTTTATGTACCTGGTAATTCCAAGATATGGAGTATGTAAGCCTTATAAAGGCATGTGTATCCCTGTAAAAGTTCGTGGTCATCTCAAAACCACTTTGTAACTACAGGTTCATGGTCAGCCAGAAACCATTTTGCAGTGTCAGTTTGTGGTCAGCTAGAAACCACGTATAAAGTGAAGCAGACTGGAAACAGTTCCATGTCAGTGTTTGCCACTGATGAAGAGCATGGTTACGGGTCATCCGATAAAACCCCGATGAAGGAAGAGCATGGTTACGGGTCATCCGATAAAACCCACGTTGGAGGGGGATATGTAGATACAGGTACATGAATGCAGTGATAATGGTTGATAGAACCATGTATACGAAGGACATCCTACAAGACCAGCGGTTGCAGCGGTTGGTACCCATGCATTCCGGTGGATGGTTGTTCCTTTATATGGACGTCGACATATTCTTTGTTATGTTTGATCACAACTAGATTTTGCGAAGTGATATCGAGACAAGTAGTCATTAAGGGGGTGTGTTAGAATGTGTAATTCCTACTTGTCCAGTTGTGACTCTCTATGAATAGAGTCTGTTCCTATTTCCTGCTTAATCAAAGTATCAAGTTTGATTTTGGTGTGAGGTTGAGATATTCCCTCAACCAACTGATTGTACGTCCAAGATAGATTTCCTATCTTGAGACTAATTCTTGTATAAATGTGTGTAATGTGTTTTATCAAGAATATAGTTTACAGATTAAAGATTTATAACTTGGATCAAACAATTTATAGGCCTTCTGATCCGTACAATATCCAATGAAAACACACTTGATTGACTTGGCATCAAGTTTTCTTCTGTTAGCCTTAGGAATATGAGCAAAAGCAGTACATCCAAAGACTTTGAAATGACTCACATCAGGTTTATAACCATGAAGAACCTCAAAAGGAGTTTGAAAAACTAATTGCTTAGTGGGACATCGATTCTTTAGATAAACAACAGTGTTAATGGCTTCTGCCCAGAAACCATTAGAGATGTTCTTACCTTGCAGCATACTACGAGAAGATTCCACAAAGGTTCTATTCCATCGCTCAGCAACACCATTTTGCTGAGGGGTATGTGGCACTGTGAACTGTTGTTGAATTCCATTAGATTTACAATAGGTGTTAAATGCTTTTGACTTATATTCACCCCCTTGATCAGATCTGAGTATTTTAATGCACTTTCCTGTTTGTTTTTCCACCATAGTTCGAAACTCTTTAAAATACTCAAATATGTCACTTTTCCTTCTAATGAAATAGACCCAGGTATACCTAGATCTATCATCAATAAAAATAACAAAGTATGAAGCACCACCAAGAGACCTAGTTTGCATAGGTCCACATACATCGGTGTGAATTAACTCAAGTATATCATACTTTCGTTTCTCAGTATGAACCGGAAACTCTTCTCTATGCTGCTTACCAAGTGCACAAGCTTCACATGGTAAATGTTCACACTTCAGAACAGGAAGACCTTCAACCATTGATTTCCTTTGTAACAACGATAAATCATTGTAATTTAGGTGCCCATACCTGTGATGCCATAATTCTGCTGTCGATGTCTCTTTGGATGTCAATGCAACATGGCGCTTCACTGTCACATCCAATATGTATAATCCTCCAACCCTGGTACCTGTAGAAACAACCCTGTAGTGATCCTGAACATCTTTCACTATACACCCCAATTTACCAAATTCAACTTTTAAATGATTATCAGTTATAGTGGAAACAGATATCAAATTCTTTCTGAGAGCAGGTACATACATCACATTATGAATCTGTCGCATTTGTCCATTAGATAAGTACACATTTATTATGCCATAGCCTTGAACTTTAAGTGACCTGTCATCTCCTAGGTAAATGTGTGTACCATCAGATTTCTCATAATATTTATCATACCATTCTTTATTACAAGTCATGTGTGCAGATGCACCAGAATCGATGAACCATGCATTCTCATCATCAGTTTCAGCAGACAATGCAGCATCAGAAAGAAATAACTTGAGATTTTTAAATCCATCATTCACTGAGGTGTCTCTGTTTATGTAATTTCCATTATGCCTTCTATGTCTTTGATTTGATTCATTATTCTTTCTCCTATAGCAATCTTTAGCCAGATGTCCAGGTTTTCCACAATAATCACATTCAATATTCCGTTTAACAAACGAATCAGGAGGTGCCATACCTTTCTGCTTTGCTTGAAACCGGCCTCTGTTCCTGTCCCATGGTCTCCCTCGGAATGGTCATTTGCCTCTTGCAGTCAAAGCCAAATCAGAACCATTTGACTCTAGGTCAAAAATTTTCATGCGCTCTTCTTCTTGAAGAAGAATTCCAGCCAATTCTTCAAATGTAGGAGGTGTCGGTCTAGCTGAGAGAGCTGAAATAAATACTTTATAGTCTGGAACTAACCCCTTTAAAGCAACAGTTACCAAGTCTGTACTAGACACCTTTTCACCAATATCACCTAGTTTATCACTCAGGTCTTTAATTCGGGAAACAAAGTTGCTAATGGTCTCATGAGCTTCCATTTTAATAGATAGCAGCTTTGTTTTTAAAAATAAAATACGGTTTGCATTAGTAGTTTCATACAAACCTTTAAGCGTGTCCCAAGTCGCCTTGGAAGTTTCACAGTCCCGAATGTGAGGAATAATATTGTCCTTCACTGACATGCGTAGCAGCACCCTTGCTTTCATTTCACGCTTCTCCCAGTCTTGAGTGGCAGCAGGAGGTTGAGGCTTGGGCTCATCACCTTTGACAATCGTCCAGAGATTGTATGCCTCCAGTACTGTTATGAGCTTAAATTTCCAGTTTACATAATTTTCTCCATCAAGTTTTGAAGACTCATTTAAATATGTATCTGCAAGGGGATTAGCCATTTCTCCACTAATGACCAAATTCAAAAAAAATTGCAAGCTTTTCTCACACTCTATTGAGTTTGATGTTTTTTTTTTTTTTTTTAAACTTCAAACAACTTGCAAACTTGCTCCCTTTTTTTGAAAATGCCAAGAACAAATATAAATTTGTTCAATTCACATCCTTTAATAAACAAAAAACCGTTTCAAAAAAAACTTGGCAGCTTGGCAGAAGCCTAGGGGGTCGGCGCAGTCTTTTTATATGAGAAAATAATGCAGCACCAAAAAAAACTGAATACCTCCTAGCACTGATACAAACAGAAATCCGACTCCACGCAGCTTGTTTATTTTTAATCACAGGCACCACCAATATGCTGGCATACGAAAATGGTTTCAACAAAAAACCGCAGAGCGTGTTTTCAAAGTTCGACTCGACCAGCAAAGAGTCAATATGCTGGCATACGAAAATGGTTTCAACCAAAACAAAAAACCGCAGAGCGTGTTTTCAAAGTTCGACTTCACACTCAGAATTTTTTTAAAACAACGAACCTTATTCGCTCAGCAACCAGGAACGTGACTCCACTCAGCAATATGCTTCTCTGCACATTGATCAGCTGCTCGATCGGTAACCAGCTTGATATCGTTGTTTAACTCCATTGAGTGGTAGCAAGCCAGCTTCAGCAGCAATGGGTCATATGACATAACGGAGTCGCTCAACATAGTGAGCAACCAGCATCGTCTTCCAGCAACAGCAATTGACAGCAGCAGCAAGGAGCAGTCCACTCAGCATGCAGAAAAAAATACTCATGAACTTTAGCGCAACACATGCAAACTTCGACAGTAAAAATTAGATACGCTTATACAAGCTTGATCTGCCTCCCACGAACAGCACTAACTGCACCTTGGGTTGAACGTGGAAGGATGAACGACTCAAAAAATACAGTAACGTGACCTCAAAATCGTCCCCAACCCAAATAGATACAACTAACATTTAGGGAAAAACAACACCATTTAGAAGAATGCATTGGAATTCTAATGCAGAGGAACAATACATTTCTTCTATTAACTCTTGCCAAAATTTCATTTTTCCAAATAGCTAGATGTAAATGCAATAACATGCATTTCCATTTACAACTCCATTAAGGATGATGCCTCTAAAGCTAAATTAATATAAAGAAACAATCTAAATTCCATTGGAGACCATGTAGATCTCAACTCCCAAAGAAAATTATTAATCTGTTATTTCCTTTAGTGTATTAAAAGAGTGATTTGTGTCAATTTCATAAAAGTACATGTTCTAGAGTATCTTTCTAAAGACTTTGTATATGAAGTAAATAATTTTTTTTATTAAACATCATATTCAAGACAATTAAAATTTTTTATTGAAATTGAGTTTACATGTATTATGTATATAAGATAAAGCTTGTAAAAATCAACATTTCAAACAAAAATTATCGTGCACAACCACATTACTCTAAACATGGAAATTATCCATTTAATAATATAAGTGTTTACAATTATGACTTAATTTTTTTTTCATAAAATTACAATATTTAATAATTTAAATTATATATTTTAAATTAATAAAATTAAACAAATTAAAATTACAAATTTTGATATTTTTTTAATGAAAATTCACTTCAAAAACATAAACATGTAAACCATAAAACATTATACACCTTTCCTAAATTTTATCTCCAAGAAAGTGTCCTTTAAATAAACACATAAACCATAAAACATTGCACACCTTTTTAAATAATTACAAAAGTATCTTTGTCAAAATCATAAACATATAAACCATAAAACATTGCACAACTTTCCTAAATTTGGTCTCCAAGAAGGTGTCCTTGAAATAATCACATAGGTATCTTTGTGAAAAACATAATTATTTTATAATAATAAAATTTCTCATATATTAAACACAATAGTATCCAGTATCCTAGAGAAACATAATTCAATTATGATAAATAAAATGCCACCTCAATTAAACAAGATAAAAACATAATTCAATTCTGGTAAATGAAACGTCACCTATATTAAAAACAATAATATTTTAATATTTTTAAAGAAAATAATTCAGCTAAATCTCACATGTAAATTATAAACCGGAGGACATTGTACACATTTCCTAAAATTACAGTCAAAGGGGTGTCTTATAAACACATAAGTATTCTTTCAATGAAACAAAATTCAATTCTGGTAGAGGAAGGTTGCAATTAAAAAAAATAAAAAAATTATCAATAATATATTTTTTTTCTATTTTTTAAATTTTAAATTTTATTAATTAGTAATTTAATAATTATACTAAATATTCATTATTAATAATTATATTAAATATGAATATAGTATAATGAAGAAATTATTATTGATGATGATGATGATGATTAACATTTATAAATATGAATATGGTCTATCATACTTTAAGAAAGTAAATTATTAACTGAGTCTCTTTAATAGTTTATTTCTATGATAAAAAATAATGGAGAGAAGCATTCCAAGAACAATGTACTTTTGTTGACATAAAAATTCAAGAAGATTCGTAATGTGGAAAATGTTTTGAAAAGGAGAATGGATGTGAGTAAGGGTATGGTAATCCAAAAAAAAAAAAAAATCATCATCAACTCTCTTAGTACTGCAAATGGGAAGTATTATTTCGTCCCGAGGTGTTATCACAATAAACCAACGCTTGGTTTCACTCTGAAGCTCATGATAATTAGTTCTTATATTTGCAATGTTCATTTTCTTCTTATCACTGGTCAAGACGAATGTAATTTTAGATGCCAAGGGTGGGGTTGATCACCTCCTTATAATATCATAGTTTTGTTTTTCCTTCTAACTCCTTATCATTCCATAAATTATTCTTACATTTGGAAGTAATAGTGTTCTTAATATCATCCTTAGTCTCCAATATGATCTCCTCCTTTATCCCCAATGGTCGAGCCAGGACTTGGCATCCTTATGCAACCCTCGCTTGAGCTGGAGGTGGGGGTTTTTACTAGAGTTAGAAGAAATTTTGGGGAGCCTCTTGGCTTCCATGTTGTAGAAATTGTTCTTTTACATCAAATACCTAAAAATATTGATGATTTCAATGGGTGAGAGGCTATTTTTGATCAAGATAATAGGGTAGGGAGTATTTCCTCCAATATTGAGGCTGTTAGTTATGAATTTCTTTTGGATCATCTCAATCTTTCTCCAAGATTCTCTAGATATAGTGCAACCGCAAACCTCACATCCACATAAAATAATAGGGGTGATGAGAGTCTCGAAGAGAAACTTATTTCATCTCTAAACCCAAAGATAAAATGGCTTAAATTTTTTTTCAAGCTCATAGTAAGCTTTCGAGCCTCCTATAATCATTTTCTCAATGTTATAGTTCCAATTGAGCTAATGGTGAATGTCAATACCTAAATATTTGTATGAGGAAACATTCTCCAAATAATTCAGTTATCATAAATGAAATTATCATAGTTCATTCTTTTGGATTTAATTATCATAAATTTATTTTTGTCATTATTAACAATCATACCCATCTTGGAGTCGTAATCATGAAGGATTCTAAGTTGATTGTCGACATCATCAGGGGTTCTAAGAAGAAGAACCATATTTTTAGCATAAAGGAGAAAAATAATGATTATAACAATGAGCTTGGGTCTGTCGCACCCTAAAACTTCTAAACATTATTATAACTTATCAATGTAAATGCCAAAAATGGTAGGGGACAAGGGGCATCCTTGATTAACTCTGATATTGCATTTAAATTTCTCCTTAGACCAACCTTCAATGGTATTAAGATTGGTAATAAGATTCCGATATAACCTGGTCACAACAACCCTCAACATTGGAGGAACAATTCATTAGAGGAATTTTGAGGTATAAAATGGGCATCTAAAAGAAATTATAAAATAATACTGGAAATAATAAAATAAGCTTAGATTACATCATCAAATTTTAGAGGGAAAAAAGAAGAAACTGCTTTTTCAACTCGTATTTTCAACTTATTTCCTAATGGGTTTACTCACATTTCGAACGAGAACACTTGTTGGATGCAGAATTTGATTCATCATCCATGGAGTACCCATGTTGCATACTTTTGATGGACCCTCCTACACGAAAAATGAGAAATACATGAAAAAAAGGATTGCAATCATGTTTTTTCATGTATTTCTCATTTTTCGTATAGCAAGGTCCATCGAAAGTATGCAACATGGGTACTCCTTGGATGAAGAATTAAATTTTGCATCCAATTAGTAATCCCACTCGAAATTTTAGTAAAACCTTCGGGAGATAAGTTGAAAAAATGGTTTTATTATTTTATTATTTTTTAATCTTTTTACTTTTTTACCCCATAAATGGTGAATCATCCCCCATGGTTGACATCATCATATTGAATCCTATTGTTCTTATAAGTTTTATTTTGGCGGTACATTTTTCTTAGGAGGCCCATTTTAGATCTCACAAGTTCTCTAATGATCTCATCGAACCTTTGGCATAAATTCTTCTGAGGAATAATATCGAAAGCTTTCTAAAGTCAACAAAACAACATAACAGATCAATTTTACTATTGTGACACTCCTCTGTAATGGTACTTAAAGTGACAAGGTGGTCAATAGTTGAGTGATGCCCCCTGAAAATAGATTTCCCTTTAGCTCTTTTACCAGGAATTTCAAGCCAGCTGGTAATCTTTTCTACAAAAATGAGCTCATACAATTTGGCTAAAATGTGACTAGCCATGATAGTCCTATAGTTAGAGGGAATATTTTTATCCCCACTTTTAAAGATAGGCACAATAAGCATTTGCATCCAAGGTTTAGGGAATCTATGTTTCACCCCCAAATTGAGTTTTTGTATATAAGGGATGAAGATAGACCTTCCAATTTTGAAAATTTTAGGTTGGTAAACTTCAATATCCCTACTTTTCCCTTTATCAAGCTTCTTAATCCCAAACTCCATGTCTTCCAAAGAAAATATATCTTCCTCTATATGAGTGTTTACAATGTTTACAATGTCAATTATAAAATATTTATTAATATATTTATAAAATTATTCAAATTTATAATGATTTTATATATAGTTTATATATAATGTTGGCGATTTTGAAGGCAAAATAATTTTATATTGTAAAATTTGAGCAAATTATTTTTAGAAAAAATGAAAATTGGCAAATCTTTTTTTTGGAAAAATCCTGGAAAATTAGCCCATCTGCAAATATTAGCCCCTAAAATTTTCCATGTTCCCATGGTGTTCAGGGAGTCATAAATATTCTTAATATGGATATCCCATTCCTTTAAGCGGATCAAATTATCTTCATTCGTTTTACGAACAAGAATGTTCCTCCAAAACTTTCTAAGATCAACTTTAGAGAGGTGAAGAAAATTATATTGCCTCTTATTTATACAGTACCCTTTCTTCCTTTTGATAAGAGATTTCTACACTTATTTTTTCAAGTTTTATAGTGTAGTTAACATACGAAATGATTGTTCGGAAATACAATTTTTAGTCAAATTGTGCTTTTTTTGTTATTTAAAATGAAATTTTGAATGCATCAATGGATTCAACATTCTCCTTCAAAAAATTGAAAAATAATGAAGCACTCAAACTCTGAAAAACACCTTCAACTTATTATCCTTAAAAATATGTCTTTTGACAATATTACACACACAACTATTTTTCCTATTAATTAAATGACTCCATACTAATTAATGTACAAATTAATACACTTTGAGTACAAAATTATGACATGGGCTAAGTAATGCAAATGTTGAACATATAATAATAAAGTATTCTAACAAGGCTACAATTTTGTCTCGAAAATAGTGAAAATTCCCACATGATTTTGGAAAAATTGGATAGAAATTTTGTAAAATTTAGGCTACACATGTCAAAGCTTCAAGATTTTGTGTGTGAAGAACTTTTTGATGGAATTGAATTCCAACACTGTTATGGTCAGAATTTAAAAAAAAATGACAAGATTCCAACGCAAATTATTTTTTTTAAGAAAAATTATGGACTCGGTAGACAACACCTATAATGTAAACACTTCCTACATGAGAGAATTAACATATTCAAAACAAATAGCTACATAGTCACCAAATATTGGCACGATATCGTTTATCAAAAAAAGAGACAGTCGCAAAGTTGATAAGGAGTAGAATTTAAGACTTTTCACACACTGATAGAGATATAGAGATATCATGCACTCAACGTCAACTTAGATATCATGTATTAATTTTATTAATTCCCGTCGCACTCAATGTCACTTTGAAACCATTTTTCATATACAAAGTCACCCCAAAGTTAGATTTCACACATTGTTTTTTTTTAAATCATCACCCACGGAGATTAGCACCCACAGAGATCAGAACCACACTTTAAAACAATTTTTCATATACAAAGTCACCCTACAAGTTTTTTTTTTCTGGGATCATACTTTCAAACTCATTTCTGGGATCATACGACGCTATTTTTTCGCGAAACAAGCTACGTCGTATTTAGAACGACGAGATCTACGAAAGCGCACAGGTTTCGATCCATTCCGATAAATTTCATTATTGAGAATATTTTTCAGCACCAAATCAGTTTACCCTTCCTCTACATGAATCATGACCAAAGTTCCATATTTGAGGAAGGTTCGGTTGACCATTCCTCTTCATTTGCATCATTGAGAGTACTATCCTAGAGGATGTATTACACTATTTTTTATGTGATCCACCTCCACAATAATACTATCCTGGATAAATATTTGGTATACCCTTCCTTGACATAGATCATCACATAAAGACCATTTTGGATAATGGATCAACTAACCCTTATACCTTTTCTAACTCCTTGAGAATGTGATCTTGGAAGATGGGTTGGTCAACTCTTGCATGTTATCGACCTCATTGATCATACTATCTTAGTTAAAGGGTTATTTGACCCTTCATTTATCTATGCCTAAATCAAAACCCATGCCATACTAGGTCAGATTCCAAATGAATAGAAGGATTGACCTGGAGCTCGAACGGCACCAACCCTCACTTGCAAGAGAAGCGGAATTCCTTCTACTGGGTGAATCTGTTTTTTCACATGGAAATTAGATGCCCGATGTCGTGACAGTAAATGCACCAATAGGTCACTCCCTAGTATTCTATGTATAGATTAAAAGAATAACTAAGCCATTATATGTATAGCTCGACAATCAACCCTCTTTCCATCTCAACCTAAATCAGAACCCATTCCATATGTTTATAAAGTTACCCGAAGATACCTTCATCCCAATAATAGAAATTCCCAATATGATTGGTGATTTCCTTGATGGAAGACTCATTCTATAGTTCTAATGGAAGCCTAAGAAGTTTAGCCCACACCAAGTTCCTCTGAGGGGTCTCACTGAATGAGTCAAAATATGCCTTCCACTTCCACAGGATGAGAAATCCCCTCCCCTTAACCCATGGAACCCTTAGTATCCTGTCTGCGTCCTTAGGGAACAAAAAGTGAAAAAAAATCCACTCATTGAATAATACACTCACTTTCAGCCTATATTTCATAACCAAGAGCCACTTTTCCTCCACCCATTTCTTTACTTTCTCCCCCGTCGTCTGTAAATGATTCCCCCTTCCTACTAAAGCCTTGTGTCACAACCTTTCAATACTATCCCAAAAGGAACCTGCACCCAGAACCATGGGAAACTCTCCTCTAATGGCACTAATAGGAATCCCCACATAATTGTTTTTCCATCCCCGTAAAGCTAAAATTATTTACCAATTTTCCCTTCTGATCCATAGTCAATTCCTTTGTATCTACTGTGAAGTTCTTCCCGCCATCAATTTCCCCCGGAGCTTGCAAACATGGAAAGTTTTAGGGGCTAATACTCACAGGTGGGCTAATTTTCCATGCTTTTTCCAAAAAAAAATATTCGCCCAAATTTTACAATATAAAATTATTTTACATTAAAAATTGCCAAAAATATATAGAGAGTATATATAAAATCATTACAAATTTGAATAATTTTACAAAAAATTCAATAAAACTTTTATAGTTTGCATATTAGGGACTAGTGAGATTTTCTAATTTTTGAAACTTCAAGATAATTTTCCATCCTTAAAATTTTCCCTAGTTGCAAAAGTTTTTCTAAAGTCTCTTATTTGGCTTGCAACGTGATCTCGATCAGAGTTTCTAGGGATGGCTATATGGAATCATGCATTACCTCAAGATGTCCATCGTCCAGCAGCTGCTCCACCGTATTCATGCCACTTGGCTCTCAGTCAGAAAAATAAAAACCCCTTAACCTTATAAAGTGAAAGGTCTATCGTCGATACCCTGATACCTTTAAAAAGTGCATTCATATTTTTATGGACTACCAAGTGTCCTTTCAAATCTAAAAAAATAAGTCAATTGCTTCATTGGAAGGACATGCCCCATGCATAATAACCAGTGGTTGAAATTTGTTCCACTATAGTACAAGCCACCATAAACCCTATATCAACTCTAGACCCCTTCCAATAAAAGCGTGGTGATGATTAGATCAGAATATATATAGTAGGTAACTATAAAGACCACAACCATAACTTTCTGCTAGAAGTTCGATTTGACAATCCAAAGAGGATCATCGCTCATACCATTTTTTAAAATCCATATACTATACCAACTATATCATCAAATCCCAAGTCATAAAAGCGAGGATCCTATGAACACACTACATTAAATTACACGCATTTGAATTGTTACCCAACCCCTAATCCGATGCGAAAACACACCTAACCATGGATCGAAGCCCCAGTCGATGAAATTAAGCCAAATTCGAAAAAAGCATCCATGTGCAACGACACTCTATGCTTTTGCCTTACCATAATGCATCACAACATGCCATATTATAATCTGGGCCAAGCATAACAGAGCAAATTTGAGGTGATTAACTCATAGAAAATTACATATATCCACATTTAAGGATTGTTTATTATAATCTTGGAAGGCATTGCACACTTAGCTTATCAAAACAAGACATAGAATAGTTATTGACCAAACCAATAAGTATCCAATGTAGAAGGAAATGAAACTGAACCCAAGTATAAGGGATGATACTTCCCAAGGATCAAACGTGCAATTATTATTCTCCAATAATTCCTTAATAAGTACCTTTTGAATCCGAGAGAATCTGGTTCGATATGGTGCAATAATAAATTCAACGACACAATAGATATGGAATAACATCCAAATGTGAGGAGGAAGAGGATTTTTCCTTGGTTGGGGAGGGAAATAAGGGTAAGAGAAAGAAGGCCCAAAGAAAACTAGAGACCAACCAAAATTATGGAAATAAGAAGTACTTGAGAAAGATAAAAAAAAATTCACTACCATGAATTCAGGCATTATGAAACAAAGTGTGTGCACAAGAAGTCTAACTAGAATCCTTTAGGACGAGCAAGAGGTGAATCACTTGCCTCACAATTCAAATTCGACTTCAATCTCATTGCAAACATGGTGAGCACTATAATGGGGAGTGTGTGGTATCTAGATTTAGGTGCCTCGTTCCATATGATGCGATGCAGAAAATTCTTCAATAACCTATAGGAGAAGGATCTCCAATTTCACATTGAACTTAGGGATGATGGGTGGTAAAATACCAAAGGAATTAGTATTGTAACCTTTAAGAGGGAGTTGGGCTCCCACCTTTATCTGAAACATGTCATGTATATACTTGGGTTGAAGAAGAACTTGATCTCTTTAGATGTAATGGAGGATCATGGATATGGTGTTGTTTTTAGTAAGGGGAAATATTTGTGAGTCATGTAGCTACTGGGAAGGTGAAATAGATTGGAGTTCAAGTGAACAATATCTACAAAATTGAGGTGGAAGCTTGTGCTACAATGAGTAGAAAGGTAGGAGAAGTGTAGAGTTGAGATGTTTGAGAACCCTAGCACAGGCACATGGAACACTTACACCATGGGGCCTTCAAGATCATGTATCAATTACCACTGGTCTCCCGAAATGCACCCTTGACCAGCATGATGTCTGCAAGGGATGCAAATTGGGGACATATGCCAAATCCATATTCCAAGGCTGAGATAGAAGAGAAAGATAAATATTGGAGTTAGTCCACTCTGATATATGTGGACCCTTTTCAAAAACACCTACAAAAAAACACATGCATTATGTAATTTTTGTTAATGAATTTTCAAGAAAATGTTGGATCTACTTCATGCAGAAGAAGGACGATTTTTTCTCAAAATTTGTTGAATTTAAAGCATTGGTTGAAAAGGATACTGGTTAGGAACTGAAAGCCCTAAGAAGTTATAATGGAGGAGAATATGTTTCTAGAACCTTCAAGGAATTTTTTGCAAAATATGGTATTAGAAGAGAATTGATAGCACCCGATAACCCACAACAAAATGGGGTGGTTAAAAGGAAGAACATAAGGATAGTGGGAGAAGCAAGAGCCATGTTGGATGATCAGGGGCTACTATTACATCTATGGGTAGAACCATGAAATGATACATTTTATTTGTAGAATAGGAACCCTCATAGAATACTTGGCATCATCATACCCGAAGAAGCTTTCTCTAGGAGGAAGCCAAATGTATCTCATTTTAGAATTTTTGGAGCTACTATGTATTATCATGTATCCAAAGTTAAAAGTAAGAAAATTGAGCCTAAAGCTAAGATGGGAGTTGTTGGGGTTCCCATGTTTTGGCCAGGTTGACAAAGACCAAAAGATGAGACAACATAGAACCACTTTGGGACCTTAGGATCTAGCCCTCCTAGGTCCAGAGAGGGATCTCTCTATGGTAGTCAAAGGTTTATGTCTTTTTAAGCTGAGATGTTATGATTTTAGGCTAGTTATAGGCTCAGGGTTGTTGGCTTGATTGTTTAGGTTTGGTTGGAATGAATCAGGAAAAGAAGGACCAATATAAGACAAGGAAGAGCAAAGAGGAAGCTTAGGCAGAGACAGATAACTCAGGGAACATCAAAGCCATTGGGCTATGGAGTCAAGGAAGGATTTATTTGTAATCAATGTGCAAGCTTTCAGTTGGGCTAGTCATCTAAATCATCTGAATCTTAAAGGATGATTGGTGGAATGGGACATTAAGGACAGAAAATGAGAGGAGGAGAACCAACCAACTTTGTCTATAGATCAGGCCAGAGGTCATTTAACTCCAGGCCTGCTTGGACAGAATTAGAGGTGTAACAAGGGATCTTGGAAAGGTTTAATCAGAATGGAAAGCTCCTAGTGAGGCAGATGCAGGATTCTAGGCCTCCTAGGTTCTCAACACATTCAACTAAATCCTAACAAGAACATCTAAATACAGATTTCATTAATTGATACATTAGAGAGCAGGCAATAACATCCACCACACTGGTTAAACCAATCGAAGTCAATATTCAGATACACAATAGAGCAGGAAAACATTGAGGCAGGGAGAGCAGGAAATATAAGGCACCTATCAAGGGTGAATCTTATATTATACTTATGTTGCCTACCAGCAGAAATGAAATGAAATGGACATAACATAAGAGCAAGTCAATCACAAATACAGAGAAAGGAAAACATCACCAGTTGCTCTAGATCAGGATCCAAAGAAACATGCTTGTCATATTAAAAGCAACACCAATCAAGTACATTATAGCCCATAGATTGAACATTCAGTCTGAATACATCAAATCTCAGCCTATCTTACAATATTCATAGAGAACTTGTCTCAAATAGGAACAATGCTTGCATTCCACTGATTTCTCATCAACAACCATTACAATGTTTCTTTCTGTGCTTTATAGCAAAGGATGAACCTAAGATCGACTAAAGGAGTAGGTGAAAATTAAATGTATCATTAAACATAACAACGAATGCAGGGCCAAAACCCATTCTGCTTGACATACTGTATATTTAATCTCTGTCACCTTCCTTGTGAGAGAATGATCTGCTCCAGATTTGATCTTGACATCTTTTGGCTAAAGTACTCGTGGTGATTTGAATAAAAATGAAGAAAACTGCTAGGAAGGTTTGTCTCATAAATGTCTGATTTTTTTGGGATCTGTTTTCTGGTGAAAAACACTTCAGGGACATGGTGCATAATAAAGCCTTATGGGCGCCATGTACCTGATGAAGAACAAACATTCTGACGACGAAAAACCCAGATATTACCTTTTGTCTACGCTCAGGATCTTTTGATCAATCCTCGGGGTCTGTAATTTGTTGCTTTGCCTCTGAACACACTGATTTAGGGCTCCAGATCTTCATTAACACGCCCTAATCTCCTTTGCTTGTATTGAATGACTCTGCCTTCTCATTTTGCTTCTGACAGGGTAGCTCGGGATTTTAATAGTGCTAAAATATTTTCACTGATCTTGAACCCTGTTCTTTGAATAAACGACATTTCTTCACCTTCCCGGGCCCTCTTCATTAAATGTACCAAGGTACAAAGCTTTCGTGCATCTCTCGGCCGCTGCATAGGAAATTGGGGGCGATCATGGCGGCCATTTCTTTCAAATATCCCTGCAAGACACGAAGATTGTGGGGAAATCCATGGGCGAGGGTGGCGGGTGATGTGGATGGAAGAAATGGATGTGCCGGAAAAAAACCATGCAGATGGAGAAATGGGGAGAGATCGTGGAAAACAATGGCGGAATGCTCTGGCGGAGGAACAATTAAACACAGTGCGAATGCACGTAATAGACAAACGAAAAACATTAAAAATCACGATAAAACCGAAGATATAGTGACGGAGACGGAGAATGTATGGGGCGTACACGTGGCAATGACGTGGCGAGACGGGGTGAGGCAGGAGACCGTGGACTGGTCAACAATGGAGGGACAGATCTGAACCGTCGATCGGACGGAGATCAAAGACGGAGGATGATTGAAGGCGGGCCAGGACATGGACTATCACATGCGCAACTTTATTAAACATTGTGCGTCTTTGACGATCGGGAGCCGTTGGATGGGGCGCCTGGGATCAGACGGTTGACATGGGTTTCGCTGGGCATCCCGGGTCGTGAGTTAGCGCGCAGGGGATAACTTTAATGATCGGGGAAAGCGATTTGAAAATCAGACAGAGGACGCGTGTCAGTTTATGAGTGGAATCGCTCGGCGTTGGGGAAAAATTGCCAGCACTCAAAAATGGTGCGGAATAAACCGCCGGATTTGGGGAAAATACATATGGTTGACGGGGCCCACGGGGAAACGTCGTGTTCCGCACCGATGGATCTGCGTAGCAGATCTACGGTGGAGATTTAACGGATAATCAAACAGGCGGCAATCTTTAGAAAATAATCAAAACCCGAAAATGTGCTTTAACCAAGGTTTTTTATGATTTTTGGGTGGAAAAGACAGTGGAGAGAATAAGCGCCCGATGGGTTAAGCAAGTGGTTATGGCGCTCGAGCGCATGGAGAGAAAAGGATTGGAGACTTAGCCCGAGGGGGCTAAAGTCTGATGTATGGAAAATATGTGTTTTTATGGTTTTTCAATGCTTTTTCAAAGGAAATGAAAATTCTGATAATGCTAAGAAGAGACCCTAGACCTTATGAAATGGGGTTGATGGAGGAAGGAAGACAGAATCATGAAATTGTGGGGTTTTTCAGGGGTACAAGGGGTCAAAGAAGGCCTCTTGGGGGGGCATGAATTAGCAGAGGGGGTGTATATCAGGGTTAGCACATGGGGACTTCAAGGAAGATGGGTTTTCAAGGGAAAGACATTCCTTGAAGGCTTCCAAAACAATTCAGCCCCCAGCTTGCTTGTCAAGAATTTCATAGGGGGGCTAACAGTGGCTCCACATGGGGATGGCTTCTCCTTGGAGGAGTCAAGAAACCAGAGATGATCTTTGGAGTAGGCCATATGCCTGCTGTCATAAGCCATCTTTCTTCTTCAATTTTAGCTGCCACAGTATGATAGAAACATCAGCAAAATATTTCCCAACCAATCTACCTACCCAAACTACAGTTCTACAATTTTCCCTTGGATGCATTTGAACTAGCAGACCCTTTCCATTTTATTTTGCAAAACAAAGACAAACCTATTCTAATTCTACCCTTATTGCTCCATGAGGCCAGATTAGACTGTTGACCTCATCTATTTCTCTACCTAATCTACTATCTGTTGGGATTAAATTGTCCAACAGGTTTCTTCACCTACATTCTAAGACAGGAAATTTAAACACAGCCAAGTCAGGATTAGACTGTCTGACTTGTTGGGCAAAAACTTGTAGAAAACAAAACTGTGAAGGCATGAAATTTTGCAACTGTGAAACATCCTTCTTTCTTTCTTGTGACTCAGGTTTTGAGCATATTTGAGTCACTTCTTTCTTTGATTTCAGCTCTGGTTTTGGGCATATTAGAGTTGGTTCTCTTTCACTGCTGATCCAGATTTTGAGCATATTAGGATCAGCTATTCTGCTTCCTTTTGGATCAGATTTTGATCAGGTTTGAGCCATGCTTTCTATTTCAGAGGTTCATGTTTTGAGCATGTCTGAACCTCTCTTTTCATTCTGTTTTTTTTTTTTTTGAAAATGAAAACTTGCAATGGAATGTACAATGGAGATGAAACTGGAAATGGAAAATCAATAGAAGTAATGTTTGAGCATCCTGCCATTGACAGGACCCCCAAAAAACTTGGTGCCATCAAGCTCTTGCAGAAAAAATGCATTAGGACCCACAGTGGCTTGTATGATATATGGACCTTGCCACAAACTGTCAAATTTGCCATGTTTACCTTTGTCCTCTCTTCTCGAATCCCATTTCAGAACCTTGTCTCCAACCTTGAAATCTGAAGCTTTGGTTCTTTTGTCAAACTGTCTTTTTATGGCTTCCTGTATTCTGATAGCTCTGTTATAAACCTGCTCTCTTGTTTGCTGCAGATGGATTGTTTCATTAATTCTCCTTATCATGCTGTCTTCCTCTGACTGGATCTCTTGAACAATTTTGATCACTGAAACTCCAAGACTAGTAGGAAAAACTGCTTCAGTCCCATAAACCAACTGAAAGGGTGACAGGCCAATATATTTCTTTGTAGTGAGCCTGTCTGCCCACAAGGCATGTATCAAATTTTTATGCCATGATCTTTTGTTCTCTTCCAGCAGCTTCTTAATGATTGTAACCAGGCTTTTATTTGATGATTCAGCTAAGCCATTACCCTGGGGGTAATAGGCAGTTGAATGTCCAAGTGCTATTCCGTACCTATGATAGAAATCAACCATTCTTTTGGATCCGAAAGCAGCAGCATTGTCAGTGATTATTTTCCTTGGACAACCGAAACGAGATAGGATGAAGTCTTCTAGGAACCTAATGATGACAGAGTCAGTGGCATTCCTAGTGGGTATGGCTTCTATCCATTTATTAAAGTAATTTGTGGCAGTCAGGATCCATTTATGTTGTCCAGAGGAGGCAGGATGAGTTTCTCCTATAAATTCTAGGCCCCATTGCATGAAAGGACCTTCTATGGTGGTAGGTTGCAGGGGTAGGGGAAGGAGCTTCCTTTTTCCTTCAAAGATCTGACATTTTTGGCAGGCAAGAATCATTTTATGAACATCACTAAAGAGTGTAGGCCAATAGTAACCAGCCCTGAGTATCTTATTTGCAGTGGATTTCCAACTCAGGTGGCCTCCACACTCCCCAGCATGGAATTCCTGTTTGATTTTTTCAGCTTCAGTTTCAGACAAACATTTCAACAAAAGGCCATTCGGATTTTTCCAATATAAGCTTTCATTCATAATGCAGTAATTTCTAGCTTTGAGTTTTATGAATCTGGCCTTTGTTTTGGACAATTCTGGAGGGGCACTGAGGTTAGTGAGCACGTAAAGGACATCAGCATACCAAGGAGAGTTATGAAACTGCTCCTCAACAATTGGATGGGGAAATCCTTCCTGCTCATCTAAGGCATTCATCATGTTAATGTCAAGGGCCTGTAGATTAGATTCAGCCATTAACTGGACGAGGCCCTGACCTTTGATTAGCTTAGTGGGTTTAATTTCGAGGTCATACTCTAAGATGGTAGCAATCCATTTGCCCCTTTTCCCATCAGGGTCCTGGGACAAGATATCCTTGACCACTATAGTTGGCACATAGGCAATGGTGTGAGAATGAAGAATGTACACCCTAAAGTCTTTTAAGGCCTTAATCAGGGCATAGGCCTGCTTTTCCATGATGTTGTACTTTAAGGGTGCATCTCTTAAGGCTTTAATGAAGAAGGCTATAGGCTGTTCATTACCTTTTGAATTTTTCTACAGCAAAACTGCAGCGATTGTGTGTTGGGAAGCAAATGAAAAAATCAGAAAATCTTTTGAGAAGTCAGGGCTGATAAGTATAGGAGCCTGAGTGAGCGCAACTTTTACTGACTCAAAATATTTCTTGGCTTCAACAGTCCACTTAATTCCTGCAACTTTCTTTAACATTTCAGTCATTTTTCTAAGATGCTCAGCAAGATTGGGGATAAATCTTCTAAGGAAATTGATCTTCCCAATGAAGGACTGTAGCTCCTTGATGTTTCTTGGATGTGTAATTTGAAGTATTCCCTCAACTCTTTGGGGGTCTATCCTAATCCCTTTCTCAGATAAAATGTGGCCCAGAAGTTTAACTTCTTACAGCCCAAAAACGGTCTTCTTAGGATTTAGGGACAGACCGTACCTTCTACATTTTTCAAAAACTTTTCTCAGATGTTTCAAATGTTCTTCTTCAGTTTTAGAAAAGACAGTCAAGTCATCCAAGTAGATGACTATAAAGTGTCCAATCTCATCTGAGAAAGCAATATCCATTGCTCTCTGGAAGGTAGCTCCAGCATTCATCAATCCAAAAGGCATTTTCAAGTACATGAAGGTGCCCCATGGAGTGGTAAAAGCTGTTTTGAGTTGATCTTCTGGGAGTACCAGAACTTGGTTGTATCCTGAAAAACAATCAAGCAGGGAGATTCTCTTAGAGCCTACCACCTTTTGTAGGATATGTTCCATTCTAGGAAAGGGGTAGTTGTCTTTCAGGGAGGCTCTATTCAGGTTTCTGAAGTCTATGCATAGTCTAATCTCACTTGTTTTCTTCCTTACAGCCACTAAGTTTGACACCCAATCAGAAAACCTTACAGGAACTATTATGCCTGCATCATACATCTTCTTAATTTCTTTCTCTACTGCAGGCAATTGTTTTGGATTGATTCTTCGAAATTTTTGTCTGAAAGGCTTCTGATTTTCCTTCAGTGGTATCTTATGTTGTATGATGTTGGTGTCATAGGCATTTAAGTCTTCATAGCTCCATGCAAACACATCTACGAATTCCTTGAACAGGTCTGTGTATTTCTTCTTCATGTCTGCAGGTATAGAATTAGCCAGTTTTATCATTTTGGGTTTGTCTTCAGTGCCGATGTTGCATTCTTCCACATCAGAATCAACATGTTCTATTGTGGGCTTCTTTGCTACGTCATCAAAGTCAAAAAGGTCCTCTAAGGGTGCCAAGCCTCTGGGTATATTCTTGTCTTTGGCCTGCAGCACTTCGACCTCTTCACTTTCTGTGTTTTCACTTTTTTCGTTCAAATTTCCAGTTTGCTCAGAAAAAGAATCTATTTCTATGTTACAGGGAGTTTCTACGTTGCAGGGTGTTTCTTGTTCATCCGGGGGATCCTCATTTTCTTAGCTATCATCAGAAATTGAGTCTAAATCCGAAAATTCAAACTCATTCCCGCCCACCAGGAAATCTTCGATCTGTTTGTCTCCTTCAAAGACCTGCCAATATTTTTCATTGTTTGGCACTGCAGGCCTGAATTTGGTCTGAATGATAATTTTTTGGTCAACTGGGGCCTTAGGATATGAACTAGCTAGGCAAGCTAATCCATTTGCAACTGCATTTTCCCCCCTAGGAATGAACACTAATTCATATTCAACAAACGTTTTCAGCAAATCTAGAGTGTAATTCCTGTATGCTCTTAGTCTTGGATGTTTTGCTGAATACTCACCATTCACCTGTTTGATCACTAACTCTGAGTCTCCTTTCACAGTTATCCTACGGGCTCCTAATTTTTTCAACAGATTTAAGCCCAAGATCAGAGCCTCATATTCTGCAATGTTATTCGTGCATTTGAAACACAGATTGACAACGTGGCTCTCTGCGTGATCATTTTCAGTGTTACGCAGCCACACTCCTGCTCCAGCACTTTTCCTAGTACAGGACCCATCAAATTTCATTTCCCATAGGGGTTCATTGTTTAATTTGTCTTCATCCCTTCCCCTACAGCTGGGTTCGCCACTATGTTGAGTTGTGAGGTTTGTGCTAGGAGGGGGGTTATTTTGTGGTTCATTATGGGCATGGAGATCAGGGAGGTGGCTAGGTTGCTATTTTTTTTCTATTTTTGTTTCATTCAGAGTTATTTTTTCAGCAGTTCGCCCATGGTCTTCTTCGTCGTATTCTTCCAGAGTAGCCATTATGTTGAAATCCATGGGCTGTATGTTTGTATTTCCATTATCTGATCTCGACTCTTCTGAGGGTTGGTCATTGTAGAGAATGAAAGAGTCTAGATCTGTATGTACAGAGTATAATGGTGATTTTTCAGGTTTCTCGGGGCTACTGACTAAGAATTTCATCTGAGACTCTCTATACAGTCTTCTAGGTTGGCCAAATATAGGGATAGTGGCATATGAGCCATCCATCTACATTTTTCCCTGCAGTTTGGCTCCCCATGATATTGACAACAACATGCCATACTTTGGTGGCACATCTGCCACCACAACATCCATGACCATACACTTAGCAGGGATTTGGGTTAAGCTCACACATAAGTCTTTGATGAGGCCTAGGCATTTTACTCTGCTAGAGTCAAATGAATATAAGTCTTTGTAAGGTCTGTTGATTTCTAAGCCTAGCCTCTCCATCACTACCTTAGGCATTAGATTGTGTGATGCACCGGAATCATGCATGGCGTTGTGGAGTATTTTGTCATGAATGTTGAGACTGATATAAAAAGGTGGAACTACCCCTTCCTGAAATTTTCCTTCAATTTTGGGACCAAAGAGTAGGGTTGGTTGATCATCATTCAAATTTACAGAATCATTCATTTCTCCCAGATTTAATGCTTTCAAAATTTGGCCTTTATATACATCCTGAGTGGCCAACTCAGATAATGGTACAAAGATTTTGATTTTTGCAAGTTCACTCTCTAAATTGAAAGTGGACTGCGTCTTGGAAACATTTGACTCTGTTTTATTTGCTGCCTTGGTAGCTGAGTCATTTGGTGTTTTCTCATTATGTACAAGGTTTGGAGCAGTTGTATCAGGAGTACTAACTGAAGTGCTAGTACTGCTAGTTGGTTGACTTTGTTTTCCAGTGTCCTGGTTGTCCTTCTCTTTATGCTTACCAGAAATTTCAGCTGCTGTTTTATTATTTACAGAGGTTTCTTTGGAAATTTTATCAGGTCTTTTCTTGATGGTTACCTCAGGAGTCTTTGTTTTTGGAGTATCTTGATTTTTCTTTCTCCTAAGTTCATATTGTTCCCGGACCTGCAGCATGGCATCCTCAAATCCTAATCTGTAATCTTCAGTTTCTAACCATTCCTCTTCCCAATATGAAGGTGAGGGCTGATCTTCCTCTGAATCACAGTTAAGGACTGAGTCCTCTACTTCAAACATGTTTATGGTATTCCCTTCAGACTCTTCAATGATCCCCTCCTCCTCATCTAAAAAGTTTTCTTGAAATGGGGGAATGATCTGCTGGTCTGACTCTCTTTGTCTGTTGGGAACAGCATTGTTTCTTCTCATATTTTGGTTCTGGTTTCTGTTTTGGTTGTTGTTTTGGACAACCATCCTCTTTATCATTTGTTGTAATTCTTCCACATTTTTGGACAGTCTGTCATATTTGGGATCAGATGTGGAAGCTATGTTGTCATCCCTATATTTTACCGTTTTTTCAGCTTTTAATCTTGCCCTTTTTATCATTAAGTTTGCTTCTATGGTTACGGCTCCTTTCTGCATGTCTTCCAAGGTTGTATACTCTTTATCTCTAAGCTCATAGGCCATATCAGCATCAAATCCATCAGGATATTTTGCTAGGGCCATACCTTGTGGAGGTTTCATGTGTGGAGGGAGAGCATTGTAAATGTTGTTGAACCTAGTGGTGTAATCGTGAACACTCTCTCCTACATTTCTCTTAAGGGACATGTATTCTGCAAGGAGCTGGCGAGGGTTTGCTCTAACCTCCCACTTGTTTATGAAAGTCTGGTATAATGCAGGGAGATCTTGAATACTACCAGGAGGCAATCCTTTAAACCATTTCTTCACCTCACCCCCTAAGCTTTGGGCAAAGACCCTCATTTTGATTGTTTCATCATCAATTTCCATACAATCAAAAGAGTCCTCCATCTTATCTACATGTTTTTGAGCTGTTATGGACTCTTTAGCAATGAAGTGTGGGATTTTTGACTGATAATCATTGGGTAAGGGTAACAAAGGTTGAGGTAAAAGCAAAGGTGCATACCAGGCTACCATGATGATGTTCTGATGGGGTATAGGGTTAGCTTGAGCAGCTGGTATTTGGATGACAGGGATGTTTGGACCAGAAGAAGTCTGCTGAGCAGATCTAGGGTGAGAGAGCCCCAAGTTTTGGACAAAGTGTATATCAGGTGGTGTAGATGGAGGGGTGTCACTGTCCCTAGTGCTTGGCTGGTCTGAAACACTAAATGACCTAGTTCTAGGTAATCTGTTTTGAAGGCCTAGGTCAAAGAAAGGGTCTAATAGAGCTGTAAGATCTTCTGGTGCAGAATTAGCTCTATGAATGTTGCTGGAAATAGTTGGTCTCCTACTTACAGGTGTTCTCTTGAGGATATTCTCAGGATTATCAACAATTTCAGGTGGGTCAGGGTTGGGATAAGCTCTTGTGTGGATGGTTCTGAAAGCCAGAATGTTGTTTCTAAGTCAAGCAGCTTAACCCTACTTGTTACTTCTACTGAGGTTAATGTTGTCTCAGGTACTGGTCTCCCAGTGGATTTTTCATTATGTTTCGGGTCTGGTCTCCCAGTGGAGTCTGATTGTGAAACCAAGATAATCAGCAGGCCTACTGATCACCAGTGGAGTCTTTCAACGTTTAGGAAAAATGGAGTCGCCAGGTGGAGGGTTTAAGATATTTCTAAGGGGTACACTGTCCACCACAGTGCTCAGGCACGATCACCTTTCAGGAATCTCCTCCGAAGCAACAAGCTCCAACCAGAGATTGACTAGGAGGGCATTTACCAGATATGTCACCCCTGAAAAGAGGATGAGATCTGGAGGCTACCTGGCCCTTTCCAGGCTCTGTCTAAGAGTATGGTGGATATCCAATAATGGAGGTTGATTCAAGAAAGGGGTGACTTACTTTCAACCTAACCAGAGCTTTAAGTTTCTGAGGTTTTTACGAATGTTCAAGGTGAAATGTACTCAGAATTCCCCAGTGGAGTCGCCCTTATGTTGGGCTTCCCATGTTTTAGCCAGGTTGACAAAGACCAAAATATGAGACAACATAGAACCACTTTGGGACCTTAGGATCTATCCCTCCTAGGTCCAGAGAGGGATCTCTCTATGGTAGTCAAAGGTTTATGTCTTTTGAAGCTCGGATGTTATGATTTTAGGCTAGTTATAGGCTCAGGGTTGTTGGTTTGATTGTTTAGGTTTGGTTGGAAGGAATCAGGAAAAGAAGGACCAATATAAGACAAGGAAGAGCAAAGAGGAAGCTTAGGCAGAGACAAATAACTCAGGGAACATCAAAGCCATTGGGCTATGGAGTCAAAAAAGGATTTATTTGTAATCAATGTGCAAGCTTTCATTTGGGCTAGTCATCTAAATCATCTGGATCTTAAAGGATGATTGGTGGAATGGGACATTAAGGACAGAAAATGAGAGGAGGAGAACCAACCAACTCTGTCTATAGATCGGGCCAGAGGTCATTTAACTCTAGGCCTGCTTGGACAGAATTATAGGTGTAACAAGGGATCTTGGAAAGGTTTAATCAGAATGGAAAGCTCCTAGTGAGGCAGATGCAGGATTCTAGACCTCCCAGGTTCTCAACACATTCAACTAAATCCTAACAAGAACATCTAAATACAGATTTCATTAATTGATACATCAGAGAGCAGGCAATAACATCCACCACACTGGTTAAACCAATCGAAGTCAATATTCAGATACACAATAGAGCAGGAAAACATTGAGGCAGGGAGAGAAGGAAATATAAGGCACCTATCAAGGGTGAATCTTATATTATACTTCTGTTGCCTACCAGCAGAAATGAAATGAAATGGACATAACATAAGAGCAAGTCAATCACAAATACATAGAAAGGAAAACATCACCAGCTGCTCTAGATCAGGATCCAAAGAAACATGCTTGTCATATTAAAAGCAACACCAATCAGGTACATCATAGCCCATAGCTTGAACATTCAGTATGAATACATCAAATCTCAGCCTATCTTACAATATTCAAAGAGAACTTGTCTCAAATAGGAACAATGCTTGCAGTCCACTGATTTCTCATCAACAACCATTACAATGTTTCTTTCTATGATTTATAGCAAAGGATGAATCTAAGATCGACTGAAGGAGTAGGTGAAAATTAAATGTATCATTAAACATAACAACGAATGCAGGGATGAAACCCATTCTGCTTGACATATTGTATATTTAATCTATGTCACCTTCCTTGTGAGAGAATGATCTGCTCCAGATTTGATCTTGACATATTTTGGCTGAAGTACTCGTGGTGATTTGAATAAGAATGAAGTAAACTACTAGGAAGTTTTGTCTCATAAATGTCTGACTGTTTTGGGATCTATTGTCTGGTGAAAAACACTTCAGGGACATGGTGCATAATAAAGCCTTATGGGCGCCATGTACCTGATGAAGAACAAACATTCTGCCAACGAAAAACCCAGATATTACCTTTTGTCTACGCTCAGGATCCTTTGATCGATCCTCGGGGTCTGTAATCTGCTGCTTTGCCTCTGAACACACTAATTTAGGGCTCCAGATCTTCATTAACACGCCCTAATCTCCTTTGCTTGTACTGAATGACTCTGCCTTCTCATTTTGCTTCTGAGAGGGTAGCTCGGGCTTTTAATAGCGCTGAAAGATTTTCACTCATCTTGAACCGTGTTCTTTGAATAAACGACCTGTCTTCACCTTCCCGGGCCCTCTTCATTAAATGTACCAACGTACAAAGCTTTCCTGCATCTCTCGGCCGCTACATAGGAAACTGGGTGACCATGGCAGCCATTTCTTTCAAATATCCCTGCAAGACACGAAGACTGTGGGGAAATCCATGGGCGAGGGTGGCGGGTGATGTGGATGGACGAAATGGACGTGCCGGAAAAAACCATGCAGATGGAGAAATGGGGAGAGATCGTGGAAAACAATGGCGGAATGCTCTGGCGGAGGAACAATGAAACACAGTGCGAATGCATGTAATAGACGAAAGAAAAACATTAAAAATCACGATAAAACCAAAGATATAGTGACGGAGACGGAGAATGTACGGGGCGTACACGTGGCAATGACGTGGCGAGACGGGGTGAGGCGGGAGACCGTGGATTGGTCAACAATGGAGGGACAGATCTGAATCGTCGATCGGACAGAGATCAACGACGGAGGATGATTGAAGGTGGGCCAGGACACGGACTATCGCGTGCGCAACTTTATTAAACATCGTGCGTCTTTGACGATCGGGAGCCGTTGGATGGGGCGCCTGGGATCGGACTGTTGACATGGGTTTTGCTGGGCGTCCCGGGTCGTGAGTTAGTGCGCGGGGGATAACTTTAATGATCAGGGAAAGTGGTTTGAAAATCAGACAGAGGACGCATGTCAGTTTATGAGTGGAATCGCTCGGCGTTGGGGAAAAACCGCCGGCACGTAAAAATGGTGCAGAATAAACCGCCAGATTTGGGGGAAAGACGTATGGTTGACGGGGCCCACGGGGAAACGCCGTGTTCCGCACCGTTGGATCTGCGTAGCAGATCTACGACGAAGATTTAACGGATAATCAAACTGGCAGCAATATTTAGAAAATAATCAAAACCCGAAAATGTGCTTTAACCAAGGTTTTTTATGATTTTTGGGCGGAAAAGACAGTGGAGAGAATAAGCGCCCGACGGGTTAAGAAAGTGGTTATGGTGCTCGGGCGCATGGAGAGAAAAGGATTGGAGACTTAGCCCGAGGGGGCTAAAGTCTGATGTATGGAAAATATGTTTTTTTATGGTTTTTCAATGCTTTTTCAAAGGAAATGGAAATTCTGATAATGCTAAGAAGAGACCCTAGACCTTATGAAATGGGGTTTATGGAGGAAGGAAGACAGAATCATGAAATTGTGGGGTTTTTCAGGGGTACAAGGGGTCAAAGAAGGCCTCTTGGGGGGGCATGAATTAGCAGAGGGGGTGTATATCAGGCTTACCACATGGGGACTTCAAGGAAGATGGGTTTTCAAGGGAAATACATTCCTTGAAGGCTTCCAAAATAATTCAGCCCCCAGCTTGCTTGTCAAGAATTTCATAGGGGGGCTAACAGGAGTCTTTTTAGGATACACAGAGACACCACAAAATTACCGAGTGTATTTTTCATCACTCATGGTGACAGTAGTGAGAGAGATGTCAAATTTGATCAGGAGAGCTATGGGATTCTCTCTAGACTGAGAGATGAGTATCCCACTAGAGGAGGAGTTTTTAGTTATAAAGGAGCAGTCTCAGACAGGGCTTCAGGATGTTCTGGAGTAGACACATGCTGAGGAGCATACAAGGGGTCGAGTGGAAGCACTCAATAAACTAGAATATTCCAGAGAGGGATGGAAGAGAACCAAAGAAGATGATAGATTGGTATAAGATGCACGAGAGCATGTGGGAGCTCCTACATCTTAGTGCAGGAAGAGAAGGTCACCAAAAAGGTACACTGTCTATATGGCTCTCATGACATAACCCATTGAGATAAATCCTTTTTCATTTGAGGAAGCAGTTTCTCAATCAATGTGGGTTGATGCCATGGTGGAGGAGCATGATTACATCATGAAGAAAAATGTATGAGAGGTGGGGCCAAGACCAAAGAACAAGTCATTGGTTAGCTCCGGATAGATCTCCAAAGTGCAGCATCTAGCATATGGGAGCATCAAGAAGTACGAGGCCAAATGTGTGGCCAAATGATTCTCACAGATAGTGGGAGTGGACTACGTGGAAAAAATTTCCCTCGTTAATATATTCCTTGATCAAAACCATTCTAGAATTATCTACACAAGATTCATGAGATAGATGTGAAGACCACTGTTAACACTAGAAAATCATACAGCAAAAAACGACATTAAGTAATGTCGAGCCCAAGGATTTACAGGTCAGGGATACATTATGGAATCAAAAATATTAAGAATCTCTAAGGTTTGGAGCAATTCAAGATTGAACTAGTCATAAATGCCTGAATGCGTGCTTTTTCCTTCAAGAAGAGCGCCTTTTGCGCGCACTGGAGCCTGATAAGCACACATTCCTGGAAATGGAAAAAATTCCCTTTCAGGGACCACAAGCAGGAAAATGATAGTTTCTCCTTATGTGAAAGACACCTAAGGACAGCACCAGTGCCTCCTTAGGCCTTGTGTGAGCACACAAAATCATATTTCAGCCCACAATGGAATATTTCCCCTCCCTTGGGTCACTATCCACCATGTACCAAGGGAGGGAAGGAGGTTTGAAAGCTCAACTATATAAACCCTCAAAGAGATGAACAATGGGTGAGCACAAGGTTATGCTGGCCAAAGTTTCCCAAGAAACATCAGCTGTTTGTGTGAACCAAGGAGCAGGAGCTACAAAAGAGGACTCAATTTTTGGCCACCCAACAATTTCAGTCCATTGCAGCATAGAGAGAGAGTTGAACTGCGTCAGAAGGTAGAACTTGAAGGACAAACATCCTTGTGTCGGGTCCTAATGCCTCTGCCTAGGCCCTTCAGCAAGTGGTTAAGATTTGTATTCATTCCAAGAATTCAATGAGAAGAAGGCCATCGAACCGTTGTTTACCTTGTTATTGTTTGGAACTCTCTATTTAGCTTCTTTTTGTGTTTTTAGTTTTACTTTTTAACAGAGCATACTTAAGTATATTACTTCATTTTAAGTCTTAGACTTCTGAGCTCCCCCCAGATACTACCTGTTACTTATGATTTAGAGAAAATACCACATTCTCTAGATGTGTGTGATTTCATACACCCATGTGTCGAATCCACCACAACAGGATTGGAGACTCCACTGACGTGTTTCAGGTTTATGTGGTTGTGCCATTGTTTGCAGGAGACCCTTAGTCTATGTTGGAGTGGAGCTGATAGTCCTATGACCCATCTTCCAGTCCCTAGACTCACTGAAGTGACAGACTGAAGAAGGCAACTCCTAATTTTTTTTACTTGCAAAAATTTTGCGCACTGTTTTTACACAGACGCGCAGTGTGCGCATTCAGGAGTGACCTGCGCGTAGGAAGACGCACTTCTCAGAAGATTTTGTGCACAATTTGCAAAGAGATTTTTTCTCCCTATCTGCTGCATTTTTCTACTTTTAAGTGTGTTGGGCAGCCCCTAATGTATCTTCCAACACCTGTGTTGATACCCCACAGCTTCTGAAAACTGATTTTTGCTGCTTTTTGTAGGCATTTAGTTAGTTTTCATTTAAGTTGGATTTTGCAAAAAGTATTCACATAGTTTAAGTAGGGGGTGAATTAACCATTTCTTTATGAACAATTTATGTTTTTGAAAATTATGGTATGCACACTTAGTCTAACTAGTCCAAGTAAGTGGCTCATAACCACACATGCATAAGCTAGTGTAGAAATTGTTTAGTTTAAATTTCAATTTTTGCATTCAGGAAATTGCGGGACTAGGATTGAATCGCAAGTTAGAGCAAGTAATATTTGTTGCCTTTGCGCCATTGGATGACCCTATACAAGCATATGAGCACTCTACATTTTTTATTCGCCATCTCCCTTGAGTCACTCACATAGAATAATTAGGAGGTTTTGGAAGTGGCCCATTATCTGCAAATGCTTTTTATTTGAGCAAGGAACAACATCACATAGTTTAACTAGAGGACTTTTGTAAAGGATCACTGATATCCATATGTTAAAATTATGAGATTGTTCACCATAAGCTCACACACATTCACCCACTAAGAAAAGAAAGCCACCTAAAAATAACTTAAATCAATGCACTAAATTCTCCCCACAGGGATCACAAGAGAAATTATAGCTTAAGTTAGGATCAAGGGGGTAGGCATCCAATAAGCCGCCTTGATCACGCTTCACATTTGAAACATAGAAGTTGTGTTCTTAGGGAGTTTAAAATCCACCTATCAGCCCACAGAAAAGAAAACCTGAGCGCGGCAAAGACCCGATTCATAGGGGGTTAGGCTTAAGCGTAGTGCGTGCGGTATCAGTTGGGGCTACCTGACCCGTCTGATACTCGGTACTGTTAGATGACTACCAAGAAGCCCAAGACTTGAATTCTCACGTGGGACGGTGGTTCTTAGTGGCCAAAACTAGGGCATCCTTTACCTTATAGGTGACGGTGCAGGAAAACGCTAGACCCTCTACCCTTACCTTGGTTGATTCTCTTCGGCTGACTAGGGGTGTTGCCGGTTATTTCAGGACGTTGTGCCCGCACTCACAAGAAATCCTCTTAAGGCCCAGTTAATTTTGAGAGTGTGAGAACATTATTAGGTCTTTTAGGATTTTTGAGTATCACGCGCAAAAAACAAACAAAACCATTTTTTTCTTAATTGATCACATAGATTAAATTAAAGGAAAAATCATTTCTTTTTTCACTTTGTTTTATGTATGTGGCCATAAATTTGACGTGATCATAGACTCATTCCCCTCAAATTTTTTTTCCGAAACCTAACTTGGATAACCCTCAAATGATTTCAACGGAACCTCGTCGGTCCAGGCATCTTTTGGACCTCCCCCCACTAACGGGAGGGGTTCCAGGTCTTTCGCCATTTAGGTATCAAATATGGAACTTTGCCATAGTGTTTGGTTCCTCCTTTCTTGGAGTAACCTTTGTTGGGAACCCTAATCGTTCTCCCAACACCACACCGCACATCACTCCCCCCTCGTCCCCTAGGTGGCAGAAGAGTGCATCCCATACGGGAAGCCGGATGAATTCACAACCGGGTACGTCACAAACTAACCCTCATTCTAACTAGAACTTCGTGTCTTCACATGTTGCCATGGCGTCAACCTCTCAGTCACCCTTCTTAGCAGTGTTAAATCTACCAGATTTAACCAATCTCAGCAATGACCCCATCGCACACGACCCCATTTGGCCTCCCATGCCAATGAAGCTCCCTTCAGACATGCCAAAGTTTGAGGGCAAGCAAGCGAAAGACCCAGGGAACCATATAATGACCTTTCACTAGTGGTGCTCATCGAATAGCATCATTGACGATACTATTTGATTGAGGCTATTTCAATGCACTCACAGGAGTGGACGCGAAATGGTATGTTGAGCAACCCCCTGCTTCACACAAAACCTTTAGCACCCTCGCTAATGTGTTCCTCACTTACTTTCAATTACCCATTCACCACGATTTGGGAATGAAATTACTGACTCATTTCAAAAAATCTCCCTCTACCCACATTTCTGAACATCTCCATGAGTGGAGACGGCGTCGTAGCTTATGCAAAGCTCAACTCGACAGCCGAGTCCTTTTATATTTATTCTTGAAAAATATGACAGCAGATATTTCAAAGGATGTGGCGCAATGTAACCCCACATCCGAAGAGGACGCAATTAATAAAGCCCAGCAGCTTTAACTGTTCTATACGCAATCATGGTACATATACAATATCCTACCTAACGCCCCACGCCTGCAATATTATCAAGAATTTCTCGGTGCGTCAAAATCTGCAGACAGACTTATTGGGTCAATGACCCAAGGGTACCTAGGTAGCAGTAATCAAAATCCTGGCTATACACATGGGTCTACCCAGAACATGTCTCAACTCGGATTTCAAAGTCATCATATGCAGCAGCAAAATTTGACTAATGGGGCGCCAACGTGTCACCATGGAGGACCTTACCCTCTGGTTGGGGGGACCCAATATGCAGGAAGAAAAACTGACGGAAGAAATCCCCCCCAATGGCTAGGTGCAAATATGGGACAACATTATGCTCAGTCCCAAGCATATAACCCACCAATGCAGAACAATGCACAACTAAACTTTATGCAGCCGTCCCAAGATCAACCACACCAGTATGATCAGGAAAATTACCCTCCCAATGTGGTCAAAATAAAGGTAAACAAAAACCAAAAGGGAACCCTGGATAGGGGGGTAGCAGTCAACAGCGCCCACCGTGACCCCAACCTGGAGATAACTTCAACTGGAATCAGATTCAGGATCCAAGCAATGCTCAAAAGCAAGGAAAAAGGCCACCTCTACGAAGAAACCATTCTTTTTGGATATGTGGTGAATACGGGAAGTATACTCACCACTGTCCCGAAATACCTGAGCTTAAAAAGCTTCAGAGTAACCGAGGACAAGGAGGATCTTCCTAGACAGTTGTAGTCATGCAAGAACCCTTCCCCCATCAAGGAACGATTAGCACTCAGCAAAAAAACCCCAACGATTTTGAGAAAAACAACCATGAAATTTACATGGCTAGCGAAGAAATGTTTTTTCAAACCCGGAATCGCAATTACGACACCCCACCAGACACCGGTTCATCGGGGGATAGTATGTTCGCGCCGACTGCACCTTTGACCATTCCAAAGATTCCTTTGGAACCATTGCCAAAAATGGTTAAAGGGCCTAATAGGCGAGTAGGTAACTACTCCAAAGCAGCCCACAATTACATCATCATAGATGATTTAGCCCAGTCACCTGTTGTTATGTCTGCTTTGGAGGTACTGCAGTCATGCCCAAAGCAGCGGAAAGCCCTACTTTCCACCTTAGGTGCCATCAACCTCGCCGACACACGCATGATGGCTTTTGATTTAGACAAAGCCACCCCTAGGATTCCCTCCATGGCCGCCTTCCAAATACCAGTATCGATAGAGAATATCACTATTCACCGATGTGTCATTGACAAGGGTTCATCCACGTGCAACATGTCAAAGAATGTATGGTAGAATTTAGGAGCCCCAGAACTCAAACCTTCCATCATCACTCTCAGGGCATACGATGGTCGGCCCTCGACCCTCGTCCGTCTCTTCCAAAATGTACTAGTCTGATTAGCCGAAAAAATGGTCCACATAGACATCGAAGTCTTGGAAGCTCACTTGGATTACAATATACTCCTTGGGCGGAGTTACATGTATGCCATGTCTCTCAGAGCATCCTCCATTTTCCGCATCATGATGTTCCCCCACGAGGATCAAATCATTACAGTAGACTAGCTGACACACACTGAAAAGTGTCCTTTGACCAACACAGATATGGTTCTACCTTATGTAGACACAGCCACTAATGGTCTTTCACGGTATCAAGAATATGGCCCTGGCCAATTCAAACCGTCATCTGTCCTAGGATCCTTCCTAGGAGATCCTCCTATTATCCCTGAGATATCACCCGATACCACAGCGGCCCCAGTATGCATGATGTTCATGTCAAGCACCGAGGTTAGTCAGGACATGGACTCAAGTAGTAATGACATCAAGGCATCAGCTACTGCAGCCTCCTTAGTCTATGCAGCCTCCCAAACTCTTTTCCTATACCCACCTCCTGGCTTCACCTCCCAGCAAGTCTTGGCAACACTAGTACTACCCAACATATCATTGGAATTCCTAGTGTGGTACCTCGTTCCCCCTCCAGGAATTCCAGCTACCAATGTTACTGCATTTGGATTAAAGCCTTCCAGTCCTGAGGAGCCCCAACCTACCCAAATAGCAGTCGAAACCGCCCCTGCAAGGGAAATCCTCACTGCGAAACCAGTGACCAAAATAAAGAAAATTTCCAAGAAAGGAAAGAAAGTGGTGACCCCCACCATGCAGAGGGAGTCATCAGCCTACGCTATATGTGATGTCACAGGACACCCTACTCACATATGCCCAGAGTTGGACGAATTAAAACAACTCCTTGGCTGCGAGGCAGGCACCTCAAAACGACATTCTCATAAAAAGGAACTTTCCACCAAAAGTACATGCAAACCGCTGCGTACCAATCACGCATGCACCCTATGTGACACCTATGGGCACTACACCCACCACTATCCAGAAATATCATGGGATAGGGACGCCTTACCTGTGGTCAAGAAATCCTATCAAAAGGATCCCTCCATCCAGGCATCTGGCAATGAACCGCATACCATCCGGTACCTACAAGAGGAACGAAGGTCACCAGATCGACAACCATTTGTCCCTCCTCCACCCAAGCCACCATACACCAACCAGGGAAAAGGAAACCTGGTTGCCTCATCTTCTTGAGATTCAAGCGCATCGATTACTGCAGACGGTTTGATCGAGTCTTTGGCCCAAGGTCACCTGAGAAACAGTAATCCATATTCAGGGATATCCTAGATAGGGGGCACTAACCGGTGATGCCCTCCCCCATGATTTCAGTCTGGGGGAAACCACAACTAAAATCAAAACTAGGAGCCAAATAACAAGTCCCAAGAAAACAGAGGCGATGCCACACATTCGCACTCCTGAAAAAATATTTTTTTAGCGCTAGTAGGTATGCACCCTCCCATCTTCCTTTCCAAAATTCATGTTTTTCAAATAATATTGAATGAAAAGAAAATTCTTTCACTTGAGGTAGTTTTTTTTGCAGGAATAACCCGCAAAACATTCACAACAATCACCACCAAATGTTTCGAAGTAGGTATCATTCTATCCTCAACATGATAGAGTCCCAGAAAACTTTGCATATCCTGACATCATTTCTCCATCAAAAATAAACCATAGGGTCCTCATACCCGACCACGTTTATCATAACCTCACCCTGCATATGATGAATGTCCGCGATGGTCGGTAGAGCCTCCCCTCCATGGCGATCGTCATCCCAAGTTGACCAAACATCACCCCACAAGTGACGCCATGGCCATACCATTTTTAGTCTGGGAAGCACCTCATGCCCATCCATATACCATGCATAAGGTCAAGTTCACCATCTAAACCAACCCCCTTCCCGGGCGATCAGGTTGTACAAGCAGAATAAAAGCGCACCTCCGCACACCACATTTGGCCCACCATAACTCCATCAACATTAATCTATTTGCAACATCTTCCACTTCATCAACCCCACAGATGAGACCAACCAATGGGACCACTACCCCCAACAAAAAATCGTCCTCACACCATCAAGTGAGCGACCCTCTTTCATGTTTTGGGGTACCCGTCTCTGTGTTTTGTACAAACCAAACCCCATTATTTTATTCTTTTTTGTACAAAAAGCACAAACAACGCCCTTAGCCTCTTCACCCTCATATTGCACTCTTTCCTCCCATGGTAGCAGTCCCCCATCTCCCTTGGTCGAAGTATTTCATACCCTCCATGCACGCGCCATTACGACAATCATAGCCAGTTCATACCCACCCTGGAAGTCCTACTGACTCCAAGGATTTTTTCCCTTCAGAAAACACATGTGACTGCCGCCACGGTGCTCAAATATACTTCGACCTTGGGCCACAGAATCCCCATCATTTGTTTTCAGTCACCGCTCACCAACATGCCTATGTTAAACCCATTATGGTTCGGTTAAGCCTTCCTTTTTGTTGACATCAACACCTCTTTTCCAAAAAGGAAGCGGTACCTTGGATGACCCCTCCCCATGCAAGGGGTATCCTCGGGTGGCTCTATGGGAGACATCATTTTCCATAGATGTCATCAATCCTCTTGACATTCGAATACAGTAAAAGCTTTCATGTCACCATGGTATCGTACCTTACAATCATTGCACTTTGATCAAGATCCGTCGAAGACCTGTGCCTTTATAAGCGTCTCTGACAACAATGCTTACACAGGAAGGTCCTAGCCAATACATATGCATACATTGCACAGTGATCTGCCATACCAAGATTACGCATATGGGTAGCACATTCCACCTATTTTCAAAGAAAAAATGCCCCTGAGGGCGTCAGCAGTCGTCGTCAACAACCACCAACGTCACTACCACAGTAGTGATACTAACAACACATGTATCTGTCAATTTTGTTTAACTAGCCATAGCATCACGAGCATGGGACATGCCCACCTCGTTGAAATTTTGCAAATATGTTGTATATTTTGTCTACTTGCAGGGGGTCCCATAGGCAGTGGTTATCTCGAACCCAGTGCAAGATGTTTCTCTTCTACACGCATACCTCTCTCTCTCTCTCTCTCTCTCTCTCTCTCTCTCTCTCTCTCTCTCTCGCTAAGTATGATACAGAAAAGAAACTATAATGTATTTTAGCTATACAATTCTTCCTATACCTCACACATTAGGGGGAAACTATTAACACTGGAAAATCGTACAACAGAAAACGACATTAAGTAATGTCGAGCCCAAGGATTTACAGGACAAGGATACATTATGGAATCAAAAATATTAAGAATCTCTAAGGTTTGGAGCAATTCAAGATTGAACTAGTCATAAATTCCCAAATGCGCTCTTTTTCCTTCGAGAAGAGCACCTTCTACGTGCACTGGAGCCCGATAAGCACGCATTCCTGGAAATGGAAAAAATTCCCTTTCCAGGACCACAAGCAGGCAAATGACAGTTTCTCCTTATGTGAAAGCCGCCTAAGGATAGCGCCAGCACCTCCTTAGGCCTTGTGTGAGCACACAAAAACATATTTCAGCCCACAATGGAATAGTGCCCCTCCCTTGGGTCAGTATCCACCATGTACCAAGGGAGGGAAGGAGGTTTGAAAGCTCAACTATATAAACCCTCAAAGAGATGAACAATGGGTGAGCACAAGGTTATGCTCGCCAAATTTGCCCAAGCAACACTAGCTGTTTGTGTGAACCAAGGAGCAGGAGTTGAAGAAGAGGACTCAATTTTTGGCCAACCAACAATTTCAGTCCATTGTAGCATAGAGAGAGAGTTGAACTACGTTAGAAGGCAGAACTTGAAGGAAAAACATCCTTGCGTCGGGTCCTAGAGCCTCTGCCTAGGCCCTTCGGTAAGTGGGTAAGATTTGTATTCATTTCAAGCATTCAATGAGAAGAAGGCCATCGAGTCATTGTTTACCTTGTTATTGTTTGGAACTCTCTATTTAGCTTCTTTTTTTGTTTTTAGTTTTACTTTTTAACAGAGCATACTTAAGTGTACTACTTCATTTTAAGTCTTATACTTCTGAGCTCCCCCCAGATACGGCCTATTACTTATGGTTCAGAGAAAATACCACATTCTCTAGATGCGTGTGATTTTGTACACCCATGTGTTGAATCCACCACAACAACCACCTTTCTTAATAGTTTTGTTGGGGAAGAAATTTACATAGAGCAGCCAGAGGGATTTGAGACATGTTACAAGGAGACACATGTGTGTAGACTCAAGAGAGCCTTGTATGGTCTCAAATAGGCAACCTGAGCATGGTACACTTGGAGCGAGACGTATCTCAGTGGATTGGGCTTTACCAAATGTGAATCACATGCCAACCTTTATCACAATGTGGTAGTTGGAAATCTACTTATCTTAGTTTTTAATGTTGATGACTTGATACCTACAAGGGATAAGCAGTTGATCCTCTCTTGTAAGGAGGACCTCATGAGGGAATTTGAGATGAAATACATGGGATTCATGCATTACTTCTGTAGGTTGGAAGCATGGCAGGGTGATGGTGAGATATTTGTGAGTGAGGGGAAGTATGCCTCTAAAAAACTTCATAGATTTCTCATCGAGAACCGCAAGCCTATGGACACACTTATAGCCACAAATTGGAGGATGGAGAGTTATTCTTCAAGATAAGTATTAGATGCTACCATCTATAAACAAATTTTCGGATCCTTGATGTATCTAGTGAACACTAGACCTGACATATGATATGCAGTTAATAAGTTGGTTCAAGCCTCCCAAGTTGTATTAGAACGCAACAAAGTAGGTGTTGAGATACCTCAAAGGCACAAATGAGTATGGGTTATGGTACATGAGGACATAAGGAATGAAGCTCAAAGGCTTAATTGATGCATATTGTGTAGGAAGCCTATCAGACAAGAAAATTACTTTAGGTTATATATTTAGTGTTGGGTTTGGAAATATTCCCTAGTATAGCAGGAAACAAATGTCTGTGGCACTCAACTCAGCAGATGTTGGATACATGGTTGCAAGTAAAGAAACATGTGAGGCCATATGGATGAGGAAAATACTTGTGGTTATTTTATGTCAATAGATGGATTCGACAATGATTTATTGTGATAATGAAAGTTGTATCAAACACTCTGAGAATCCATTATTTCATGACAATTCCAAGCACATTGATATTAGGTACAATCACTTATGGAATAATATGCATATGAGAATTATGATGCTATAGTACATTCCAGGCGAGAAGTAAGATGCATATATATTGATAAAGGGATTTCAAGAGGCAATTTCGAATTCCACAGGTGCGGGATAGGGGTGGTGCAAAATCCCTTTCTTGCCAAGAGGGAGTGTTAGAAATGTAACAAGAAAGGATAAATTTGACTAATGTGCCTTAGTCAAATTTAATATTTTTTTTTCCACTTCAACGGGATGACTTGGATTGTAGTTACCTTGTGTTACATGGAATTTTTCTACTAGTTTATTCACTAAATTAGAGTTATAGGCTGGAATTAGAGTTGTGGATGTAGTGATTGCTAAAATTGGGCAATCTAGTTCAGTTATTTTTAGTTTGACTCAGTTAACTTAGCTCAAGTAACTAGTTAAGTAAGTTGGAGTTCAGTTGAGTAGTAGATTTTTTCTTAACTTAGTGATCTCTTAGTTAAACTATTCAATCAGCGTAAAATAGCCAAGACATGCATGGAATTTGAATTTCCTAGCTGGAGTGGAGGAAAGTGCATGTTATAATTATTAATTGAATACTAGTTGAATGTACAAGCTTAACAGTTAAGTAGGTGAATCATTCCTTGGGAATTGCAAAAAAATAGGAAAAAAATCCTATATTCTAGGAGATAATTTCGTCTATGATTGTGCAAGGAAGTAGGAGCAAGTTGGGGACTTGAATTTGCTAAGTGTTAGCCAGAGCAAGATAGTTAGCAGAAGAACAAGTTTACAGTGTAGGGTGTGCTTCAGATCTGAAGCAAGTGATTGTAATAGTTTCTCATTCTCTTTCAATTAACGAAAAGCAACAGAGGGGTTTTCCCAGTTGGTTTCCCCTATAAATAATTGTGTTCTTGTGGTGTTTTAATGGTTGCATGTCCATTACATGTGTTTCTAAATTGAGATTTCCATTCCCCAAAATAGTAGATGAAAATTGTAATCTCTTGATTTCAGTTCAATTTCATCAATAGAAGAAAATTTCTATTAATTTCCACAGCAGTAAGTCCTTTAAACTTGAATTGGAGTTTCACTCTCTTGATTTCAGTTCAATTTCATCAATAGTAGCAAATTTCTATTAATTTCCACAAAAATAAGTCCTTTAAACTTGAATTGGAGTTTCCCTTTTTCCTTTACTTTCAAGATTTCGTTGTTTCTTTAATGACACTTACAAATGTCATCATCCTCTTGCATTTCCATTGCTCACTTTTCCACTACTCCCCATTAATCCATGTAATCTTGATTCTATGCCCATCCTAAGGCTATTCATGAGAAATTAAATTATGTTTTTAAATTATGCTATAAATATCATATGCAATTATTTTTTTTCCAAATGTGGATAACACCAAGTGATGAGAAACATAGAGTACATATAGTCCAATTATGAATATGCACCGAGAAGAGTTTTTTATACCTTCATACACCTCTAGGGTTCTAATATTTTAATTCGTTCTCGTATTGAACCTCCAAATTCAAACCTTTGACCTCACACCTATCACTTATCATCACTAAGTACCACTACCATTCTTTTATCTTTCTTGAGCATAATGCTAATCCAAAAAGAAAAGGATAGGCATGCTTGGCTCTAAATCGTGGTTTCTTCTTAATGGTCTAGTCAACTAGAGTCTCATGACCATGCACATGCCTTGGTGGTTCCATTTCCATTAGTCACAATTTCCCTAACCTGATGGTTCCATTTCCATTAGTCACAATTTTTCTAATGTTTATCCTATCACAAAAACCCATGGATGGATTGTAACTTGGGCCGAAGAAGTCGAAAGTGAAGAGGTTGAACAGAAAGAGATAGCAACAGTGGCAGTGGAAGAAGAAGAGTCAAAATTTCAACATTTCATAGATTTCCACGGGCCAATATGTTGGCCATGGGGGTCAATCTCGCCTTATTACGGACACCACCATTTTCTTGTCCGCAGAAAGAAATACATATAATAGGTCCGACGATCGAGCTCCAGGAGTAGTAGTCAGAGGAGGAATTTGGGATAGGAAGGTCAGAGAGAAAATAATTTGGAGTTTTCTAATGAGACGGAGGAATTACCCGGATGACCAATATTGGTCGGAATTCAGACCAAAAAAATTTAAGAAATCTTACAGTAACAGTGTTTGAATCATGATTTTATCTCCTGTTGCTCCTCCCTCTCATGTCGACCAAGTTGACCACTGAGTATCCCCCAAGAAGACCATGGGCAGACGTCAAGGGGGTCAATTCACATGGGGAGGGCACCATTTTTTTTCCACTGACAGAACCCTGACACCAGTAGAATCTCTGGCTCCTGATAGGAAGCCAGCGGAGCAACAAACTAGGGTTAGTAAAAGTGACCCATTTGTACACGCCTGACCAGAGGAGAAAGTACTGGCCGAGAATAAGGGGGATTTAGGTGAGCCTACGAATGTTGGAAGCGATAAAGACATGGAAAAATCATTAGAGATAAATATGGGGATATTGGGGAATATATAACTAGCAATTGCACTTAATGTTGCAAAGGAAACACCGTAAGGAAGAAGCTAGAAAAAAAAGCAACTCTAATTAATTTGATGTAGCCTTATATTTATATTTTAAAGTCACTGGATATATCTATATATATATATATATATATAGATATAGATATTGTGTATAATTTTTGTAAAAGACATTGCATTTTCATATTTGAAAAGAAAGTTACGGTACAATTTTTTGAAGATATCGTGGACTTGTAAATCAATATTTTGTGAAAAATATTATTATTTTATGAAATATAGAAATGAATTATTGAAGTTGTTTTTAATTAGTAGGTATTATACTATATTAATATGACAGTTAAAAGAACACATAATTATATTGTTGAAATAATTACAAGATGTAATGGAAATGTTAGTTGATGGCAATAGTTTTATATTATTTGACATTTTTAGAATGTACAATGTTTTAAATTTACATTTGAAGAGTGTGGAATGCTTAGAATTTAAATTGATGTTATTGGACTCCTTATGATTAGTAAATCATCTAGATAAAAAATTACCAACAAAAAAAAGGTTCCCTTTTCAAAATATGGAAATTCTACCCTCGTTAGTGACACCGAGGCACTCTTGCAGTAATCATTGGTTCTACTGGATACTGTTTTCATCACACATACCAGAACCTAGTGATCAATAAATCTCAACTTATACATTGATATCATTATTCAAACAACAAAGCTGAAATGCATCAGATGTAACTGATATACAGATTTTTAGACTTAAATATTGTAACTGATCGAGCTGACGGAGTTAGTAAGATAGGGAATTTAATTTTGAATTCCATTATGAGAAAAAAAATCAGAGAAACACCCAATTTAAACTTATAATTTAACTGATATCAAGAATATTTTAAGCAAAGTTGAACAAAAAAATAAAAAAGAAACTCCAAATTTAGAATAGTTAGCCTACCATTTAGAATAATTATCCTACGGCTACTTAAAAATCCATGTCCAGAAAACTCTGTGAGTCTCTAATGGCTCACTGTCATTTTACTTCGAAAGTGTAATGTCAGCCGCAAGCATTTGATGCAAACAACAAACACAATCTGAGTAACCCACATTTTCTCATTCTATTTTCCATTTTGTTGGAAGTAGTTGGAAAAGAAAACTTACTCAGAATTTGACACAGCTTGAAACCTTTCCTTCTCTTCAGTGACAGCATGTATAATTGAAAACACATTATGAGAACATATAAACAATTAAACGATGAAACATACTAACCACATTCAATAGCAACACCTAGTCTTTATCATGGAAATCTCTTGCACATATGATTCTAATACGGAAACATTTTTACGCGCAATCCAATACTTTATTTCCCTTTAAACTGAAAATAGAGAGTGGATGAAATATAATGGTATTACATTTTCAAACATGTTCATGTGAATCCTAACATAACGTTGCACGACTTTCTCGCAGCTACACACATTAAATTTGTCTCTAATTTATTAATGATGCACACAGCCTCAATCAAATTTATGAATTTAAGCTCGTTCTGCCAATGTGCCAGGGTTTCCCCCCCCTAAAACACGGCTAGGGGAATCAATGCCACCCTTCAAACGGCCAGGGGAATCGAACACGAGTCCGGGCTGGAAATGCCATGTGAGGTTCTTTGTTACACGAAACTGCATAAGTTTAGGTAAACTTTCAAACCGGTAACTAGGATCCCCAGGGTGGAAATTATGGATTCCATAGAGGTGCGATGATTACTCCAACACAATGCCATTGGCAATAGATATTATTGATTTGACCCACTGTCGAAGAATTTGCAATCCCACAGACCTGCATGCACCACACTATAATAATGGTTGCTATTTTTATATATTGAAATTTTAAAATGATTATAATTACCTTTTGAGCAATAGATTTGTGGCTAAATTTATTATAATAATTACCTTCCAAGCATGAGAGTTGTGGTTTGTGAGTTTTTCCGGGAGGTGAGTGGAATGTTGAAGCGATCCTGACTAAGTAGGGCATTCAAACTACAATGACACGATATGACCTGATATTGCCGGTTAACCACAGACCCAACATGAGATCCGCCATGGAAATGCCACATTGTGTTCAATGTCTGATTCATGAACTGAGCCACGGTTGCATCGTCATCAAAATTTTAAAATGATTATAATTACCTTCTGAGCAATAGAGTTGTGGCTAAATTTATTATAATAATTACCTTCCAAGCATGAGAGTTGTGGTTTGTGAGTTTGTTCCAGGACCATCTTGGAATTTTGAGCCATCCACAATCCTGAGACGGTCAACCACAATGACCTGATATTGCCGGTTAACCACAGACCCAACATGAAATCTGCCATGGAAATGCCACATTATGTTCAATGTCTGATTCACGAACTGAGCCACGGTTGCATCGTCATCAAAATTTTAAAATGATTATAATTACCTTCTGAGCAATAGAGTTGTGGCTAAATTTATTATAATAATTACCTTCCAAGCATGAGAGTTGTGGGTTTGTTCCAGGACCATCTTGGAATGTAGGAATGTTGAATATCCCTAGACTCTGAGGCAGGTGAGCACGATGACGTATTTTGATTTAACCCGAACCCAACATGAGATACTTGCGCCGATATACACATTGTGTTTAGTGTAGGTTGAAAATAAGCCACGGTGCTTAGGCCATCGTCGTATTTGTTTGGAAACGGCGGCCATCAGGCGGGCCCCGGCGACATGGGCCAGACCATTGTTTGTTTAATATGAAAATATTAAAGTCAAAGCTTTGGGCAGGAAGAAAAGAGTACAAAGGCAACAGTAGGAGACATTTTGAGTGCACAACACTATATATTAAAGAAGGATGGAAGAACCGTAAGGAAGAAATTAACTCTTGATGGGCCATAGCCACAAATTGCAGAGGAGATTTGATTTTTTTACGGGCATAGCCATTTTTTTTTGCAGGATGAATGAAGACTTCCCGTAGTTATGAACTACGGAGGAGCAGAGTTAATTAAAAACAGTCATTTCGGGCGTTTAAAGCCCTCAACAACCAGAATGGAGAAAAATGTTCAAACATGCGGAATTCCTTTTAATTTCTGAATTGGCGGGACAAGTGGTCCCCACCACTTATGCACTAAATCACAATCGCAAGTTTTTGGAGCAGTGTCTTGTTGATGAGAAGATCTGCGATGCGATCCAATCGCAATCGCAAATCGCAATACTCATATGTTACATAAACCAAACAAATGTTCTGTGGATGTGGCAGTGTTCCATGGTAGAACGGTTGTATATAATACAACCAAAACTTATATATATAAATCGCCCCCACAGCAGCGGAGGCCCGTGGGTCCATTTGACCACGTGGCGAAGACTGAATGGAATCACAAAGTTCAATCACAAGGTTTGATCGAAGGCCTTTTGAAATGTGCTCCGATCAAAGGCCGGACCCGATCATGTTATATACCATAGTTTAATGTGCCATCGCATCCGGTTATTCAATCGCAATCGAAACCTCTTTGAAACGAGGCCCGATTGCACAATGTTAAAGCGCAGACCCGATGAAGTTTATGTAGAGGAGTTAAATGGTCCATCGCATTCTGGTCCTTAATCGCAATCAGAAGATCGGGGGTTATATGTTTTTGTTTAAAGTTCAGACCCGACGCCATTTATATGGAGGATTTAAAATGGTCCATCGCATCCGCGTCTCAATCACAATCGCAAATTTCGGTTGTTGGCACATATTTGTTTTGTCAATTGCGATTGCGATGTGGTCCCTACCTGAACATCCCACATTATATTTGTTTTATGTAAACTTTGGTTAAAAGTTTCACGTTTTTTTATGTAATGTTTTAATATATGCACAGCATATAAAATAGAAAAGGCCCGTGAGCCTGTATGGTATTATTATTATTATTTTTGTTTGTTTCGCACAGTAGCGCGGAACTGTAATACACAGCAGTGTTGTTTTGAGAGATAGAGTGTGTTGTTTGATGAACAAAGAGTCATTTTGTGCACTGTGTCTGTAGCAGTCACTCTTTATGTTATCCCTCTGTATTGAGGAAGATTTGTAACAGTTTTTTTTGTAAAAGAAATAGAAAGTTAGTTTTATAGTTTGAAACTTTGTCCACTGTCAAAGAAGTTTTAATTTCTCTGTGTTTAGAGGAGATGAGCTTACTCTCTCCATTTGGAATTCTCAATATTCCAACATGGTATCAGAGCACAGTTTGGCTCTTTGAAGGTTTCAAAGAAGCTGAAGAAGAATAAGACCTGTTGAAGCGATTTCTCCAGCAGTGTGAAAGCCCAACAGAAGTCAAAAGTTCAGGTATTTCTCAAAGATAACAGAGCTGTTGTTTTGTTTTAAAAGAGTTTGTTCTTTCAGAGAAGGAAAGACAGTTTGTATAAGTTCAGTGTTTAGTTTAAGAGCAATGGCTGGACCAAGCACAGGAATGAACATTGGAAATGTTCAGCTTCCACAATTTAATGGAAAGAACTATGATTATTGGGCCATTACCATGAGAGCCTTGTTTGTCTCACAAGACTTATGGGAGTTTGTAGAAGATGGTTTTGTTGAACCAACTGATGAGCAGGCTTTTAATGTCTTAACTCAAGCAGAGAAGGATTTATTGAAGAATAATAGAAAGAAGGATGCTAAAGCCCTCTTCTATTTGTATCAGGCAGTAAATGAGAGTGTGTTTCCAAGGATAGCAGCAGCTAATAGATCCAAGGAGGCATGGGAAACTCTGAAAGTAGCCTATCAAGGTATGGAGAAAGTTAAGACAACAAAACTTCAGTTGCTGAGAAGAGATTTTGAAACTCTTTGCATGAAAGAGTCAAATAATGTAGACACATTCTTTACACATGTGATTGGGATTTTAAATCAAATAAGATCCCATGGAGAAACTCTTGAAGAAAGAAGGATTGTGGAGAAACTTTTGAGAAGCTTACCCTCAAAGTTTGATGTTATTGTTACCACCATAGAAGAGAACAGAGATCTCTCAAAGTTCACAGTGGATGAACTTCATGCCTCACTGATAACTCATGAACAGAGATTGAGCAGAGATGAACATTCATCTCTTGAGCACACCTTCAAGACCCAGATGCCTTCAGGAAGAGAAAGAGGTCAAGGCAAAGGAAGAGAAAGAGGCAGAAGCCAAAAAAGAAGTGGAAAGCACAGCCCTTCACATTCACATGAAAGGAGAAATAGTCAGAATCAGAGCCACGGCCAATGCAATAGCCAACAAGGTGGACATCAACACCAACATGCTCATGGACAAAGGTATGACAAATCCAATTTCCAATGCCATTATTGCAATAAATATGGGCACTATGCCAATGAATGTATAAAGAAGCAAAGTGACATGAAAAATAGGCAGAATGCTAATGTAGAAAAAGAGGAAAAGAACCCAATTAATGTGCTATTAGCTTGTAATGTAGCACAAGATAGAGAAGATGATGTTTGGTTCCTAGATTTAGGATGTAGTAATCATATGACTGGAAACAGAGCAATTTTTGCAAATCTAGATGAAGAAATAAAATCTGAAGTGACCACGGGGACTGATACTAAGATCTCTGTCAAAGGAAAAGGCAGAGTTAGTATTCGAGCTAGAAATGGGGAGCAGAAATTTGTCCCTGATGTATATTATGTTCCAGGTTTGAAGTGTAATCTTTTGAGCGTTGGGCAGCTCATAAAAAAAGGTTACAATGTAATATTCAAAGATGATGTGTGCACAATAAAAGATATACCTCCAAGCAAGAAAATCATTGCTGAAATACAAATGACTAGTAATAGAATGTTTCCTCTCAAGCTCAACACTGACTTGAAGGGAAAAGGAAAGAGTATAGCTGCTGTAACACAAGAAGCCTTTCAGAAGGAAGAGAAAGATGAAAATTGGTTATGGCACCTGGGATTTGGACATCTCAATTTCGGAGGATTAAATTTGTTGCACAGAAAAGGAATGGTAAGAGGTTTACCATTGATTGAGAAGCCTGACAACCTATGTGAAGGCTGCATCTTGGGAAAGCAACACAGAGAAAAATTTCCATCAAGGAAAAGCATAAGGGCGAAAGCACCCTTAGAAATCATCCACTCAGATTTATGTGGGCCGATGCAGACAGCGTCAGTTTCAGGCAGCAATTACATGCTGACCTTCATAGATAATTTCACAAGAAAAGTGTGGGTTTATTTTCTGAAATATAAGAGTGAATTTTTTCAAAAATTTCGCCATTTTAAAGCTCTTGTAGAAAAACAGAGCGGACTTCACATTAAAGCTTTCAGAACTGATAGAGGAGGAGAATATATCTCAAAGGAATTTCTGCGTTTCTCCAGAGAAAACGGCATACACAAGTAGTTTATCACAAGGTACACACCGCAACAGAATGGAGTTACTGAAAGGAAGAATCGAACCATAATGGAAATGGTGAGAAGTATGCTAAAGGCAAAACACTTGCTCAATGAGTATTGGGCAGAAGCAACAAATTGTGCTGCGTATATTTTAAATAGATGCCCTACAAAATCCGTGATGAACAAAGTTCCAGAAGAAACGTGGAGTGGCAGAAAATAGGGAGTCACCCACATGAGAGTTTTTGGATGTGTGGCATATGCACACATTCCAGACAAGTTGAGGAAGAAGTTGGATAGTAAGGGGGAGAAGTGCATTTTCCTTGGATATTGTGAAGATTCCAAAGGATACAGATTGTATAACCCATCCACAAAGAAATTTGTGATAAGCAGAGATGTACAATTCATTGAAGAGGAAGCATGGGATGGAAGCATTGAGAAAACAGTCAATGTTAAAAACTGTTTGTCTCATGATGAAGATGAAGGAGATGTGGTTTAAATTAACAACCCATCCACTGCACAACATCCAGCAACGCAAGGACAGCAAGGGACACCTCAAGCGGCAGTGAGAAAACCCTTGAGAAGGAGCAAGAGTGCATCACCGAGCACACCACATGGAGCAGAATTCAGTGCTTCATCAAGCACGACTACACCAAGTGAAAGTGTAACAAAGTTCAGAAGTATTAGAGAAATCTATGAGCAAGGAGCAGCAAATGAAGGTATGAATTCCCTATTTGCTTTGTATTGTCAAGTTGATGATCCTATTCATTTTGAAGATGCTATTAAAGATAGAAAATGGATAGAAGCTATGGATGATGAAATTAATGCCATAGAGAAGAACAAAACATGGGAGTTGGTTGATCTCCCAGAAGGTAAAGAAGTTATTGGAGTTAAATGGGTCTATAAGACCAAAAGAAATGCTGAAGGAAAAATAGAGAGACACAAGGCCAGACTTGTTGTCAAAGGATATAAGCAGAAGCATGGGATAGATTATGAAGAAACTTTTGCACCAGTTGCAAGAATGGAGACAGTAAGAGCAGTGCTATCCATAGCAGCACAAAACAAATGGAAAGTATACCAAATTGGATGTAAAATATGCATTTTTAAATGGAGTTTTAATGGAAGAGGTATATGTGGAACAACCTCTCTGATATGAGAAGAAAGGACAAGAGTATAAAGTCTGCAAATTGAAGAAGATCTTTATGGGCTGAAGCAAGCTCCAAGAGCATGGTATAGTAGAATAGACTCCTATCTACTGGAAAATGGATTTGAAAAGTGTGAGGGAGAACCCACCCTCTACATCAAATAAAAGGATGGTAAGATGCTCATTGTTGTCTTATATGTTGATGATTTAATATTTACAGGTAATGATGATTACCTTATTGAGAATTTTAAAACAATCATGAAATATGAATTTGAAATGACTGACATGGGTTTGTTGAGATACTTCTTAGGAATAGAAGTGGAACAAAGTGAAAAATGAATTTTTATTTCTCAAGCAAAGTATGTGAATCAAGTTTTGGAGAGATTTAATATGCAGGAGTGCAAAGCTGCAATTACTCCCACATTAATGGGATTGAAGTTGAGTAAAGATGACAGCAGCAAGGATTTTGATCCAAGTTTTTATAAAAGCATAGTTAGCAGCCTCATGTATTTGACTGCAACTAGGCCGGATATTATGCATGCTGTTATTTTAATTTCCAGATTTATGGAAAAGCCAAAAGAAGCAAATTAGCAAGCAGCAAAGAGAATTTTGAGGTATGTTAAAGGAACTAAAAGGTATGGCATTTTATATACTACTTTAGAAAATTCAGAATTAGTTGGATACACTGACAGTGATTGGGCTGGAAGTGTGGATAATCAGAAGAGCACTTCCGGTTATGTTTTTCATATGGGTTCAGGAGTCATTTCATGGGCTTCCAAGAAACAGCCTATTGTAGCATTATCTACAGCAGAGGCAGAATATGTGGCAGCTATAGCAGCAGTGTGTCAAGAAATTTGGATAAGAATGATGTTGAGAAGTTTATGTCAAGAACATGTAAAAGGGACAGTGATTTATTGTGACAATAGCTCCGCTATTGCATTGTCAAAGAATTATGTGTTTCATAAAAGAACAAAACACATAGATACAAAATTTAATTATATCAGAGAATTGGTAAACGATGGAGAAATTTTTTTACAACACTGTAAAACAGAGGAGCAATATGCAGATACTTTAACAAAGCCATTGGGACAGAGGACCTTTTAATTTTTAAGAAAATGCTTGGGTGTGATGGATAACCCAGCAGCTGACTTTAAGGGGGAGTGTTGAAATATTAAAGTCACATGCCAGCCTTGGGCAGCAAGAAAAGAGTACAAAGGCAGCATCAGGAGAAGTTTTGAGTGCACAACACTGTATATTAAAGAAGGATGGAAGAACCGTAAGGAAGAAATTAACTCTTGATGGGTTGCAGCCACAAATTGCAGAGGAGATTTGATTTTTTTACGGGCGTAGCCGTTTTTTTTTTGCAGGAGGAATGAAGAATTCCCGTAGTTCTGAACTATGGAGGAGCAGAGTTAATTAAAAACAGTCATTTCGGGCGTTTAAAGCCCTCAACAACCAGAATGGAGAAAACTATTCAAACAGGCCGAATTCCTTTTAATTTCGGAATTGGTCGGACAAGTGGTCCCCACCACTTATGCACTAAATCGCAATCACAAGTTTTTGGAGCAGTGTCTTGTTGATGTGAAGATCTGCGATGCGATCCAATCGCAATACTCATATGTTACATAAGCCAAACAAATGTCTTGTGGATGTGGCAGTGTTCCGTGGTGGAACAGTTGTATATAATACAACCAAAACTTATATATATAAATCGCCCCCACAGCAGCGGAGGCCCGTGAGTCCATTTGACCACGTGGCGAAGACTGAATGGAATCGCAAAGTTCAATCACAAGGTTTGATCGGAGGCCTTTTGAAATGTGCTCCAATCAAAGGCCGGACCCGATCGTGTTATATACCACAGTTTAATGCACCATCGCATCTGGTTGTTCAATCGCAATCAGAACCTCTTTGAAATGAGGCCCGATCGCACAATGTTAAAGCACGGACCCGATGAAGTTTATGTAGAGGAGTTAAATGGTCCATTGCATCCGAGTCCTTAATCGCAATCGGAAGATCGGGGGTTATATGTTTTTGTTTAAAGTTCGGACCCGACGCCATTTATATGGCGGATTTAAAATAGTCCATCGCATCCGCGTCTCTATCGCAATCGCAAGTTTCGGTTGTTGGCACATATTTGTTTTTCCGATTGCGATTGCGATGTGGTCCTTACCTGAACAGCCCGCATTATATTTGTTTTATGTAGACTTTGGTTAAAAGTTTCATGTTTTTTTATGTAATGTTTTAATATATGTGCGACATATAAAATAGAAAAGGCCCGCGAGCCTGTATGGTATTATTATTATTATTTTTGTTTGTTTCGCACAACAACGCGGAACTGTAATACACAGCAGTGTTGTTTTGAGAGACAGAGTGTGTTGTTTGATAAACAGAGAGTCATTTTGTGCACTGTGTCTATAGCAGTCACTCTTTATGTTATCCCTCTGTATTGAGGAAGATTTGTAACAGTTTTTTTTGTAAAAGAAATAGAAAGTTAGTTTTACAGTTTGAAACTCTATCCACTGTCAAAGAAGTTTTAATTTCTCCGTGTTTAGAGGAGAGGAGCTTACTCTCTCCATTTGAAATTCTCAATATTCCAACATGTTGGATATGTAAAGTTGTGCAGAGACGGTGTGTTGAAGATTTTGGCTATCACCCTCACACCATCCATTGATCTCTGCACGTCTAGATAACTATCCAGAGCTAACTAATAACTACCACGCTTGCTATTAGTTCTGGAGGGAGGATGACTCTTGCAGAATAATAATAATGTTGCATATTAAGATTTATATTTTATTTTTTTTAACTGTTTTTATCTATATCTGAGCATTCTTCAATCGTTTAACAATACAACTGATGGTCAACAATAGTACACATAAGCGAATAAGAGAGTTGTTTTCAAATAATAACACTTTACGGTATAATAATAATTAGTACACACAAAGAAAGAGGTTGTAGTAAACTTAAGTAGGTCGTCCACTCAGGTCAGGAGATCGAATCCACGACGGTCCCCCGGCAGAAGAAGGTGAACCCACTTGTCGATGCCAATCCCATGGAAGTTCTGCTGGAGGAAAGGGGTTGTGACTGGCGGAAGATGGACTTGGAGCTGGAACACCGGTCAGTTGTCAGGTAAGAGCGAGCACCAACTTAGCGTATTTATTATTCAGGGCCAACATTTTGATTTTTTTCTCATTCTGGGGAACTTGATATATCCAGCACTGTGTCGTTTTTGTGAATTGGATTGTGATTATTTTAATGGGAATTGACATTCCAAAAATTTATGAAAATTTACGAATATTTTATTCAATAGTTGAAATGTATTATTTAGCATAGCTCTTATCTATTAGATTTAAAATTATTCCTAGATTCTACCATCCAAGTAAAAACGGCCAAAGAGCAGTTATTCCATTACCAATGCCATTATAGCTTCCATTTGCATGTTGTACTGCTACGAACCAGAGCACAACACTGGCTCCCGTGGAGAAGAAGCGGGGAGGACGATGGCTCCCCTGACGAAGAAAGGGGAGTGCTAAACATACTAGATAGCTACTAAATCATGATTTGGTTGTGTTGGGAAAGAAAAAATGGAGTAATTTGCGTTAATGGTCAAATTTCTGTACAGAATACCATTAATTCCGAGTCAATATAGAAAATATGCGGTGATGAGTCTGCATGTATAATACACTAAATAAGGAATGAAATAATGTAGGGATGACTCTTACATTTAAAACAAGTATAGTTGCTTAGCAACAAGTCCCTGCCAAAGAAGTGCCACTCCGTGGCAGGCGTTTCTCTCCAATCTCATAACATACGATTGGGTTTTAAAGATATCACAAATTTCATCATACACTAAGTTATGCGGGGCCGATGATAAGATATGTGCATGATCAATTTAACAATGTCATTTAATAAAATGCAAATACATAAACCAGACCACCCTAACGAAATTGAATGCATGTAAATAACTCCCCATAATTATCAAGACCAAATGTTGTGTATAACACCCCACAGTGGATAACAAATTAAGCCATGTAATAATTTTAATTTAAAATAGTGGCCACTTATTCATAAAATATGTTTAATTCATTTCAATGTGTGTCGGTTGAGGGCTTTTGCATGCATTTCAACGTGTCTTTTGACTGCTCCATTAGTTATCAGATGCATCAGATGGAAACGTTACACCTTTCGCTGGGTACTGAATTATGATCAAGATGATATCAATTTTACAGAAGGGGAGCTTAGTGAGGCTAGAAGGAAGTTGGAGGAGGTTCGTATCTTCCTGTAGGAGGATCTACATAACACTGTTCTTCAGGAGGATGCAGCTCGGTTGGAGTTGCTCGTGCGTAGAGAGGAGGAATGTATTGCCAGAGGAGCCCACGTTTTGCAGTGGATTCAGGAGGGGGAAATGAGCCATTTATCTGCTTTAGCCATGAAAGAACTTTCAGTGAATGATTTCGGATGCCCCTTCCTGCACGCCAATAATTTGCATAAACTTCCACCATGTGAAAGTTTCCCAATGCCCCCTGCTGCGCTGCTATAAAACTGCGTAATGCTCTTCCAGTGATTGTTCATCACTTTTCATACACTTAATCCACCTCCCTCCCTTTCAATCAGCCCTACTTCTTCTGCTTTCTGTTCTGCTCTCTCTGTTGTGAGGTCGTGAGAACGTTAAGAAAGCCATGGATATCTTCACTCTAGTCTCCCAACTGATGCAAGTGAAGAAGGATGCTAAGGATGTTCTTGATAGGAAAACTCTGAAATTTTGCAAGCTGATTTGACACTTGTGGAGGATCTTGTGCTCGATATTATTCTCGGCTTCCAAATTGAACAGAAAGAGGCCTTCAATATTTGGTTGCAACGGCTTCATAATTTCCTTACAAAGGCGAAGAGCATACTCCATCGCTATACTCCATCACAACGACAATGGTGCCTGGAATGTGTCATGTGCAAGCCGAGGGGACTCTTAAAAGAGATCAAAGAATGGGAGCTACTTTTTTATTACCTCTGTCAAGGCCTTCAAAGAGACCTTTCAGTAGTCCTTCGTGGTTGCGAGGCTGTAGTCGATCCAGTGATTCCACTGATGAAAGATGTCATTCAAGAGGAGGAAAGCAATCAAATTCTACAGACAGAATTGAGGCCTCTGGACAATTTTCTGCTCGATATAAGCGTCGTCTTCCAAGATCAACACAAAGCAACCCCAGAGGCTCTCAATATTTGGTTACAACTGCTACAAAATTCCCTTACAGAGGCCAATAGCATACTCCATTGCCACGATCCAAATGCAGAGAGCTCCGCCATGAAATCGCGCTCCCCAAAATTCTGAGTAACACCATTATTGTTAATGGCGAAGCCCCAATTTGAAACCCCAAAGGTGTATTTAACGCAGGCAGAGGGTTAAAGCTTGAATTGTTGTGAAATGCGAAGTCAAGGTGTTGCGCTTCCTCCCAGCATCCAAGAATCGCAAGGAATGAGAAATGTGACAAGTCCATCCTTCCCAAGCGGTCGAATCGCACAAGCTTCTCTGGTAATCTGCAAATATGAAAATCTCCTGAATCTCCGTTGCTTTTATTTTCATAAAGTGATATGTCATTTGTTAACGAAGTTTAGAATCGAATACAACAAATATGCAAATCTGTTCAATCTCGGTTGCTTTCTTTGTCATAAAGTGATCTTTTGTTTCAACATATAATAGCTATCATTCACCTCTTGTTCTTACCAGTGATAATTATAATCTCTCCATTCATAGATCTGCATATCATTCATAGATTTTCATATAGAAATTCCAGCCATATTTCTTAAACTGTACTCAAGATAAGAAAGAAAAGCTCAAGGAAAGAGCCCATTGTCCAGAGCATACAGTTTACCTTGACCAATTTCATGATTCTCTGCCAATGAAAATTTGTTTTCGTTCTCCCTTATCATAGCCAATTCTGTCGCACCTGCATACTCTGGAAAATACAGTGTCCCCTGATCAGAACCCTCTTTCCGTGAAGCTCAACTATGTGTGCACTTTTCAAAATTCAAATATAGTACTGACAATGAATGAATTCAAATATAGTACTGGAAAATACAGTCTCCCCTGATTCTTTGCTAATTCTGGTTTATTTCTGCACGAATGGTCAAGTAAGCACAAGGATGTCGACTCTGGTCGATATTCGAATGAACAAGTAGAGAATTATATGGAAAATATTAAAAAAGAAAAAGAGGAACAGCTTAAGAAATCACAGGAAATGGTAATCGTTCTATTCGTAGCCTAGAAATGGTCTGGTTCATTTTATTATTTGTGGAAAGCTAGCTCATGGATTGGATATTGTAATGCTATGCGGTATGCACTTACAAAAATCTAACCAGAATCTGGATTACATATCGAACTGGAAGAGCTTACCAGCTTGATCAACCGAACAAGCATATGTTGTTGTGTTGTTGCTGCCCTCCATGGCACCGCAACCATAGGTTCTTTGTTAGCCTCCGGCATATGATATGATTACTAGTTATTGGTGGTCGACATGTGGTCAACATGCAGAGATCAGTGTACGCATGCAGAGATCAGTGTATCAGTGTATGTAGATATCACTACACTGAAATGCCACGAGTGGTCCAACATGCAGATATCACTAACCCATGTAGATATCACTCATGCCATAAGAAGCTAGACGAAGGTGCATGAATTAATTGTATACAACATTTAATGTTGGGTAACTAATGCTAACATTAGTTCCAAGTTGTTTCCAGCAGCAATCCAAGTTGTTTCCAGCAGCAAACATACTGAAACTATATCATATGCTTTTGGCATTCCCGCCTCGGGAAGAGGCCAAATAAGATGAAAAATAAGATGATTGGTTTCTGAAATTATTTAATGAATTTTATTGGTTAACAAAAATTGAATGCCTATAAAGTTAGGATAGCGGGGACAGGGACTAATGCTACACACATCTTTTCAATTACTATAGTCCCTGCCATGTTGCAGGCGGCAGGGACTAATAAGTAGAAGTCTATCTCGCCCTTTTTTAAATCCGGAAATCTGAACAAATTATTCATTATGCTATTCGAAGTTGAGAATATATATGCTCTTTGATGTTAGACAATATATGATGGGAATTGAAGTGATATGGAACTATTAGAAGTTGAGAATATATATGCAGAATATATGATGGGGATTGAAGTGAAATGGAATTTTGTAATATTTTTAATGGAAGTTTATAGTATTCTAAAAATTAATAAATTGAAATGTAAAGTGGATATTTAAATTGTTTTCTCACGCAGATAAGTTTATACATTTATAGTTTTAGTTTTTCATATTTGTTGACTAAAACATAAATAATGATAGGAAGTCCAAACATTATATAATTTTAAGGGCTCATAAATAATGATGAATTTCTTTTTAAAACCTTTTTTCACATTACTTGTGATATTTATATCTGATTTTTTATAAAGCATATTTTTGTTGATATTTGTTTTATTAATTTTTTTATAAAACAATATTTTGTTGATATAAGTTTTATGTTTCATTTCATCAATTCTACCTTGATTGCAACACAAAATGAAACCAAGTAAAATCATACATATATGCATTTAAAGAAGAAGCATATTTGAATAGCGTACCTTATTGTGAAACTAGTTAATGATCTAGGGAAATAGCTAATGATTTAGGGAAATTATGTATAGTTATTGTTTATATATTGAATCATATTTGTTACACTGAAACTAGCCAATGATTTAGGAAACTTATGTATAGCATGTTGAATTATTTTGCAAAAATTCTCAATTAGGATGTAGAACCCATTAGTTGTAATGTATTTTGAATAACAGTAATTGAACTCAACTTTCAACATTATGAATTGGATTGAAAGGAACCTTATAAATAATACAACAAATTTGAACCATCATTTATTTTTAAATAGGGATTTGGGAGGATTCTAATATTTCAGGCAATAATAATATAAAGAGAAAGTAACAATAATATAGAAGGTATGTGTTTAGAAGAAATTCGTCAATATTTAGCTTGTAAGAACTCTGTAGCATCTCAAGATTTGAAAGGTCCAAACCTACTCATGTTCATATTCAATTATGAATTTTATAGAATTCATAAGAGTCTGGGTAACATGGGGCTTCACTCAATAAACCTCTAACATATCACGTGTGATCATATCATATTAAACAATACCCTTAATTTAATTTAAGTGCATATTGGAAAAGAACCCTAAAAATCGCATTATTTAACTCCCTACCAATATAAACCCAATACACCTTCCCAACTTAAAAAAAATCTACTTTCTGTTGGGAAAAATACTGAGAGGGGGGGGTGAATCAGTATTTACTGCATATTCAAAACTTTTACTTTTTCTTGCTTCTAAAACCCATACGCTACTTTCTTGATACAGACTCGCGTATATACGCGGATACCTTTTATGAAACTCGCGTATACATAGAGATCTAATTATGTCATTAATTCTTCACTTATATCATTCCATCATTCATTCATCAGATGTTTAATAAACAGTAAACATGTGCAGTAAGAACAGAATAAACCATCACACAAAGCATCACACATGAACACCGGGATTTTTAGGTGGAAACCCAAGTCGGGAGAAAACCACCGCTATGGGTTACTCGACGCTAATATTATTTTGTGCAGAAAGAAAGCATCTTACGACATATGTGACCGGCGCGGACTTGACCGGCCACGCAGGCTCCACCGCTGGGTTACCCGACCTCTCTGGGAGGAGCTCCAACCCACGACTCATTTACCGGCCTCACCTGGAAGGGAGCTCGACCCCCCCGATCTGCGTTTACCGGCCTCACGGAAGGGAGCTGGGCGACCACGGCCCAGGAAAGGCCTACAGCCCTCGGCTACCTTGGACCACGTTTCATCAATTTCCCTGGATCTGCTGCTTCAATGTTCCTTCTTGCGGGCCACATTTCATCATATTTTCAGACTGGACCATTTCTATACTTTTAAGCACATACATACATCACCAACAGATACTTATCAACACAGATCAGATAGCAGAAACACAGCAGAACAGATCAGATATTTCATACCCCTTGCTTCAGCAAACCCTAGTTTGCATACGCGCTTTCCCTTCACTGATGTCGCGTATATACGCGCTTACGTCCACACAAACCAGCGCCTGCCTCTATGTATATTTCATTGCGCATACGCGCTCTCTTCGACGGCACGTATATGCGCTTCCTCCCGGCTAACGAAGTAGCGTATAGATCTTCAATCATTACATGTGGTATACTTCTTAGATCGGATATTGGGTTCGGTTGCCTTTTACTTCGGACGGATGTTGCTGAATGAGCTAGCCTCATCACGGATCTGAGCCTTCCATAGCAGAGATCTAAAAATGGTCTCGTGCATTGAGAGATCTAGATCCCCTTCTTTATCATTGGTGCATCATACATTCAGATTTATCTTCAAGTGTAACCCTTTCCATTCAGATCTACTTCAGAGAGAAGTATTCATTCAAGCTCAGACCTCTTGCACCCACACCCATGATTTGCACAATGAATTTCTTCTCTTTATATAGGCTTATCCTTTTTCAATACCACAGGCCCCTCTTTTTTAATACCATGAGCCAAACCAATACCACGAGCCTTCAATACCATGGGCCCCTTTTCCAATACCATGAGCCAAAATAATACCATGGTGGTTACCCCTGTTTTGCTCTTTTTGAGCGCTTTTACCCATACGCGACTTGGAACGTTTATTCCCACGTGCATACGCTACTTCCATTAGACATATCCGCGTATGCCTAGAGACATACTCTTTTCATCATACTTTGAGCACATTCTGAATTCCTTTCTTCATTCCCTTCTGTTCTCACTGCAGATATATCAGATTTACTTCATCAAGAACATATTCTATCAAGCACAACTTCATCAAGTAAGTTGCCATCTTCTTCATCAAGTTGGTTTCCATTCAATGACAACACTTAGCATCATATTGCAAACTAACATAATTTCACATCAGATTTACATCATTTACCAAGTCCATCAAGTCAAGAATAACTTCATCAGGTGAATTTCCATCAAGGACAACACATGCCAACAATTTCATATCTTCATCTTCATTCAGTGGGTTGCCATCAAGGACAACATTCTGCATCATATTTCCAACAATCTCCCCCTTTGGACTTGATGGCAACCATAATGGTGTTTGGTTACCACAACAGATAGGTACATTAAGAATACATTTACACCATATCACTCTCCCAAATATTTGACATCATTCCTTCTCTTCATTCAAACACCATGTCACTCTCCCCCTTTGACATCAAGGGAAAAGGGCGGATCAAAACCAACATACTCTTCCCTTTTTCTCCTCATGTGGAAGAAGTACTGAAGTGGCCAAGCTCCCCCTGAGTTCATGCTGAAACTTCAAACATATTTTTCAATGAAGTACATGACTCTATGAACTTCCTATCACCAAAGACTCATACTTACATCAATTATCCATCCAAGTGGATTTACATATGAGACTCAACTACCCAACCAAGTGGGTTTACAAATTTGACTCAGCTACCCAACCAAGTGGGTTTACAAATTTGACTCAGCTACCCAACCAAGTGGGTTTACAAAATTTGACTCAGCTACCCAACCAAGTGGGTTTACAAATTTGACAAGTCCTTACATGACTGAATATTACAATTTTTACATCATGGATCTCAACTTGACCTACAAATATAACTTTTAAGACCAACACCAGAAAGTCCTCAAGAAAGGGAACATATTTTAGAACCATCATAATGCCAACAATGCATTATACACAGCAAAGCTAATGCTCCCCCTGAAACTGTGCATCCAAGCATCCTTCTCATATGACTAAGGCTCCCCCTTAGTTTGTGCATCCTGAACACTTTCACCAACAAATCATCAAGGCATCTTCATCAAAACATTAGAAACATAAATATGAGAACTGGAACACCACCATAGATACCAAACAATATCAGAGATACCAAACAGCACTGCAGCTGTGCTGAAGAATGCTGACCCCAACCAGAAAAATGTCAGCAATCAGACATACGCGGTTTTCTGTGCAGGAACTCGTGTATATACGCGACTGTGTTTCAGGAAACCCGCGTATCCCAAGCCATCTTCTAAATTTATGTAGATCTGATTCTCTGCTGCTCCCCCTAAACCAGTGCTCTTCCTTAACTTGTGCAATCTGAAACACCTTCAATCAGCAAGTCATCATCATCAACAATCTTTGCATGATCTGTCCTTGTCTCTGAATTATAAGACTTTCATCTCAGCAACGAATACTCTTCATTTAACAAGCATACAGGACTCATCCATAAACTTCAACATAAGACATCAAGTATCATATCATTATCATTTAGAACTGAGAAATTAAGCTGATACAGAGTCAAAACTACAGTTATTATCAGTCAGACTGATGCTCCCCCTGAACCTCTGCTCCTAATCTTCAGCTATCAGATAACTTTTCTTATCATCAATGCATACGCGACTGTGTCTGATTAAACTCGCGTGTATACGCGACTTTTGTTAATATAACCCGCGTATGGAAAGTGAAGCATATAAAATTTTCATCTTCCTTCATTTCCTCTTGAGCTTGTACCTCCTGTACCTGTCCTTTCCACATCAGATGCGCTGTCGGAAGTAAACATAATCAGAATAATCAAATCATCCATGAGAGTCATCATGCATTGCTCCCCCTGTGACGATACATTACTAAATCTCATAATGTATCCCACATCATTCCTGCAGTCAATAGGAAAACTCAGCTTCAGAAGCAGATGACTGCAGTAGGGTCAGAATTCCCTACGTTTCTGATCAGTCCTCCATCTTGAATTGAGTGTTTTCTTCAAGAAAATCATTGTCTTCTAGAGCATCCACAAAAAAATCCTTTTCTTCTCTAGATTGATTCTTATTCCATCCCTCCATCTTTTTCCAGATTTGTTTAAATTTTCTATTTGTGTGCTGGAAATTATCCAATTTCTCATATCTGTTCAACCTGCATTCCTTTTCTACATGTCCATACTTGTTACAAGAATAACATCTCATGTGTCCAGAGAAATAAGCATAAGAATCATGATGAGTATTTCTAATCTTCCTCCTTTTACAATCAGCTGCTTTATGTCCATACTTGTTACATGAGAAACAATATCCCTTGAAGCTACCAGAGTACCTGTTTGTTTGTGGCTGAATTGTTCTGCTTCTGCAATTTACTGCAACATGCCCATAGTTATGACATTTAAAACATTCAAAGTTCTTGAATGAATCCCTTTGAGAATTCATGATTGTTGGTTGATCTTTTGACTCTTTCAACACTTCAGATTTTGCATTGATGTCCTTTGATTCTTTAGCACCTCCTTGTGAGCTAGATTCTCCTTTAATAGTTTCATGGAAACCAAGACCAAGTTTGATAGCAGGAGACCTTTGATTACTTAGAATATTGTCCAAAATATTAGTACTATCTTGAAACCTCAAAAGTTTTACCTTTTCTTCTAATTTACCTTTGAGAATGTTTACCTCAACCTCCAAGGCTTGACATTGCTTCGTCAAGCTTTCTTCTTTCCTTCTTCCATCTTCTATTTGATCCTTCAGATTTAGAATCTCTTCTTTCGACCAATTTTCGTTATCTTCACATGTTTGTTGCAGCTCTTCATTCTTCTTATTTGATTTTTCCAGATCTTCTTTGAGAGAGATGATTTCTGCTTCAAGGCCTTCCTTTTCAAATGTTTGTAGAGGTTCCTCAATCTTCTTACTTGATGCTTCAAGATCTGTTTGTAGAGAGATGATTGCAGCTTCAAGTCCTTCATTCTTCTTGCTTGATTTTTCGAGATCTGCATTTAGATTGTTGATTTCTGCTTCTAGTTCTTTAATTCGATTGGATGCATAAGTATGAAACCTTTGATCCTTGTCCACCTGTCCATTCAGCATTTCTATTTGTTTTTCCATTTGAGAGATCATTTCTTTGTTGATAGATTATTGCGTCTTAGATGAACTTTGTAGTTCTTCAACTTTAACCTTGAGAGCTTCTTCTAGATCCACAACTTTACTTTCACTGTCTTCACCATTGTTTGCACAACTAAGATCATTCAAGGGATGACCCCAATCACTATCTGATTCATCTTCTTCAATTTCTGCTAACCATGTTTTCTGAGAGATCTCCTTGTTTCGAGTAGGCTTCTTCTTTTGCTTCTTTGCCATGAGCACTTTCAGATCATGGTCAGAATCTTCTTCTTCATCACTGGACACTTCATCATCATCTTTATTTGCATAAAAACTCTTCCTCTTTTCAAATTGTTTCCCTTTACCATGGTTTTCTTTATAAGGAAATTTAGCAGCATAGTGACCAACTTTTCCACACTCAAAACATTTGAAGGGAAGCTTACCTTTGAATCTTCCAGTACCTAGTTGGAGCTTTCTCACGAAATTTGCTTCTTCTTCATCGGATATATAGTTGGATTCTTTGACAACTTCCTTTTCTTTTCCTCTTGTAGATGCCTTAAAAGCAGCTTCTCTTATTTGAGAAGGACCTCCTTGTCTCATTTCAAAAGCAGTCAGAATACCATGTAATTGAACAATAGTAAGAGTTTGCAGATCTTGCCTTTCTTCAATAGCTGAAACTTTAGAGTTAAATTTTGAAGTCAAGGATCTTAAGACTTTTTCCACCAGAGTAGTATCGGTTATGGTTTCACCCAAATTCCTCATCCGATTTACATTATCATCTAGATGAAGAAAGAAACTGGCAACACTTTCATCACTATGCATCTTCAAATTTTCATATTCAATTCTAAGAGTTTGGAGTTTTGCACTTTTTACCTTTGTGTCTCCTTCATAGCTTAGAATGATTTTGTCCCATATTTCTTTTACTGAATGTAGCTGCATCACTTTAGCAAATTCTGATTCAGACATGCTTCCCAATAAGACATTCACTGCTTTGGCATTGATTTCATACTTCTTTCTTTCAGCTGCATCAGTAGGAATATTTGCCGGGTATTGATAACCTTCTTCCACGATTGCCCATACATCTGCACCAAGACTTTGCAGATATGCTTTTGTACGTACCTTCCAGAATATCAGATTGCTTCCATCGAATAGAGGTGGCTTTATAGACATTACTCCTTCTTGACTTCCCATTGCGACGGATCTCCTTTAAGCGATCAAGCTTCTGCACAAGGACCTGCTCTGATACCAATTGTTGGGAAAAATACTGAGAGGGGGGGGTGAATCAGTATTTACTGCATATTCAAAAATTTTACTTTTTCTTGCTTCTAAAACCCATACGCTACTTTCCTGATATAGACTCGCGTATATACGCGGATACCCTTTATGAAACTCGCGTATACACAGAGATCTAATTATGTCATTAATTCTTCACTTATATCATTCCATCATTCATTCATCAGATGTTTAATAAACAATAAACATGTGCAGTAAGAACAGAATAAACCATCACACAAAGCATCACACATGAACACCAGGATTTTTAGGTGGAAACCCAAGTCGGGAGAAAACCACCGCTGCAGTTGCTCAGCCTTTCAATATTTTATTATAGAGAAAACATCTTACAACATATGTGCTGGCGCAGACTTGACCAGCACGCAGGCACCCACCTGCGCTCGTTTACCAGCCTCTCCTGGAAGGGAGCTCCAACCCCCTGACTCGTTTACCAGCCTCACCTGGAAGGGAGCTACGACCCCCCCGATCTCGTTTACCAGCCTCATCTGGAAGGGAGCTACGACCCCCTGACTGAAGGCTACAACCCTCAGCACCACCTTGGACCACGTTTCATCAATTTTCACACTGGATCTAACAACTTCAATAGAACAACACTTGCAGGCCACATTTCATCATATTTTCAGACTGGACCCTTTCCATAATTTTAAGCACAAACATACATCACCAACAGATACTTATCAACATAGATCAGATAGCAGAAACACAGCAGAACAGATCAGATATTTCATACCCCTTGCTTCAGCAAACCCTAGTTTGCATATGCGCTTTCCCTTCACTGATGTCGCGTATATACGCGCTTCCGTCCACACAAACCAGCGTATACCTCAGTGTATATTTTATTGCGCATACGCGCTTTCACTTCAGCGAAGCCGCGTACATACGCGCTTCCTCCGCGGCAAAGTAGCGTATATATCTTCAATCATTACAGAGCAGCATACTTCTTCAGATCAGATATTCAGTTCAGATTTACCCTTTTACTTCAGACAGATGTTCGCCTAGATGTTCGCCTCATCACAGATCTAGGCCTTCCATAAGCAGATCTAGTAGATACAAGTGCATTTCAGATCTACATCCCCTTCTTCATCATTGGTGCATCATACATTCAAATTTATCTTCAAGTGTAACCCTTTCCATTCAGATCTACTTCAGAGAGAAGTATTCATTCAAGCTCAGACCTCTTGCACCCACACTCATGATTTGCACAATGAATTTCTTCTCTTTATATAGGCTTATCCTTTTTCAATACCACGGGCCCCTCTTTTTTAATACCATGAGCCAAACCAATACCACGAGCCTTCAATACCACGGGCCCCTTTTCCAATACCATGAGCCAAAATAATACCATGGTGGTTACCCCTGTTTTGCTCTTTTTGAGCGCTTTTACCCATACGCGACTTGGAACGTTTATTCCCGCGTGCATAAGCTACTTCCATTAGACATATCCGCGTATGCCTAGAGACATACTCTTTTCATCATACTTTGAGCACATTCTGAATTCCTTTCTTCATTCCCTTCTATTCTCACTGCAGATACATCAGATTTACTTCATCAAGAACATATTCTATCAAGCACAACTTCATCAAGTAAGTTGCCATCTTCTTCATCAAGTTGGTTGCCATTCAATGACAACACTTAGCATCATATTGCAAACTAACATAATTTCACATCAGATTTACATCATTTACCAAGTCCATCAAGTCAAGAATAACTTCATCAGGTGAATTGCCATCAAGGACAACACATGCCAACAATCTCATGTCTTCATCTTCATTCAGTGGGTTGCCATCAAGGACAACATTCTGCATCATATTTCCAACACTTTCACTATATATTGTAGGTATCCATTTTTTTATTAACATTTTGTATACCTCTTTATATTTTTTCATTAACTTTGAGCTCCATTTTGTATACCTGCCAATATAAAAACCCTTTATCTCCTATGTATCCCCAATATATTATGTCATTTTTTCCTTATTATATATTCCCCAATATGAACCCATGTGCTATGGTATTTTTCTCGCAGTGAAGCCCCCTGTGCATGGTAACTGCCCATTTGAGATTTCCATTTCCAACCATGAAATAGATCCATTTTATAAAAACTGGGATATATCTTGAGCATACTAACACTGAACAAACTACACAAAATATCTCAAAATCAAACAAAAATTTGATGTCACTTTTATTATTTTAGAACAACTAAAAGACCTTTCAATCTAATTACTATATCCAGATAGGTTAGCAATTTATATAGCATACATGGCCCATGGGTGAACACCAGTTTCAACTTTCAAATTTTAGAGTTTATGGTCCAAGGTGCATGATGTGAGTTAGGACAAAGACAAGTTTTTTATAGCATGTCCAAAGATCCATAGTTGGTATACATATTGTGATCATTAGTTTAATTTTATCTTAGAATCTATAAGCATCAAAAAATGTGTGCTTATATGCAATGTGTATGTTATGTTAGAGTTTTGTCTTGTGTCTAAGATGTTATTTACTCTAGTCCAATTTGGAAATGCTTATATCTAAGATATAAAGTTATAAATATATATGGGATAGATATCTCTATCGGGCACACATACACATAAAAATGGATCTCTCTCTCTCATTTAGTCCACAAATAGATACTAGTAAATTTTTATTTCACCCATCAAATTGGTGGTTTTAAAAATTAAATAAAGGTCAATGATAATGTATAGATTTTAAAATTGTCAATATTTTGCAATGAAAAAAACAAAATAGGGGTAAATACCCATCAGTTTTAACCACATTCTCTAGCTAAGTATAACAATTATTTATATCTTATGTGTATGTAAATATGTTATTTAACTCAATATGACCTATTTTCAAAGATTTGATTTTACAATGTTTATTTTTGCAAAGGTTAACAATAAAAAATCACTACTCAAATATTTAAAAATAATGCATGAATTTGGCAACAACATTTATAAATTATGTCATAAAATATGTGATGTAGTTATCTACTTAGCATTATATTGTGCTAAAAAATTCATAAAACCTTCGAGTTATGGACCAATCAAATGTTTAAAAACAATTTTTTAATAATATTGAAAAATAAATATTTGTTTTTTTAGAATGGATATTTCCATAATCAACAAATTATTGATGATGAAGACTTTTGAAAACTATGTGTCCAAATCATATGCTTGCCCAAAGAACTCTTCACCCATCTTCAGAGGCTTGAAGCTTACTAATGATATAAAGAGTGCTAGAAGGTACAACACTATGTATATCATTAGTAAGCTCCAAGCCCCTTAAGTTGAGTGAAAGGTTCACAACTTTCAAAAGTATTCATCAACAATAATTTTCTGTTTTTCAAAGTAAAACATTATAAACTACATTAATTAATACTAAATTAATAAAAATCAATAAACACAACAATTAATAACTTTTCATCTCGTAAGCCTTTTTTATGAGATTGAGTGAGAAAACACTGTTCACCCCACCCAATCAAAAAAAATTATTATCGCCCTTCTAACCAGTTAGATTTTGATTGAGAATTGCGTCGAACAGCGTGGAAGTGTCATTTTATCACTGTCAGATTTAAAATTAAATGTTATCAGTCACTGTTGGCGGTGGAGTAGTTTTTCACATTGAAATGTCTCCTATTTTGTAAAACTCCAGTGCAAGCCTCAAGAGCGCTTCAACTGCAGGGTTTTTTTCTTCTACAATGGACATGAAAGAGAAAACTACTCCATTTGAGCCATCCTCAGGTACATAACTGTCCTGTGTAAATGACAGGTACCAATGCCAGGTGTTGCTCCAAGTTGCTTCGGAGCAGGCAAGTTAGGGTCGACCAGATCTTGGTGGTTTACGTGACCGGGCCTGATCTGTTTGGTAGATCCGGTCGAGGTGGATGGTTTTTACCAGCCCGGAGTCCCGAGAAGTTATAAACTCCGACCATATATTGCCCGGAGCTTTCTCGCTCAAATACAATATACAAGGGGACATCGAGTGCATCGACTCTTGGATAAACTAGTGTCAGTGAATCAACAGCTGGCTCAGGTGCAGAACTGTTATTCGACCACCCCTAATATATTTTTTTCTTCTGTTGTCGTTTTTTCCGTTAGTCTTAAAAATATGAATACAATTTTTGTGTTGCCAGGAAAACTTGATAGCCCGAGCACAAATTAGCACCTGCCCTAGCACAAATTACTGCCACATATCTGCAATTTTCCTTGCTAAAAATACTCGGAATACTCGAAGACCTGAAGGTTTCCCCTTCAGTTTTTCCTTCCAAAAAAAAAAAATTTAATCCCATGTTAGGGTTTCCAACTGTCTACCTTATTTAAATACCGTGACATAAATTTTGTATTCCGAATGGTTAACACTATTTAAACCACTAAATCTTTGTCTTTGTATGGTTTGAATAACTGCCCAATTATCTGCGAAAAATTGTTAGGATCACTAAATGTCGGTGAAGTTGCAGTTTTATTCTTAGTTTTGGCATGTTTTTCTGTTTTACTAGCAGGAGTCGGCATGGATGACTCGGGCACTACTTCTTTTTGGGATTCTAATGGGCAATGGAAATCAATGCCATTTTCATATTCAACACTGCAATAGTGACCATTTTAAAACATGTTTCTGTACAATGTTAAAATGGTTGGAGCGTAATAATTATTTTCAGTTATTATGTAGTTTTTAAAAGTTTGTAAGAAACTCTAAATGTAAGAATAATTAGGTGTTACTAAAATAAGCATAACTATAATTAGATTTTTAAATATTTTTTTAAAAAGGATATTGTGTCTTTCACAATGGTGTTGTGTCTCTTTACTCGTTGGCTTGGCACTTTTCAACATTCTAAACTTGGCTTTGACTCCAACATCCCTCATACTTTATATCTATACCAATTGAGTTGTGGTCAAATATAATTATGATTTTGAAATAATGAGATCCAGAACAACCGAGGGTCCAAAAATTTCTTTGTACATTTTAGGTAGCCACATTCCACTATAGCTTGAAGCATTTGCACCACCCACTTAGAGTACCATATTCAGTATCGGCTAGCATAGTGTCTTAGGGAACTCTTCAAATGAAATACAACCACTTTTTTGAGGTATTGTTGAACCATTAGTATAATCTCTGTGTGCCGATGTAGGTATTATAGAATTGCATGGACATAAACTAAAGTGTAATTTAAACTATTGAGTAACTGTGAATTGATTTTTCTACATTACTGGGTAGTTGTACACCATCTTTCAAGTCTTGTTATTCCACTGTGTCTAAGTTGGCCACTATCATGATTGTTTGCCTCACCAACAAAAATTTATTGCTCAACAACAAATAATGGCAATAGAATTTTCATAATACCTTGTCTTTGCTTCTCTATCTCAAACCATCTACATGGCATTGACCCATTGTCTTGCAACTCCGTTTCAGTATTCGTAAAGTGAAAAATAAATAGTTTCATAAGTAGAGACTCAATTGTTTGGACCTTCATTGCATCTACAAACATTCACTTCTACAACATGGAAAAAGCATGTTCATATTTGCATGTCCATACAATTTTTCATTTCTAAACAGTGTCGATAAAATTTCAAGATTTAAATATGGGCAAGTATTCTTTATCGTCTCCACTGAAATTTTTCGATAAAATTTTAGGATTTAAAGTTGGGAAAGTATTCTTTGTTGTCTCCACAACTAGACATATTGAAAGCCAGGTTGATACAATTTTCCATTTCTAAACCATGTCGACACAATTTTCGTTTGTGTCTCTATGGCCTGGCCAAGTGTTCAAGTGTTATAGAATCGTATCAATTCACATGTAACATGATTTGTTTCAATCCAACTCATCGTATACATTCAATTTTTGTTCATTGCTTAATTTTGTTGCTCGTTCAACATGGCGAGTTTCAAAGGTTTGACAAGTGTATTTTGTGGCTTATCAATGTTTAGAATTCTATATCTTGTTGAAGAATGGTTTTTTTATCTCATCTAAATAGGGGTAGGTGCATTTCTTTACCTTCAATGCATCCATAATATAATTCAAAAAATATAAATATGTGCAAACTAGTGATCTCGGAAAGTAGATGAGCGAGGAATATCCATCGTTCTCTTGCACGTGTAGTGTCATTATGACTTTCAAGGAACACTAGTATGCGAAGCAAGGTACTTGCTTTTAGTTTTTTCTTTCCCAAAATTATTTTTTCATAGTTGCGTTGTGCCTCAAAGACAATATCGATCTTCTTGGTGCATTGGACAAGGAATAAATTCATCCAGACAGGGAATACAATTTGAGTAGTATCCATGATGTAATACAAGAGGCCACAACAAGAATTGACTATATCATAAATGAATCCAGAAACACAGTTGCGTAATGTGTTGTGTGGATTCCTTTATTTCTATTTTTATTCCACACCCTATACTACCTTCAAGCAATTATTCTTAACACGTCTTGTTTCCTTCATTTTAGCAGAAGATGTGCACTCATTTGTTAATGAAGAATGTGATGTATCATACCACTTTTAATGTGAAATTTTCTCATGATAACTCTAATGGAACCCTAAAATTTGCCATGGATGCAGCTGTTATGTTAAGGTTATATCTTGCTCTTCATTTTGATGCCTTGTCCTGGTCACAAAATCGATTGTTCCACTGAAAGACAACAAATAACTTTACCTTTTCCTTTGCAAGGATACATGTACATTTTTCTTTGCAGGAATATATTTATATGTGTGTGTTTAAAACAAAAGAAAGAAACCTTAGTGGCATGGGAGGAGAATATAATCTTATTGACTAATTGAAGGTGTGATTTATGTGTGTGTTTAAAACAAAGGAAAGAAACGTTAGTGGCATGGGAGGAAAATATAATCTTATTGACTAATTTTAAGGTGTGATTTTAATAGAAATCAAGAAAATTTAATTTGTGGCATTCCAATTGCCTTTCAAATTATGATTTAAATATTTTAATGTCCTCCAAATTGTCTTAAGGTCTCGGAATTGTAATTTAGATAAATGATTAGCTTACATGTATTTGCTTCATAAACATTGGCTTGTGTGTTCCAGTGCATATTATCTCCATAATTTTAACATATGCCAAGAGTCTCATCTGTAATTTCAATGAAGGTGGAAAATAGTTACACTATCAAGCAAACAAAGATTACATCATCCTCTAAATATCTTTAAATTAGACGCTAAAAATGACCTATTGGTGAGCCTTAGGATGATGTGTCAACATTAAAAACCTCATTCAATTGGGAGCACTGCGTTGGCCAAATGCTTGAAACCTTTAAATTCAAGATGTTGGGGAATTTGCGGCCATGAGAAAAAGATCAAGCCAAATGATCTTCAAAGTGCTCAACATCTACGAGGCTCTGTGGGACTTAATGCCTGACATCGTAACCATTTATTACCGGGAATCGTGTGGGAATGTGAGGATATATGCATCTACGATCTTAGTTCGGCTTAGGGAGTTAGTAATGGAAATAATCACCACATTCAAGAATGCAATCTAGGCATAGAATTCAATACCACAGTCCTCGGATGCATAATTAATCCTTTGCACCTCTCTATGCAATTGCTAGTTATATCGTTAGTAAGCTTCAAATCCGTGAAGATGGATAAAGGGTTCAACAAACATATAATCTCTTTATATCATTAATAATCTTCAAACTCCTGAAATGGGTGAAAATTTCACAATAATATAATTTAAATACACAGTTTTCAAAAATCTTCATAATCAATAAATATTTGTTTTTCAAAATTAAACATTATAAATTACATTAATTAAACTAAACTAATAATAATCAATAAACGCAACCATTAATAAAAGCCCGCGTTTGCAAAAACTTATAATACACCATAATTATACCCATTACAAAACTCAAAAATAGATTGAATAATTAGACTATGCTATGCCATTAACGGCGTGCTTTGTTACTGACCTTGGTTTTTTGTTACGAAACTTATCTGTGCTTAGCATTCGATTGGGAACAATTTAAACATCAATTTAAAGATTAATTAATAAGCTACTTATCTGCCTCTGACATTGCAGTGGGAACAATTAAACGGTCAATTATTTTCTATGCTCCTTTATACATTGTTTACCTTGACAACTCCTCATCACATTTAATGGCTTCATTGTTTTGTGTGCCGAGAAAACTTTACATTGAATAGCTTTTATAACTCTGCTTTACGGCTTAGAGAGTCGTGTATTATTGATGTTAGCGTTGCTTATAAGTTTTCATTCGTGGCAGTACGAGGCATTCTCTGGTGTACCGTTGTTTCGTTGCATTTTACATAGAATCTAAGCAATAATCAATGCATATGGAAAAATATGAGAATCTTTATATACCGCTAACATCATGGGCGAGGCTTATTTCCCACTCTATCTAGTCATAAATGCGCTGAGCTTAGGCATATATTGTTCACTTTAGGATTAAAGCAAGTACACTATTTAATTGTGGGCAGTGTATGTTCAGAGATATTTTAGTTGGATAGCTTCAGAAATAAGCAATAATCAATGCATATGGAAAAATATGAGTTTCTTTATATATTGCTAACATTATGGGCAATGCTTATTTAGACTAATCCAGTTATAAATGAGCTTGGGCTTATTGTGATTATCTTAGTATTAAAGCAAGTACACCATTCAATTGTAGGTTGTATAAATAAGGTTCAGCTTATTGGTTAATGAATGTATATTAAAAAAATAATGGGAATCTTTATATGCATCTTATTCATAATTGTTTCGTCAGATATTTTTATTCGATTTTGTATGAAATTTGATATAGATATGTTATAATTGCAAATTTTAAAAGTGAAATTTGTATAATTTAAATGTTTATGATATTAAATCTATTTATTTATACATTAAAAAACACATTAAAAAAAAAAAATCATTATTTTAAATGAGTATTTTATTTTGTTTTAGTGTTATGTTAACATAAAATGAACAATAAACAAAATATAAATTATTCCATATAAATTACTCAAAAACACTTTATAGAAGATATAAAGTTATAATAGAGTTCCGTGTTTCTTTTGAGATTATTTATATTTATCAAATTAAAAACCAATAAACAATAAACAAACAAATTTGTGAAAGAACTTGTTTTTTCATTTATAAAAAATAATACACTTTTGTTATTTTAATTATAACGAAAATGAAAATTTTCCAAAAGAAAATAGAAAAAGTCCATTTTAGTAATGTATAAATCAGTTTATCAAATAAATAGATTTGATGTGTAAATTAGTTAGATAATGTGAATTTTAATTTGATCATATTTTAGATTCAAATTTCATTAAAAAATATTGGAGTTGTTTTTAGTGCGACTTTTTGGAGTTTTAGGTGCCAGAATATGGTGAAAAAAATAGAGGTAAAATTTTAGTTTTTTTTTAATTTAATCTGGTTTTTTGACTCTATATATGGACTCAGCACCCTCAAAAACCCCTAGAGCACTTCAATTGTGCAAGGTTAGCTATCAAACTTCTCTTTTCAATAAATTCCTGCAGGATTATAGAGAAATTACAACAAAAAAAGCCACCGTAAAAGCCTTCAAAAAGTCGCACTAAAGACTACTCAAAAAAGATTGATTCCAAATTCAAATCATATAAGAATGTATTTAGAGAATGGACCAATTAGAAATGATAAGAACTATTAAAATTATTACATATAAATTTCATGTTAAGTTTAACTTAAATTAAAGATAATAATAACAAACACTAGAATTTAGTACTTTTATAACTATTGAAATAATTAGAAAATAAATAATATAACAAGAGATAGCCGAACATAAAAGAGAAAATATTTATTAAATGTTATCCTTGTTTTAACACATAACAGGGTTTCATATTTATGATAATGGGATAACTTACTACAAGTTGGAATGACAATGACTACTACATGAATACAACTCACATTTATTGGAAGACAAAATTCTGTAGAAGAATGCATTGGAAATCTAATGCAAAAAAAAATAGATTTCTCCCATTAACTCTAATACTTCCCCTTAATGGAAAAATATATTCTCTATAGCATCTAACTTGTTTTAATCTTCATTATTTGACGTCTTCATCAATATCTTGTTCTCTGCAACACATGAACAATCTACCAATCAACAATGTTTGTCTGGTCCAACTTGATATTCACCAATATTACCAAAATGTTGATGTCCATGTAAAGAAGCAACCATCCACAAAAATTCATGTGTAACCAGTTGCTACAAACATTGGTCTACTAGGATGTCCTTCATCTATATGGTTTAATCAATCATTATTCCATCACATGTATTCACATGTGTACCTTTAATTCCCCTTACATATTCATTATCCTAGGTTTTCCCTCGCCTACCAATAAGCACATGTTGGCATTACACTTGTGTTTTTTTATGGATGACCCTCAATGATCACACCTAAAGTGGTTTCTTTCTTGCCACAAACATCAAATCAAATATTTCTAGGTGTTCATGAACCAAAGACTACATCAATGGTTTTGAGTTGACCACTAACATTCCCAAGACATGTGGTTTCTAGTTGATCACAAAATTTACATTACAAAGTGGTTTTAACATTACCATAAACTACATGGGGGTATAAATTTCCTCATAAAGATTACATTTGATTTAGGTGTACATACTATTCTCATACTCCATCCATGGAGATACCAGGTATACCCTTTGGACCAATACATCAAGTCACCACAATAACTGACTTACATCCAAAACACACACAATTTTTTAACTTTCATTGTTTATCATCATTTTTTTTATTAATTGTCATCTTAATTGCTACCATAAGACTTCCATGTGCAATATCACCAACGTTTCATTAGCTTCACTGGAGCTCCATGCTTGAAATTTATTTTTTTCCATTTGGACTTGCATAAAAATGATTATTTATCTTCATAAAAAGAAAGCCATACCACTTTATGAGATTCTTCCATCTCACATTCCCCCCTGAATTCTTCCATCTCACATTTCGACTCCCCATTAATCGATGATTCAATTTCTTTGATTCTACATCAATTTAGCATACACTAGCCATCATACTTATCCAAGTGGATAATTCCACAACTTAATTCGATATCATCTCTAATGAAAATATGGATACACATTTCACATTAATGCATATATGTCTGACTTAACAAGGCTTTCCAAAAACCTAGGGGACATAAATTGCACTATTTGGACTAGAAATTTGGGTTTCGTGTACAGTCGATCATGCACCCCTTGCAAATTATTTCATCTCAAATATAATATGTCAAAATCACTACTTTGTAGAAATTCATATGCCCAAACATAAAATTTCATCTCATCTCCACACATCACTTCTCAATTCTTTTTTGTCTCTATATTCAAACTTGACTCACTTGTCTTTCCCTTTACAAAAGGGATTTTTGGAATACCACAAACCATTACAATAAAAAAAATACTCATTGCTCCAAGAAATGAATCAATAAAAATGGAAAACCTTTTCTTAATTACAACTTAATTTTGGATGAGTAACAAACTCATGAACTTTTTATGGAAGATATTTTGTACATTGGAAAATTTAACCTTAGATCTAAGACTTTTGTGATCCATAAATTAGATAAATGTCTTTCGGATTAATCACATTATTAGGATTTCGTCGATGTTTCGAACCAACTAATGTGGTTCATCCTCAGGACAAGGTGAAAAATCTCATCGATCTTAATGAATAAAATTAAACGTAGCCTTAAAAAATCCTTTCAACATTAAAATAATTTTTTTTCTATTCAGTCACTTCTATCCAACCACAATGTAGTTGTATCTGAGTTGATATGTCTATGTTCCAACACTTAAATTCCATGTGTCCTTTTCCAGTATCATCAAATTACAATATTGTTCCTACTTCTATGCTTGATCTCTTTCATCTCTACTTGTAGATGACTCACTTGTTATAAGTGTTTATGCTTTCATGAAATTGATGGTTTCATAATTTGTTTGACCTTCATAACCAAGTCCTTCGTTTCTTGGCCTTAAACGTATTTGTATGAACTAAGTGTGGATACCTTGACCATTTTTGCCTAAAATTTCCAATTAAAAACCATTTTATTCAAACTTTTGGAACCAATTACTTTCTTGTTTTTTCAAAACACGCTAGTTTATGATATTTAGGAAGAGATTCATCTTTAGAAACATAAATTTATTTTTAAGGATTTAAATATTTTCTTATATATAGTATTGTAGGCTACTATTCTCGTTTGAAAATTCATACGTATAGAATGTAGCTGAATATTCAATAAAAAAATATGTAATTTACTATTAAAATTGAATTTTTTTTGTGAATATCGTCCATTTAATCATATATATGTAAGAAGTAGGTGAATTTTTAAGAAAATTGGCGAATACTTTTCTTAGAAAATGTCCAAAATATAGCCCATTTGCGAAATTTCTCCCTTAAATGTTTTCCTAAACATCACTAGTATCATCACTATAAGCCTTATAACAAGAGAAAGATACATTAATATTATTATCATCAATCAAATGACAAGTATCATGAGAACCATCATTTGAATAAGGTCACTTGTATCACAAATTTCATCACACTTCTATTGTTTTAATTGTTTTACTTCATTTTCTAGTGCTAAAAACACACTTTTCTTTTGCAATAACTCTTGTAACAATGATTTCTATCAATTTATCCTTTTTATATTGAATTTTGAAAAAATCACTTACCCATTGATCCAGTGATACCAAGCTTTCCTCCATTATGTTGATGCATTGTGTAGTGAGACCAACAAATTTATGATAAATTTTATTATATCATGATTTCAATTTTTCAATTTTCCATCTATAGAATCATTTTATTTCATTAATTTGTTTATTTCTTACAAGGCATCAACACGTTTTTATTGAAATAATTCAATTTCATGATTGGAATTTTGAAGTCTTTTTTCTACTTTTCCCATATTTTGATGCAACTTTCCAATCTTTAATTTAAACACCAAACCACACTTTGATCCACATAGATCTCAACATTGCTTCTCACATTGTTTTTCATGTAGATCGGGATATTATACTTCCATGGTCTCTCTCTTAGATAGTTACTCTCTTTAAACATGTCTCCTCATCTTCCATCAAATAGATAAAAATTTGGCCATATCTCAAGGAAAAAAAAAACAATGATATTACCTTAGTGATATGAAAATAAAAAAAGTATCAAGCTCAAGAACAAAGATTGATGACATAGAAACCCTTATAGTACATATTTAACTCAATTAATCAAATTATTTAAAGAACTGATCCAAGCTTAGCAAAGTCTAAATCTCTCCAACTTAGGCGTCATAACAATGAATCTAAATATATATTGTGATGCACCAGATATTCATTTAACAAAAAACTATATCCGGCGAGAATTCGAAAAGCAAGAAAACAACATTCGGAAAAAAAAAAAAAAAATCTTTCTACCAATATTGCGACTAAATTATGATTTCCAATCCCTTTCCCCATTTTCTCTATTTTTGTAGCCTCAAAAAATTCCTTATCCTTTCTAGCCTTAAACATTATCTTCTCATTCAATTCCCATTCTAAACAAAATACCACTAGTGTTATAGATTTTGATGTCTTAAATGCTAGGTTTAGATCAAATTTCCATAAAACTTCTCCACATTGACCAATTATTATGAACTTGTACTCAATCGATTTTCCAATATGAGAATTTAGTTCTATTGTCCATATGTCTCCTTTATAACACTCAATAAGAACAACTACCTTTGGGTTATGTGATCTAAATTGTGGGGCATTTCGAGAACACATGAAATTGTTGGCAAGTTTGTATTTTCTTAAGTAAAAAATTACTATAACTATATGACCTTGATCTACATGTAAACTCACAGAATCACCTTATATGCCATTTTCACATCCATCTATGAGCTTGTTTGTCTTCAAAGAAAACCTTAATTCTTGAAGAGAATCCTTTACACTCAACCACACATAGTGGAAAATATCTTGAATCTTTGGCCAAATTAACAGAATTCCTCTTACTTCATAGGCTGTGACAAGATCCAATAAAAAGGTTGGTGTCAATTTAGAAACACAAAAACACTCATTTGTTGCACTTTCTCTTGCAGAGTTAGACATCTATTTCACCAAAACCAAACTCTCATGGAAAAATATTTACTAGATTTGATCCATGTCTCAGCACACAATAGGGTCTCATATTTATAGTAGTGCGATAGGTTACTACAAGCTCGAATGATGATTACTCCTAAATGGATACAACTCACATTTAGTGAAAAAAAACACCATTTAGAAGAATGCATTGGAATTCTAATGCAAAGGAACAATACATTTCTTTTATTAACTCTAGCCAAAATTTCATTTTTCTAAATAGCTATATGTAAATGCAATAACATGCATTTCCATTTACAACTCCATTAAAAATGATACCTCTAAAGCTGAATTAATATAAAGAAACAATCTAAATTCCATTGGGGACCATGTAAGTCTCAGCTCCTAAAGAAAATTATTGATCTGATTATTTCCTTTAGTGTATTAAAAGAGTAAGTTGTATCAATTTCATTAAAGTACATGTTCTAGAGTGTCTCTTTAAGACTTAGTGTTTGAAGTAATAAACTTTTTTTTTTTATTAAACATCATATTCAAGACAATTAATATTTTTTATTGAAATTAAGTTGACATATATTATATATATAAGATAAAGCTGGTAAAATTCAACATTTCAAACAAGAATTATCGACCACATTACTCGAAATATGGAAATTATCCATTTAATAATATAAGTGTTTGCAATTATGATTTTAAAAATATTTCTTTTCATAAAATTAAAATATTTTATCATTTAAATTATATATATAAATTATATTTTTTAAATTGATAAAATTAAATTTAAATTTGATATTTTTCAAATAAAAATTCACTTCAAAAACATAAACATGTAAGCCATAAAACATTGTACACCTTTTCTAAATTTTATCTCCAAGAAAGTGTCCTTCAAGTAATCACAAAAATATCGTTTTCAAAATCATAAACAGATAAACCATAAAACATTGCACACCTTTTTAAATAATCACAAAAGTATCTTTTTCAAAATCATAAACATATAAACCATAAAACATTGCACACCTTTCCTAAATTTTATCTCCAAGAAGGTGTCCTTGAAATAATCACACATGTATCTTTGTAAAAAACATAATTATTTTATAATAATAAAATTTCTCATATATTAAACACAACAGTATCCAGTATCCTTGAGAAACATAATTCAATTATGATAAATGAAATGCCAGCTCAATTAAACAAGATAAAAACATAATTCAATTATGCTAAATGAAACGTCACCTATATTAAAAACAATAATATTTTAATATTTTGAAGAAAATATTTTAAATGTCACATGTAAATTATAAACCGGAGGACATTGTACACCTTTCCTGAAAGTTACATTCAAAGAGGTGACTATAAACACTTACTTATCATTTCAAGGAAACATAATTCAATTCTAGTAGAGGAAGGTTGCAATAATAATAAAAAAAATTATCAATAATATATTTTTTTCTATTTTTGAATTTTATTAATTATTAATTTAATAATTATACTAAATATTCATTATTAATTTAACAATTATATTAAATATGAATATAGTTTAATTACAAAATTATTATTAATGATAATGATGATGGTTAATATCTATAAAGATGAATATGGTCTATCACATTTTAAGAAAGTAAGTTACTAACTAACTCTCTTTAATAGTTTATTTCTATGATCAAAAAGAAGGGAGAGAAGCATTCCAAGAACATTGCAGTTTTGTTGAATTAACAAGTCAAGAAGGTTGGTAGTGTGGAAAATGTTTTGAAAAGGAGAATGGATGTGAGTAAGGGTATGGTAATCAGGGAAAAATGTTTTTCATCATCAACTCTCTTAGTATTGCAAATGGGAAAGATTATTTTGTCCCGAGGTGTTTCCACAATAGACCAACGCCTGGTTTCACTCTAAAGCTCATGATAATTAGTTATTATATTTGCAATGTCAATTTTCTTCTTATCACTGGTCAAGACAAAGATAATTTTATTTGGCAAGAGTGGGGTTGATCACCTCCTTATAATATCACAGTTTTGTTTTTCCCTCTAACTCCTTATCATCCCATAGATTATCCTTACATTTGGAAGTAATAGTGTTCTTAATATCATCCTTGGTCTCGAAGATAATCTCCTCCTTTATCCCCAATGGTCGAGCCAGGACTTGGCATCCTTATGCTAACCTCGCTTGAGCTAGAGGTGGGGGTTTTTACTAGAGTTAGAAGCAATTTTGGGGAGCCTCTTGGCTTCCATGCTATGCAACTTCTTCTTGTACATTAAATACCTAACAATATTGATGATTTCAATGGGGAGAGGCTATCTTTGATCAAGGTTATAGGATAGGGAGTATTTTCTCTAATCTTGAGGTTGCTAGTTATAAATTTCTTTTGGATCATCTCAATATTTCTCCAAGATTTTCTAGATATAGTGCAACCACAAACCACACATCCATATAAAATAATAGGGGTGATGAGATTTTCTAAGATGAACTTATTTCTTCTCTAAACCCAGATATCAATTGGCTTACAATTGTTTTCAAACTCATAGTAAGATTTCCAGCCTCCTATAATCATTTTCTCAATGCTATAGTTCCAATTGAGCTGATGGTGAATGTCAATACCTAAATATTTGTATGAGGAAACATTCTCAAAATAATTTGGTTATCATAAATGAAATTATCATAGTTTATTCTTTTGGATTTAATTATCATAAATTTATTTTTGTCAGTATTAACAATCATACCCATCTTGGAGTCGTAATCATGAAGGATTCTAAGTTGATTGTCAAGATTATCAGGGGTTCTAAGAAGAAGAACGATATCGTTAGCATAAAGGAGAAGAATAACGATTATAACAATGAGCTTGGGTCTGTCGCATCCTAAAACTTCTAAAAATTATTATAAATTATCAATGTAAATGTCAAAAATGGTAGGGGATAAGGGGCATCCTTGATTAACTCTGATATTGCATTTAAATTTCTCCTTAGACCAACCTTCAATGGTATTAAGCTTGGAAATAACATTCTCATATAACCTGGTCACAATAACCCTTGACACCGGAGGAAAAATTCATTAAAGGAATTTTGAGGTATAAAATGGGCATCTAAAAGAAATTATAAAATAATAGTGGAAATAATTAAATTATCTTAGATTACATCATCAAATTTTAGAGGGAAAAAAGAAAAAACTACTTTTTCAACTTGTATTTTCAACTTATCTCCCTATGGTTTTACTCATATTTCGAGCGAGAACACTCATTGGATGCATAATTTGATTCATCATACATGAAGTACCCATGTTGCATACTTTGAATGGACCCTCCTACATGAAAAATGAGAAATACATGACAAACGTGATTTAAATCACACTTTTTCATATATTTCTCATTTTTCGTATAGCAGGGTCCATCAAAAGTATGCAACATTGGTACTCCTTTCATGAGGAATTAAATTTTGCATCCAATTAGTACTCCCACTCGAAATTTTAGTAAAACCTTAGGGAGATAAGTTGAAAAAATAGTTTTATTGTTTTATTATTTTTTAATATTTTTACTTTTTTACCCCAAAAATGGTGAATCATGCCCCATGGTTGACATCATCATATTGAATCTTATTGTTCTTATAAATTTTATTTTGGTGGTAAATTTTTCTTAGGAGGCCCATATTAGATCTCAAAATTTCTCTAATGATCTCATCGAGCCTTTGTCATAACTTCTTCTGAGGAATAATGTCGAAAGCTTTTCTAAAGTCAAAAATACAACATAAGAGATCAATTTTACTATTGTGACACTCCTCGGTAATAGTCCTTAAAGTGACAAGGTGGTCAATATTTGAGTGATGCTTCCTGAAAATAGCTTTCCCTTTAGCTCTTTTACCATGAATTTCAAGCCAGCTGGTAATATTTTCTACAAAAATGAGCCCATACAATTTGGCTAAAATGTGACTAGCCATGATAGTCCTATAGTTAGAGGGAAAAATTTTATCCCCACTTTTAAAGATAGGCACAATAAGAATTTACGTCCAAGGCTTAGGGAAGCCATGTTTCACCCCCAAATTGAGGAGTTTTTGTATATGGGGGATGAAGATAGACCTTCCAATTTTGAAAATTTTAGGTTGGTAAACTTCAATATCCCTAGCTTTCCCTTTAGCATAATGGTTGAAGTGTCCTCAGACACGTAATTTTATTAATCAGAAAAAAAAAAACAATTACATTGGAATTATGCAAGAGTTTACACCGAAACAACACAATCACTCTTGCAATGAGCTATTTATAAGCTCAATGTCCTAACTTCCACTAATTTTGGATCACTTATTAAATAACACGTGTCGAATTACATTAAATGAGATTCTAACTATTCTACTAACTTTACTCCTAACTTAGAGCCTAGGAAACGACTCTTTTCTAGAGTCCTATTTTTTTAATAACAAATTTCTATTTCTAAGTATCTCAAAGATTTATTAAATATTCTAGAATAATAATTATTAATTTAATATCCTAAATTAATAATTATTTTATTCAAACACTATAACCTATGATAAAATTTATTTTTGGATCATCTAACATTCCCCCCTATGATCCAAAGATACATTACAAAAGATACCAAGTTCGTCCCTGAAATTAGTAAACTTTATTCTGCCAAGAGGTTTTGTGAAAATGTCGGAGGTCTGATCTTCTGAAGGGCAATACACTGGCTTGATGACGTCCTTTGCAATGAGAGATATGATATGATGATACTTGATCTCCACATGCTTTGTCTTTGAATGAAAAACTGGATTTTTGGCAAGCTTTATTGCTGATTGATTGTCGATGAATAACGAAGTAGCCTCTACTGGAGGAATTCCCAAGTCCTGTAAAACTCGACGTAACCAAACAATCTCACATGCTACTTCCCATGCTAAAATGTACTCTACTTCTGCTGAAGAAGTGGCCACTGTAGTTTTCTTCTTGCAACTCTAGGAAACCGCAGCTGACCCCATGTTCATTAAGTAACCTGAGGTTGATGCCCTATCATCAATACTACCAGCAAAGTCGGCATATGAAAATCCACCAAGTATAAAATTTTTAGTATTTTTGTAAAGGAGACCAAAATCTTTTGTTCCTTGGATATATCGAAGAACTCTTTTGGCTGCATTCCAGTGGCTGTCTAGTGGTTCCTGTATAAAACGTGAAAGAATACTGACTGCATAAGATAGATCAGGATGAATGGTTGTCAAATAAATCAAGCTACCAATCAACTTTCTGTAAGTAGTGCTGTCCACCTTTTCCCCCCCTTCAAATTTTGAAAGTTTTAAGTTTTGTTCCATAGGGGTAAGGACAGACTTACAATCCTACATTCCAAATCGCTGAAGAATTTTTGCTACATATTTTCTCTAGGAAATGAAGATCTGATGTGGAGGTTGGAATACTTCAACTCCAAGATAGTAGTGAAGTAGTCCCAAATCTGTCATCTTAAAACCTGCATGTAATTCCTTTTTCACTTGTTCAATGTGATCATCATTGTTGCCTGTGATGATCAAATCATTGACATACATAATGAGAATGACCAGATGTTTTCCCTATTGGCGCACATACAAAGTATCATCAGATTCACTTTTTTGAAAACCAACTTTTTGAAGGCATTCATCCATCTTTGCATACCAAGCTCGAGGAGCTTGTTTTAATCCATATAAAGCCTTGATTAATTTGCAGACTTTATGTTCTTACCCTTCAACTTCAAACCTTGGTGGTTGTGTCATATATACATCTTCCTATAAGTCCCCGTTGAGAAAAGCGCTTTTGACATCCATTTGATGAACTTTCCACCCTTTCTGAGCAGCCAATGCAAGTGTTAATTTGATGGTGTCCCATTTAGCTGTAGGTGCAAAATTTTCTTCATAATCAATGCCTTCTTGCTGCGCAAAACCTTTAGTGACAAGTCTTTCTTTATACTTGTCAAGTTTGCCATTTTGGTTGTACTTAACTCTGTAAACCCATTTGCATCCTATGGGTTTAACATTTGGAGGACAATAAACTAGTTTCCAAGTGTGGTTATCAATTACTGCTCAATATTCATCAATCATGGCTTGTTTCCATTCTTTATGTTTGAATGCTTCTTTGTATGTGGAAGGTTCAGTAAAATCATGTGCTAGCAAGGCGAAAGTTGCTTCACTTCTGTGTTTCTGTCTTGTTCCTGTTTTATTTTGTTCATTAGGCTTTACATCTTTCAATAGTTGAACTGCCCATTTTGGAAGTTGTTGCTCACTTGTTTGAGATTCTGAGAAGTCCCCATCATTGTAAAGGGGATTAATGTAAACTGATGTTCGTCGTTCAGGTGGTGAATCTGGAGAATCACTGTTAGAAGAATTGTTGTTGCTTGGAGATGCTGATGAACTGCTAGAAGAGCTAGATGATTTTGTGGAAGTAGATGGACTTGATGACTCATCTTCAGAGGAAGGAAAATCAAGTTCATACCAATTTGGTGAAGTTGGTTGACTTTGCATATTTCCTTTCATTTTACTGCCCCTAGTTTCTAACTTGTGAAAAACATTTTCGATTTCTTCAACACTCTTACTCTCTGTTTCATCAAAAATGACATCCCTTCTCACAATAAATTTTCCATTGGTCAAAAGGCGATACCTTTTATTTTCATCTGAATAGCCAATCATTGTTCATTTAAAACTTCTTGAATCAAGCTTAGTTCGTTTTTCTTTGGGAACTAAGGCATAACAGATGGATCCAAAAACTCGAAGATGTTTAACTTTAGGTTTGAAACCAAACCAAGCTTCATAAGGGGTGATTCTGTCTAAATAAGTAGTTGGATATCTATTTCTTAGATAGACAGTTGTATGTATTGCTTCTGCCCAATATGTTGGACTTAACCTTTTGAAATTTAACATGGATCTTGCCATGCCTAACAATGTGCGATTCATCCTTTCTACGACTCCATTTTTCTGTGGAGTGTAAACATTTGCAAGATGCCTTCTGATGCCATTTTCACTGCAATAAGTTTTGAATTAATTTGAATTGAATTCTCCCCCATTATCTGTCCTGAGAGTACCTATCTTTTCTTTGACCTCATTTTCAACAAGTTGTCGAAAAATTTTAAACTTCTCAAATGCTTCTGACTTGTTTTTCAAGAATTAAACCCAAGTCATTCTACTAAAATCATCAATATATAGCAAGAAATATTTGCAACCACCTAATGAAGTTGGTAGTGGACCACACACATCACTGTGAACTAGTTGCAGCAGCCTGTTTGCATGCCAAGTACTCGTTGGAAAACTTTCTCGACTCTGTTTGCCATAAATGCAGGCTTCACATTTAGCATTTTCCTTGTTGAAAGTTGGAAGTCCTTTAACCATCCCTTGTTTCTGCAATTGAGAAAGACTATCAAAATTCAAATGTCCATATCTTACATGCCATAATTTTATAGGTGAAATTCCTATAGTAACTGCCCTTGCAAAGTCAGAATGCCTTGGAATAACTGTCCCTTTCATCCTTAACAGTTTTCCGTCCTCATATCCTGTCATTACTATTTGGAAGTTCTGTTTGACTGAATTAATCTTAACTAAGCCATCTTCCATAATTATTTGATGTCCTGCTTGTCGAATCATGACCAAAGACAACAATTTGTTCTTAAAGGTGGGTACATACCACACATTGGAAATCAATTTTTCTCCAATGTCAAGGAGAAAAAACTTTAACTGCACCTTTTCCATAAGGCGTATGTTTTGTATCATCTGCTAGAAATATGGAATTAAGATGGCACTCTTGAAAATTCCAAAAGAAATATCGTCTACAGGTCATGTGTTGAGTTGCTCCTGAATCCAAAATCCAAGCATCTTCATAATCACTCTTAATATAGGAAGAAAGTTGGATTGCTGGTGAAGAAGTGAAGACATATTCTGAGTCATTATCATCTTGATCTTGATCATTTGCAAACTGTGCAGAAGGCTGTTGAAACTTAGAAAATTTATTGATAGATGTGCGACTATCTGCAGCATAATGACCAACTCGGTTACATCGCCTGCAAACAATTTGACTCAAATCGGTGCCTCTTCCTTGAGACTGTCCTATGCCTTGAGACTATCCTTGACCTCTGCTTTGTCCTCTGTTTTGAGATTGTCCTCTCCCTGGATTTTGTCCTGTGCCTTGCTGCTATCCTCTGTTTTGAATGTTGCCTCTGCCTTGAGAATTGTTTATGCCTGAATTGGAGCCTCTGTTGGAGTTGTTTCCTATGTGTTGACTGTGACCACGACCTTGTGCTGCTTGATTTTGATTAAAATTACCTTTTCCTTTGTTTATGGAATTGTCGGCTGAGGAGTTGCTAGTATTGGCCTCTGTGAGAAACACATCTTCACCAACTTTCTTTTTCTTCCCAAAAGTTCTATCATGTTGAGTCAACATTTCGCAGAGCTCATGAAACTTTAGCTTTTCTAACTTTCTAGTTAGTTGTAGAGTTTCCAAAAAATGTGTGTAGGAAGAAGGAAGTCCAACAATTAAAATTGTGACCATAAAACTATCATCGATTGATTGAAAACCAACATTAACAATTTCCTACTTAATATTCTTAAGTCTGGAGATGTATTCAAGAATATCTCCTTCTTCAGTCAATTTTTGATGCAACAATTTTAATTGTAGGTCAACTCCTTTTGATTGAGGCTGAGTATCAAACAACTCTTTAAAAGTTCTCAAAGCAGACCATGCATCTTTAGCATTTTCTATATGGACAAACATTTCATCATTGACAGAAGATTTAATGAGAGCTAATGCTTTGGAATTTTTAACTTCCCATTTTGCTAGTGCAGCGGCATCTGTAGGTTTATTTGGCTTTACATCTCCATCAAAAATATCATGCAATAGTTCATTATAAACGAGAGTGCTTTCGATGAGGTGTTGCCATGTTTTGTAAGATTTTGAACCTTCAAGTTTGTCGGAATCAGAAAAGAAATTAATCAACTTAGACATTGTAGTGTTTAAAATTCACACCACAAATCAGGCTAAAAAAAAAATAAAAAAAATATCAAGATGTGCAACACAACAGCAACACACGACGCAAAAAACGATCTATCGGGGATTGGCCTTGACCCTTGAATAGTCGTTGAAATAGGAGAAAATTGACTGAGATTTGCACTTGGCTATAGTCAATTTCTCAAATATTTAGAGGGAAATTTTCAAAATTTGACTTTTACAATAGTGCTCTTGCACAATCTGGTAAAAAAAAAAAAGCTACCCCCCCTCAAAGTAAAATTACTTTGAGTTATAATATCGCTTCTTGTTTCTCCAAAACAAAACAAAAAATATTCTCCCTTATAAATCCAATTACAAAATATTGCAATGTTTTTCAAGTAAAAATAAATATTCTACTTATTTCTCCAATTGCAATAAAAAAATAACTCCAATGGGTGTGTGTTACAAATTCAGAATTTGTTTGTTTTAGACTGGTTGCATCAAGAAACCAACTGATCTACTTGCAGATCTGAAAATTAAAACAGAGAATCACAGAACAGACTGTAGACACAAAAACTGGAATAACACAGGTCTGGAAACAATACCACTAACTTTTATTATGAAGAAGAGATGAGCATTTTATAAACAATGCAATCATTCTCTTTATTACAAAAGATAAAATCAAACTGCATAATTAGATAAAGCCAATATATTTTAGATGTTTCCTTTTTCCTAGTTTTTCAGATGTTTCCCTCTTTTCTATTCTTGGATGTTTCCAATGAAATAGTACGCTTTTTCTTGGTTGCCCAATCAGTGAGATGTTTCTGATTTTTGTGTCCTTCCTGGTTGCCCAATTCCTCCCTGTTTAGATCAGGAAGCGTCCCGGCTTCCTCCACCAACTGAGGGAAATTGCGTTGCAATGTTTCTGCATTGATCCATTTTTCCTGTGCTGGTGTGTGTCCCTTCCGACCAACCAAATATGAGAAGTATGGCTGATGTCGTGTATTCCGTTTCTTGAAGTCCAGAATTGTATCTTTGAGCAGAGAAGGCTGAAAATCTGGAATATTATCAACCGGATGATGAATTGTAACAGATTCCTCAAGGAGAGGTGGTTCAAATAATTTGAGATTATTAACATTAAGAACATCGTGGATGCCAAGCTAGGAAGGCAAGTCCAAGCGATATGCATTTTCTCCAATGCGTTCCAGAACAGTATATGGGCCATATCTCAGAGGGTGCAGCGTATGATGCTGGCCCTTGAAGCGTTGCTTGTCCAACAAGAGCCACACACGATCTCCAGGTTGAAAAGACAAGTGTGTTCGCTGCTTGTCATGTCTCTGTTTGGCACGATCTTGGGCTGCTTGCAAAGCAGCAGTTACTTGAGCTTGTCGTTGAGAAATGGAGTGTATAAAATGATGAGCTGATTTTTGTTCCTGTTGTTGATGTGCAGACCCAGAAGGGGTGATTGTCAATGGCATCTCAGAGGGTGCACTTGGTTGAAACCCAAAGCAAACCTCAAAAGGTGAGAAACCAGTTGAGGAGTGTGTTGCCCGATTGTAACTATGTTGAATGATGTGCAAATATGTATCCCACTGTTTGTTTTTGGAAAAGTAGCTGCGAAGTGAGTGAACCAAAGTACGATTGACAACTTCGGTTTGTCCATCTGTTTGTGGGCGGAAGGCAGTGGAGAAACGAAGTTGGCAACCCAACAAAGACCAAAGAGTACGCCAAAAGGTACTGAGAAAGCGAGAATCACGATCTGAAATAATGCTACTTGGCAAAACAAAGTGTGGCCACACATGATGGAAGAAGAGATCCGCGGTTTGAGCAGCAGAAGTAGTCTTATGACAAGGAAGAAATATAGCCATCTTGGAGAAACGACATACCACTACCTAGATAGCATCATGTTTACGAAAATTAGTAGGAAGGCCACTTAAAAAGTCCATGGAAATGGATTCCCAAGGACGAGAGGGAATTGGTAATGGCTGATACAAACCATGCTTACGATTTGAGGGCTTGATTTGTGAACAAAGAGAACATGCACGAATGAATTTTTCCACTTGCTTTGGTAAGGCAGGCCAATAGAAGTGGCGTTGAAGATTGAGAATGGTCTTGGCTGTGCCAAAATGCCCTCCGCATGAAGAGGCATGTGCTTCACGGATGAGAATGAGACGATCATCAGATTGTGGCACACATAGTTGGTTCAATTTATACAACCAACCATCACGAATGGTATAATCAAGAAAGGGAGTTTGGTTGATGACTGTAGGGTGTTGCAAAGCTTCCCATATCTCACCAAAGACCGGATCTGTTGCATACATATCTTTCCAAGCATCATATGCAGCACAACGCACCTCTAGAATGTGTAGGACCTGAGCAGGCGGTCGACTTAACAAATCAGCCATCTTATTACTTGTCCCCTTCTTGTATTTAATCACCAGATGGAATTGTTGAATGTAAGAAGCCCACTTTAAATGGCGTTGCTCTTGAATCTTTCGTTGTGAGTTGATGAAGATTAGCGGATGATGATCTGTATGGAGGATGGTCTCTTTACCAAGAATGTAATGGCGCCATTGCTTCAAAGCTTGCACTAAACTATAGAATTCCTTGTCATAGGTGCTGTACATGAGCTTAGCATCCGCAAGTGCCTCAGAATGGTATGCCACAGGGTGGCCTCCCTGTTTAAGAACAGCTCCAATGGTGAATTGAAAGGCATCAGTTTCCATCTCAAATGGTTGATTCATATTTGGCAAGCGAAGAACAGGAGCAGAGCATAAGGCACTCTTGAGTTGAGCAAAATGTTGCTCAGATTTGGCATCCCAAATAAACTTTGCCTGATGAGACAACTGGTGCAAAGGGCGAGCCAACTGTGAAAAATGAGAGACAAACTTTCTGTAGAAATTAATACCTCCCATGAAGCTCTTGAGGTCATGTGCATTGGAAGGGGTTGGCCATTGCGCCAAGGCTTGTACACGAGAGGGATCTGGGCGAACCCCTTTGTTTTCAATAATAAATCCCAAATATTGAACTGATGTTTGTCCAAAATAGGATTTCTTTTCTTTGACCTGAAGGTGATGTGCTCGCAATAACTCAAGTATGGTGCGAACATGCTGAAGATGGTCTTCCCAAGATTTACTTAATACTAAAATGTCATCAAGGTAGATGACCACAAACTTACCCAAATGTGCTCTGAAAACATCATTAATGAATCTCATAAAGGTGGCCGGTGCGTTGGTCAGTCCAAATGGCATGACCAACCATTCAAATAGCCCAAACTTTGTTTTAAAAGCAGTTTTCCATGTGTCGGTTGCATGCATGCGAACTTGATGGTAGCCTGCAGTTAAATCCATCTTTGTGAAGAAACAAGCCCCGTGTAAATGGTCCAACAAATCCTCAATGCGGGGAAGGGGGTAGCGGTTTTTAACAGTGGCTTTATTAAGGGCTCGATAGTTTGTCACGAGGCGCCATTCAGAAGTATCTTTTTTGGGAATAATAAAAGCTGGAGATGCACATGGCGAGGATGACGTCTGAATATGACCGGATGTCAACAATTCTTCAATTTGGCGTTCTATCTCAGCTGCCTCTCGAGGAGCAAGGCGATAAGATGGGGCATTGGGTAAGGAAACGCCAGGAATAAGATCAATGTGGTGTTCAACAGAGCGTGCTGGAGGCAGCCCTGTGGGTTGGGTGAAGACATCTACAAATTCATGGAGTAGAGGAGCCATTGAAGGAGGGACTGGATTGGTGAGGTTGTCTAGCTTGACAGGGCGAACCAAGCACAAAGAAACATCTTGGTTTAAATTGACTCTCATAATGGGAGCTTTGCCAATGGAAGGTTGGGTTGATGTGCTAGCTGAGGATGTGAGCACATAGGTGCGCCCATCGTGCTGCAAGTGGTATTGGTGATCTGTAGCATGATAAATAGCATGTCGAGCCTCTTGGTATGGAATTCCTAGCAATAAATCAGCACAATCTAGAGGAGAAACATCACATACCACAGTATCACGAAAAGGTCCAATAGCAAAGGTGACAGCACAACATTGTGAGATGGTAAGACGAGGACCGTCCTTTCTGACCCAACCGAGCTGATACGGGTGTGGGTGAGGAGTGGTGGGAAGGCAAAGGCATTCAACTAAGTCTTGTGACACAAGATTCTTTTGACTCCCATTGTCAAGAATAAGCGTGGCCAACTCATGTTTGATTTGACAATTATGGGTAAACAAAGGCGTAACAGAGGTGTTTGTTGCATTAGCAGTCATGAGGATGAGAGAGGGGTCCACTTCTGTCGGATTTTCGAGAGAAACAGCTAGAAGTGGGGTAGTGGCCTTTGGTTGTTCGACCTCTGTAAAAAGAGTTTTCTGGGGGCGGAGATTTTTCAATACTCGACAATCTGCAGAAGCCTGTGAGTTGGTCTTGTGAAATGTGCACCAGGGGGTGCGGTGAGGTGTGGGGGATGAGGCAGAGGCGACATTAGAAGAACCAAAGGAAGATGGACCATTTCTGGCTTGAGGATATCGGATTCGAGTACCCACTTTGCGTTCCACCGCCAGGGCCCGAATAAAGGCCTTGTCTAATGAAGCACTATAAAACAATTCAACTTCACGACGAAGAAGCATTAGCAAACCAGAATTAAATTTGATAATTAGTACCTCTTCTGGATCGGATATATGGAGTTGAATGCGCAACTTGCAGAAGACATCAATGTAGGCTTGCACTGATTGATTGGGTAGTTGTCGAAGCTGCAACCATTTGGCAAGGAGATTTTGTATATATCCTGGAGGATAGAAGCGTTCACGTAAGGCCTCGCAAAAGAGATTCCAAGATGTTATAGGCGTCGATCTGGTCTCGGCTTGTTCTCCAAGTTCCACAACCAAGGACATATTCTCAAGATGAGTATCCCACCATGTTTGTGCTAGGCCTTCCAATTGTAGACCGGCGATCTGAAGTTTCATCTCCTCTTCCATTGTTGGACAGGTTCTAAAATAGTTGGAGAGGCTGCGGATCCAAGAATCAACAGTCTCACCATTCATTTGCCCTGAGAATTTGGGCAATTGAAAGCATGTATCAAGCTGCATTTGCCCTGGAGGGCATTGTTGTTGTTGCAGCGTAATTAGCTCTTGAAGAGCCCTAGCTAAATCATTCACTGGCGAGTCTGCATGGGAGGGCTCTTGACGCTCTTGACGGGGCGGCATGATTTTCATCCACTGAATGGAGTGAAAAGTATGACCCTTTAAAAAAAAAAAAATTCGAACAGGTGGATGGCTTCCAAGATCTTACGCTCCGATACCAATTGATCTACTTGCAGATCTGAAAATTAAAACAGAGAATCACAGAACAGACTGTAGACACAAAAACTGGAATAACACAGGTCTGGAAACAATAACACTAACTTTTATTATGAAGAAGAGATGAGCATTTTATAAACAATGCAATCATTCTCTTTATTACAAAAAAGATAAAATCAAACTGCATAATTAGATAAAGCCAATATATTTTAGATGTTTCCTTTTTCCTAGTTTTTCAGATGTTTCCCTCTTTTCTATTCTTGGATGTTTCCAATGAAATAGTACGCTTTTTCTTGGTTGCCCAATCAGTGAGATGTTGCTGATTTTTGTGTCCTTCCTGGTTGCCCACCAACCTAGTTATGTGAATTTGGATTCGTTTGGAATTGGATGACAACCAAGCATCGCACATGTCAACCGATCATTCACTCAACCAAGCATCGCACATGTCAACCGATCATTTGCTCAACCAAGCATCGCACATGGAATTGGATGACAACCAAGCATCACATTATCAATTCTCCTACTGCTCGAGAATTTGTTTTCTCAAATAATCCGTTTAACATTTACGCAATTGCCGCTATGTAGACTACGCAATTGTTGATATGTGACATTTTCTTAATCGTTTCCAATTTTTCTTACGGCTTTCTGGAATTTTGCAGTTCTTTGCTTGCTCCACGCAACACGCAGGTCCAAGAGATTATCTCTTCAATCTGACATGACTATCACAGAGAGAGTTATAGTCTGGAATGTGGAGTAACATGTCAGAGATTGTGGTTCACGTTGGTCATTTTCTGCTGTAGAAGCGCTGTCAGACCAATTTCGTTAAGATGCTATGCCAGTTTTTGTCTTTCCGGCACTATCAAGAGAACGCCAGATTCTGTCTTTCCAACACTTGCAAACTCGTTAAACAAATTATTCATTAAAATGCTATGGCTCCTAGAAATCGAATGTTTGCAAACAATGTTTTAATAATATGTTGTGGTTGTTTCAGAGATGAAATGTTTGCAATAGTGGCATAATTTAAATGGCATAATAGTGTTTTAACGCTACAACTCTTTCAGCATTTCAGAAATGAAATGTTTGCAAATAGCGTTAAAATACAAGCTATAGAGCAGTAGCTTTCTCCTTGTACAATTGGTTAAGGAAACACTACCCACGAGCTGCAGGAGCTACTACTGTTACTCGAACAATAATGGCTGAAACTTAACCTTCAAGACTTTCGATGAAACTCTCATGAAAAAAAATTCAATTGAATTTTTTGATAATAAAATTGATTTTAAGATTTACAAATCTAAAATCAATAATAAAATTTTCTGTTAAAAAATCTTGACAAACTTCATACCAATTATTGGTTGATCAATTCAATGGAGTTGAGTTTTCCACGAACTGGTAGATCTAGAATCCTCCTCCACATATGCACTGCAAAAATACCATAGCTCTGATACCACAATAATGGCCGAAGTGTCCTTAGACACGTAATTTTATTAATCACAAAAAAAATAATTACATTTGAATTATGCAAGAGTTTACACCCGAACAACACAATCACTCTTGCAATGAGCTATTTATAAGCTCAATGTCCTAACTTCCACTAATTTTGGATCACTTATTAAATAACAAGTGTCCAATTACATTAAATGAGCTTCTAACTATTCTACTAACTTTACTCCTAACTTAGAGCCTAGGAAACGACTCTTTTCTAGAGTCCAATTTTTTTAATAACAAATTTCTATTTCTAAGTATTTCAAAGATTTATTAAATATTCTAGAATAAAAATTATTAATTTAATATCTTAAATTAGTAATTATTCTATTCAAACATTATAACCTATGATAAAATTTATTTTTGGATCATCTAACATAGCAAACTTCTTAATCCCAAACTCCATGTCTTCCAAAGAAAATATATCTTCCTCCATATGAGTGTTTACAATGTTTCCCATGGTGTTGTGGGAGTCATAAATATTCTTAAGATGGATATCTCATTCCTTTAAGGGGATCAAATTATCTTCATTCATTTTACGAACAAGAATATTCCTCCAAAACTTTCTAAGATCAACTTTAGAGAGGTGAAGAATATTATAGTGCCTCTTATTTATACAATACCCTTTCTTCATTTTGATAAGAGCTTTCTACACTTAATTTTTCAAGTTTTATAGTGTAATTAACAAACGAAATGATTTTTTGGAAATACAATTTTTAGTCAAATTGTGTTTTTTTTGTTATTTAAAATGTAATTTTGAATGAATCAATGGATTCAACTTTCTTTTTGATAAAAATTGAAAAATAGTGAAGCACTCAAACTTTGAAAAACACCATCAACTTATTATCCTTAGAAATATGTCTTTTGACAATATTACACACACAACTATTCGCCCTAATTAACTGTCTCCATACTAATTAATATACACATTAATATACTTTGAGTACAAAATTATGACATGGGCTAAGTAATGCAAACCTTGAACATATAACAATAAAGTAGTCTAATAAGGCTACAATTTTGTCTCAAAAATAGTAAAAATTTCCCCATAATTTTGGTAGAATCCGACATCAATTTTGAGAAATTTGAACTACATGTGTCAATGCTTCAAATTTTAATTCAAACACTCTGATACAATGTAAACACTTCCTACACAAGAGAATTAATATTAAAAAAAATAGCTACATAGTGCTTCAAATTTTGAAATAAAGAAATTTTTAATAGTATTGAAATCAAACACTCTGATACAATGTAAACACTTCCTACACAAGAGAATTAACATATTCAAAACAAATAGCTATATAGTCACCACAGATTGGCACGTTATAGTTTATTAAAAAAATGAGACAGCCACAAAGTTGATAAGGAGCAGAATTTAAGACTTTTCACACAGTGATAGAGATATAGAGATATCATGTCTGTGGGGTCTTGGTTAAACGGTGATGAGGCGGGCTGTTATAGCACTCATCACAGGTCCAATTCCCTTCCCCTATCGGGGTGATGTATCTAGACATATTATGAAAGGTGGAGTAAAAAAGTGAAAAAAAGAAAAAAATGAAAGGCACTACCAAACTTACAAAAAAAAAAAAAAGAAGATATAGAGATATCATGTATCAATTTCCCTAGCACTCAACGTCAACTTAGATATCATGTATTAATTTTATTAATTCCCGTCGCAGTCAACGTCATTTTGAAACCGTTTTTCATATACAAAGTCACCCCAAAGTTAGATTTCACACATTCGTTTTTGTTAAATCATCACCCACGGAGATCAGAACCACTCGTTAATTTCCCTAGCACTCAACGTCAACTCTGATATCATGTATTAATTTTATTAATTCCGGTCGCACTCAACGTCTCTTTGAAACCGTTTTTCATATACAAAGCCACCCCAAAGTTAGATTTCACACATTTTTTTTTTTTTAAATCATCACCCACGGAGATCAGAAGCAGTCGCACTCAACGTCACTTTAAAACCGTTTTTCATATACAAAGTCACCACAAAGTTAGATTTCACACCAAACTTTTTTTAAATCATCACCCACGGAGACTAGAACCAGTAACCTATCACACAAAATGCCTTAAAAGTGCACCCTTCACCATAAAACCACACCATTGAAACCAAAGCCCCGTTGGCTAGATTTCACAAGTTAAATACTATCAATACTTCTCAACTTAAACCGACACAACGTGGATGCTGTTACGCATTTCGTTTGCAATACTATCAATACTTCTCAACTTAAACCGACACAACGTGGATGCTGCTACGCATTTCGTTTGCAAGTAAGATAATTATTTTCGATGCAATCCGAGGACTTCCATTAAAGACAGTTTTTTCATGCACATCCGAGGCCCTCCATTAAAGACAACAAACTAAAGAGCATGGTAGCTCAGAAAAATGCCTTTATCGAGCCACCTCTCTGGTTTGAATTCCATGCATTCTTTGCTCCTTCCATGCACTCTTTGCTCCATATGCTTTCCATCCGTCCCATGGCGTAAATGATGTCATATATGATAGTCCCCTTCTGGAAACACCACGTCTTCCGAGACTTGTTTTCTCTGAATGGAAAGGGCAGGATAAAGCCTTATCATCTCGGAATGCATCTATGTGTAAGCTTTGAAGATAACGTTTAAAATAGCTTTGATACCTGTGTGTAAGATAAACAAAATACATAATGACAATAATACAAGTAAAACCATAGAATGTTCTGCAAATTTTGATTGGGAAACTAGCTTCAGTAATAAATCTATTACTTTGTTGCCTAAAATTATGTTACATAAAAGGACTATCATGAATTACTCAAATCTTTGGCTTATACATGATCACTGATTTAATAGTGTGTACACTTGATGAATTTTATAATCTATCAAATACAACTGGAAACAAACATTGAATCTAAATAAAATATAACACTAGTTGTAAAGTGGAAGGATAAAAAGATGGAGATCTATAACACCACAAAAAGTAAAAGATGAAAGGGTTCAAGTAGGCTAAGGAAAATGAATTTAGTAAGCGACCTAAGTCAAAGTCATTACAATATTAATTAATTAGGTTATTTGATTATTAAATAGTCATTGCTTTATCATACTATTGGAAAGACAATGTAGGGGTTTAATGTATAAAAAAAGTATTTGGGTCTTGATAAAGATATATATTTTTTAATGCAATATAATCTAATTTTTATCTTTCTTCACATGCAAGTGAATTATCATTTAATTCGGAAATTGAAAGAATTATTTTTTTTGGAATCCACTATAAACATACAATAAACAAATTATAGAAAGATACAACCATGAATCACATGATAAATATGGTTGTATGAATGATAATCATTTCTATTGAGTAAATTTATTTACAATTGATAAACCCTATAATTCACTCCTATAATTCCAGTAGTGAGATTTGGCCGCTAGCCTCTGTTGAAGTGCTAGAGGGGAGTAAGATATCTTGAGGGACTATTATGTAAAAAAGGCGATCCCATTTTTTTGAGTAGTGCAAGTTGATGAGATAAAAAGTTGTGAATTGAGATTGTTATAAGTGTAAATATTGATTATTAACATGGGAATTGAGTTATGAAAAAAGACATTTTAGCACAACCATAAGAATAATTTTCCCAAGCTTCATTTTAGGGGTGGCCTTTTTTTTAGAAAAATTTGGTGTACCATAAGAATAATTTTCTCTTATTTATTTAAAGCTTCATTTTAGGGGTGGTCTCTTTTTTAGAAAAAATTGTTGTACCAAAAAGAATTTCATATTAAGAGTGGTCTCTTTTTCAGAAAATTTTTGTGTAGCAAAAAACCTATAACTTAGTGGAATGACTCTCTTTTGGACCTAGTTGGTGGATAATTTTGATACAAATAAATATTCATAATTATATCTATGCATTGTGATGAATTAATGTTGCATTCTTATAAAAGGCTTCATTTTAGGGGTGACCTCATTTTTAGAAAAAAATGGTGTACCAAAAGGAATTTCATTTTAAGAGTGCCTTTTTTTTAGAAAAACTTGGTATAGCAAAGAAAACCTAGAAGTTAGTGGAATGACCCTCTTTTGTACCTAGTTGGTAGATAATTTTGATACAAATAAATATTCATAGTTATACTTGTACATTGTGATGAATTAATGTTGCATTCTTATGATCCATGTTATGGTTTAAAATAATTTCTGTTAAATTTAATTTTGACTATTTTTCTTAATCTATATTTATAATTTATGATTTTACATATAATTCAATAGTTACATTATGAAAATTTTATACTATCGTGCTTTCATGCAGTAAATAGCTAATAAATTAAAAATATAAATGGTATCATGCTTTCACATAAATGGAGATTTAACATATAATTAAACTATAAGCTTTCTTGAACTATGTATTCACATTAGGTTATTTTTGATGTTATGATTAGAATGGAATAAACATGATAGTCTGAAAATATACTAGGAAGCAAAGTAGTATCGAAATCTATAATCCAATAACATGATCGTTTCTAGCTAGGTTGGGAAGCACCATTGAATGAAAAATCTATGAATATAATAAATTTATATTGAAAAATAAATAAATGTATAATTAATTAATTATTATATTGATAAATGCTTTTATTTTGGATTATATTTTTTAGAGTTTTAATTTAATTATTAATAATTAATAAATAGATGGTAAGAATTTAACTCTTACAAATATGCATAAATTAGGTTTAGTAATTATAATTAAGAGTTGAGATGTATCTCAAATATTGTTATATGTGTGTTATTGATAAGTCATCTTATTAGCATATAATATAATAACAAAGTTTATTTACTGGTTAAGAATGTCTATAGTAAAGTAGATGAATATCCATGACTAAAAATCTTGTTACATATTTAACTCAATATATCAATTTTTTTATAATATACCATAATAATATTTTAAAATAAAGTTATAATTTGGTTACTTTTATGATTTTTTTTTTTTAAATTTTGGCTATGGGAAATGTATCCATAGGTAAGGATTTTGATATCTATAATGGATTAATACTTACCCAATTTTACCATCAATCTAATTTATATATTTGGGCTATTACATATGTATACTTAATTCAATTTGAAAAAAAAGATTACCTATTTAATTTATATACTTGAGCTGTTATATATGTATATATAAATCAATTTGAAAAAAAATATAGTATGTTGCAAAGAAGAAATATGTATGAGTTGGTGTTCATCATACAAATGCATGTATCATGTTAGTGATATATATATATATATATATATATTCTTATGGTTAAAAAATTTAATAGTGCGTTGTATAGTATGAGGGAGATGTGCAATTCACTTCATGCCCAATATGGACTGATACATTGAGCTCACACCAATGCACACACATATAGAGAGAAAAATATTTAGTACCCACCAAAGCTCAAATTTAAGACAATTATGTGAGTTAGCTCTAGCCTAAAAACAACCTAGTAATAAAACAAACTTTAATTCTTTCCAAATTTATAAACAATACAATAAATTTATGTCATATGTCAAAATTAAATTAATATACCATTATAAAACACTAAAATTATTTCAAAATACAAGATCTAGTTGTAATTCGACCTTGGGTTTTTACCAAAGAAATCTTTTAAGTTACCTATTCACTAGTTAAAAAAGACTAAAATTTGGATTAATTCTATATTATAAATTTTGATAAGATTAATATAAATACATGTATTTAATTTTTCAATAATGTTATCATAATACTTAAATTAATTTTTTTATTTTCATATTATTTTTAGTCTTTGTCAAGGCATTTATTTTCTTTTTTACTATCTATGAAATGAACTTTGATCAATATATTCTCTAATGTTTAATTATATATATATATATATATATATATATATATATATATATATATATATATATATATATATATATATATAATTTGTAATCATATCATTAGCATATATTTTAAAGGTCTTATTTCCACCTATAAGACAAAATTAGAATATTATGAAATAATAATTTTTTTAGCTTTATTCTATATCATGGTGGAAATTTGTGCAACTTCCATCATTGTCATTACTCCCATTACTCCGAGTTATTTCCACCCAATTCTGGGCCACTGTCGTTTTCAATTCTTTGTGATTTCTCCAATGAGTGAAAGAGATAAAATGAAGGTCAAATTTGTTCAAGAGGACAAAGTTTACTTGGAAGGCGTGCTTGTCGAATGGTGAATTTCCTGCTTGGGAAATAAAATTCATCGGTTCAGGTGTAAAAGTTTCCATTAGAGCTCTCCAAGAATAGGCTGTCTACTCATGTCTGAACACAACTACTCCAAAGAAAACATTGTCAGCTGGTTGGCATTCCATTACTTCTTGATGTTATATTTTTTTCTTCAGAGTTGCATCTCCTAACTTACACCAACTTACTTTAGGTATATGTGTGTCATGGTATAATCGTGTACCAAAAGTAGCCTTGTTGAACATGTTGTTACAGACAGGAAACTATTAGTGATGTCATTTTGAAATTCTTTCACCATATTGTTGAGAATATTTAAGGAAATCAATAACAGAGGGATGCTCCCCCACAACACAAAGAATTCAAAATAAAATGTGGAATTAAACAATCACATATACACATGCAGCGTAAAAACAGAAGAGCAGAATGAAATTCATTTTTCTATTCAACTCTCACTCTAATAAAAAATTACATAGCTTATATCAAAATGGTAGAAGCCTATAAAAACCTAATTCTAATCAATGCCACTTCAATATTGAATGGGAGTTCAACATCATTTGTCCTTGGGCCGTCAAAAGACCCATTTCTTCATTAATTAGCATGCAAGCCATATTTTGAATTACACAAGAAAAACACGTAAAGACACGTTCAAAACCCAAAAGGGCGGATCTCAAATTTTATGCAATGTGGTTCTAGTCCACATCGCATCTGTGGAGATCGACGAAAATAACTTTGAACTCTCGCGCTATCCTTTAAACTTTGTGAACTGCAATGTGTGAAAGTGACGTGGCACTTATCACATCGCATCCACAATAACATAGCCCACGGCGGTTCTGCAGAAAACTTAAAACTTTTCGATTGCGATATGTGATAGCGATATTACATTGCAAATCAAATAAAATAACTTTGCGGCTGCGGAAAGGTAAGTGGTAAAACTTGCGACGTGCAAAATGTGTTGCCCTCCTGAGCTTGACATGTGCCCCCTCTTGCGATCGCATCACAAAAAAAAAAAAAAAGTTGCGGATGGTATAAAAAGTAAAACTTAAAACTTGTGACTTGCGCTCCGCAGGCGGCTTAAACGGTGGGTCCTGTCGATATCGCATCGACAGTAAAATAACATAACATGGGGGCTTCAAGAGTTAAAAAATAAAATTTGTGATGTGCAGGCGACGGTAAAGGTTGGTAAGTGCGATGAGTGCGAAATGAAAAATACAAAGGATTGCGGTGGTTTGCAAATGCAGCAAAGGTTTGGTGGGTCCCGCCGATATCGCATCGGCGGAAACTTAACTTAACAATGGAAAAAGGCTTATTGGTAAATGCTAAATGTTGCAACATGCAGTTGCGGGAAAAAAAAGTATGTCAATGTGGTAGATGGGAATAAATGCATAGTTAAAGGCTTGGGTACTATGTTTCCTATGTTGCGTGAAAACACCTCCAGCTCCTTGGATCTGCTGTTGTCCTTTTTTCTATCAAAAATTTATGAAGTTGAGGGTCGCACCACTCCTTATTCATGGAGGTTGTTGGGAGTAAAATTCCAACACTCCCCCTTAATCACAACTACCACCATTAGTCATTTCCAGACATTTTTCTGAGATACTCAAACCTCTTTTGTGTTAATAGCTTTGTGAGGATATCAACAAAATGTTCCTCTATCCTGCAATGTTGCAAAAAAATCTCACCATTGCTAACCAATTCTCTTATAAAGTGATATTTTTCATCAATATGCGTTTTTCTCTTGTGGAAAACAAAATTCTTTGACAATGCTATTGCTGAGCTATTATCACAATAAATTGTGGTTCCCTTGTTATGCTCATGACATAAATCTCTCAGCATCCTTCTCATCCATACTGCTTGGCATGCTGCTATTGTTGCTGCTACATATTCTGCTTTCTCTATTGAAAAAGAAACTAGTGGTTGCTTCTTGGAAGCCCATGAAATGGATATCGATCCCAAATGAAACACATACCCAGATGTGCTCTTCCTATCATCTATACTTCTTGCCCAATCACTGTCAGTGTATCTAGTCTACTTAAAATTATCAGTTGAGGAGTATAGAACACCATACTCCTTCGTTCCATTCACATATCTCAATGTTCTCTTTGCTTCTTGCCAATGTGTCTCCTTTGGTGTCTCCATGAATCTGTAAATTAAACTTACAACATACATAATGTTAGGCCTAGTTGCAGTCAAATACATGAGGCTGCCAACTATGCTCTTGTACAATGCCGGATCAACATTCTTGCTGTAATATTCTTTGCTTAACTTTAACCCCATGAAAATTGGAGCTATTGTTGCTTTTTTGTGATGCATGTTAAACCTCTTCAAAAATTCTGCAACATATTTTGCTTCGGAAATAAAAATTCCCTTTTCATTTTTCGTTACTTCTACGCCCAAGAAGTATCTCAATAAACTCAAATCAGTCATTTCAAATTCACTCTTCATGACTGATTTAAAATCAACAATGAGAGAAACTTCATTGCCAATAAATATTAAATCATCTACATATAAAACAATCATAAGGATCTTATCATCATTTTCTTTGATGTAGAGTGTGGGTTCACCATCACATTTTTCAAACCCATTTTCTGTCATGTAAGCATCTATCCTATTGTACCATGTTGTTGGTGTTTGCTTCAGCCCATAAAGAGCTTTCTTCAACTTGCACACTTTGTGCTCTGGGCCTTCAATCTCATAGCCTGGAGGTTGTTCAACGTATACCTCCTCTTTCAAAACTCCATTCAAGAATGCTGACTTCACATCCATTTGGTAGACTTTCCACTTTTTTTGTGGTACAATGGACAACACTATCCGCACTATTTCCATCCTTCCAATAGGTGCAAAGGTTTCTTCATAGTCTCTTCCTTGTTGCTTCTTGTAGCCTTTCAAAACAAGTCTTCATTTTTGTCTTTCAATCTAGCCTTTAGCATTGCTCTTGGTCTTATAGACCCATTTTACTCCAATGACTTCTTTACCTTGTGGGAGGTCCAGTAAATCCCATGTGTCATTCTTTTCAATTGGACCAATCTCTTCATTCATTGCTTCAATCCATTTTTCTTCTTTTAATGCATCTTCAAAATGGATTGGGTCATAAAAATGACAAAAAAAACAAATAAAGAGTTCAGAACATTATTATTATCAGCTTCTTGCTCATAAATTTCACTCAAATTTCTGAATCTTGGTCATCTTGGTGTGCTTGGAGTTCCACTTGAACTCGAGGGAGTTTCTGATCCCTGTGGTATGCTTGGAGAAGCACTTCCTTGATTTCTCAAGGTTGTTTTGTTTCTTGCTTGTGGTGTGCTTTGTTGTGATTGTGTAGGTGGAGGAGGAACCACTGTGGAGGAATTATTTGTTTTTTTATATTCCTCTTTGTCTTCATGAAACACACATGTCTTCATGTTTACTGTTTTCTGTAAGCTTCCATCCCAAGCATCTTCTTCAATAAATTGTACATCTCTGCTGATTATAACTTTCTTGGTGGATGGATTATATAGTTTGTATGCCTTGGACTCATCATTGTATCCAACAAAGACACACTTCTCCCCCTTGATGTCCAACTTTTTTCTTAATTAATCTGGGACATGTGCATATGCCACACGTCCAAATACTTTCATGTGAGTGAAAAACAACTTTTTTCCACTACATGCTTCTTTCGGAACTCTGTTCATAACAACTTTGGTTGGGCATCTATTCAAAATATATGCCGCAAAATTTATAGCTTCAACCCAATACTCATTTGGCAAATGTTTTTTCTTCAACATACTTTTGACCATCTCCATGATGGTCCTATTCTTCCTTTCTGCAACATCGTTTTGTTCTGGTGTGTATCTTGTGGTAAACTGCTTGTGTATGCCATTTTCCCTAAAGAAACGTAGGAAATATTTGGAGATATATTCTCCACCTCTGTCAGTTCTCAGAACTTTGATGTAGTGCCCGCTTTCCTTCTTAACAAGAGATTTGAAGTGGTAGAACTGTTCAAACACTTCACTCTTCTATTTCAAGAAATACACCCATGTATTTCTAGTGTAATCATCTATTAATGTCAAAACATAATGCCTGCAAGCTAAATATGGCATTTGCATTGGTCCACACAAATTTGAGTGGACAGTCTCTAAGCATGTCTTTGCCCTTATACTCTTCTCTACTGGGAATGCTTCTGTGTGTTGTTTTCCCAAGGTGCAACCTTCACATAGGCTATATGGTTTCTCTATCAGTGGTAATCCTTTTACCATCCTTTTTCTATGCAAGATGTTCAAACCTCAAAAATTGAGATGTCCAAATCTCAAATGCCATAACCAGTTTCCGTCTTTCACTTCTTCTTGAAAGACCTCTTGTGTGGCTATTGCTACCACACCTCCTTCCTTCAAGTCTATTCTGAGCTTGAGAGGAAAAATCCTATTCTTTGTCATGTGCACTTCTGAAATGACCCTTTTACTTAGAGGTATGTCCATGATAGTACACACATAATTCTTAAAGAACACATTATAGCCCTTGTTCACGAGTTGTCCAATGCTTAGAAGGTTACATTTCAGGCCAGGTACATAATATACATCTGGAACAAACTCTTTTCTCCCTTCCTTGTCAATATTGAAACTCTTCCTTTTCCCATGACAAAGACTTTGTTATCAATCCCCCTTGTCACTTCATATTTAACATTCTCATCCAGATTGGCAAACATTGCTATGTTTCCAGTCATGTGGTTGCTACAACCTGAGTCTAAGAAACATACATCTTCATGCTTTTCTTCTGCTACATTACATGTTAAAAGCACATTACTCTGGTTCTTATCTTCTTTTTCAAAATTTGCATTTTTCCTATTATTCATGTCATTTTGTTTCTTTCTAAATTCATTGGCATAATTCCCATACTTTTTACAATAATGACATTGGACTTGGGATTTTTCATACCTTTTTCCTTGTGCTTGGTGTTGGCTTGAGCCGTCACTTTGATTCTGATTGCTGCCCCTTCCACTTGTGCTTGCAGGGTTGTTTCTTCCACCTCTCTGTGGGCTTCTTCCTCTTCCTCGGTAGTTTGATATTCCTTGACCTCTACCTCGACCGAAAGACATTTGTGTCTTTAAATCATGCTCCAATGAGGAGTTTTTTGTTCTGTTTAGTCTATGTTCATGAGACATCAGGGATGCATGAAGCTCATCCACTGAAAATTGTGAGAGATCCTTTGTCTCTTCTATTGCCACTACTATGGCATCAAATCTTGAGGGTAGACTTCTCAATATTTTCTCCACTATTCTTATTTCCTCAAGTGTCTCTCCATGAGACCTTACCTCGGTGGCCAACCCAATCACATGTGTGAAGAATGAGTCTATGTTATCAGACTCTTTCATATAGAGAGTTTCAAAATATCTCCTCGGCATTTGTAGCTTTGTTGTCTTCACCTTCTCCATGCCTTGATAGGTTTTCTTGAGAATATCCCACGCCTCCTTAGACTTTGTTGCTGCTACAATCCTTGGGAATACACTCTCGTGTACTGGTTGATAGAGATAGAAGAGGGCTTTGGAGTCCTTCTTCCTATTATCTCTCAACAAGTTTATTTCTGTTATTGTCAAAGCAACCAACACTATTGCATCTGCTGGTTCTTGGAAACCTTGTTCCACCAGCTCTCATATATCTTGTGAAGTAAACAGGCCTCTCCTTGTAATTTCCTAATAATCATAGTTCTTCCCATTAAACTATGGTAGCTAGGGATTCGTCAAGCTGGTGCTTGCTGCTTCCATCATGACTGTGTAAAACAAAAGCTTTCTCACTGTTGGAGAAATCTTCTTCTCAAACCAATATTATAGCTTCTGCAGTGAAGAGCAAGCTCGTGTGTCTTTAAGCAAGAGCCTAGACCTGCTCCGATGCCATGTTGAGAATATTTAAAGAAATCAATAACAGAGGGATGCTCTCCCACAACATAGATACTTAAAAATAAAAGGTGGAATTAAACAGTCACATATACACAGGTAGTGTAAAAACACAGTAGCAGAATGAAATTCGTTTCTCTATTTGACTCTTACTCTAATAAAAAATTACATAGCTTTTATAAAAATGGTCGAAGCCTGCAAAAAACTAATTCTAATTAATGTTGCTTCAATGTTGAACATAATTTCAACAAAATTTGTCCTTGGGCCGTCAAAAAGACCCATTTCTTCATTAATCGGCACGCAGGCCGTATTCTGAATTACATAGGAAAAACACGTAAAGACGCGAGGGAATATCTCAAATTTTATGCAATGCGATTATGGTCCACGTCACATCTGCGTAGATCGGCGAAAATAACTTTTAACTCTCGTGTATCCTTTAAACTTTACGAACTGCGATGTGCGATAGTGACGTGGCACTTTTCGCATCACATCCAAAATAACAAAGCCTGCAGTGGTTTGGTGGAAAACTTAAAACTTTTCGATTGCGATATGCGATAGCAATATCGCATCACAAATCAAATAACATAACTTTGCGGCTACGGAAAGGTAAGTGGTAAAACTTGCGACATGTAAAATGTGTTGCCCTCCTGAGCTTGACGTGTGCCCCCTCTTGCGATCACATCGCAAACAAAATAAAATAAGTTGCGGGCGGTATAAAAAGTAAAACTTAAAAATTGCGAGTTGCGCTCAATGGGTGGCTTAAATGGTGGGCCCCGCCGATATCGCATCGACGGTAAAATAACATAACATGCAGGCTTCAAGATTTAAAAAATAAAAGTTGTGATGTGTAGGCGGTCGTAAAGGTTGGTAAGTGTGGTAAGTGCGAAATGAAAAATACAAAGTATTGCAGTGGTTTGTGAATGTGGTAAAGGTTTGGTGGGTCCCGCTGATATCACATCGGCGGAAACTTAAATTAGCAATGGAAAAAGGCTTATGGGTAAATGTTAAATGTTGCGAGATGTGCTTGCTGGAAAAACAGGTAACTCAATGCGGTAGATGGGAATAAACGCAGAGTTAAAGGTGCGGGTACTCTGTTTGTTGTGTTGAGTGAAAACGCCTTCGGCTTCGGCTCCTTGGATCTATTGTTGTCCTTCCTTCTATAAAAAATTTATGAATTTGTGGGTTGCACCACTCCTTATTCATGAAAGTTGTTGGGAGTAAAATTACAACACATATTACATTAACCTTTTTTCTATGATGCATTTGGTCGAAGGTTGTAACCAATTTTATTTATAGATTTATGTTAAAAACATGTTTCTACAGTGATGTTTTATAACACTACAGACATAGTGTGATCATAAAACAGTAGCTTACTCCAGCTGCGTAACCTGAGTAGGTCTCAAATTAACTTATCAAACTAAAAATGTCTCAACTAAAAGGGATGGTCAAGTAACTTGCATTTGATTTATTTGGTCACACTGTCATCAAAATATGAGCTACTAAGTGATGGTATGAAATTGACCAGATGGCCCAAGAAACTTCTATTAATTGATAAGGATAAGCCAAGAAAATTATATTTAATAATTTTGGTGAGGTGGTATGAAAAAATTATTTCATCCAAACGATGTATTATTAACTTACATAGGGACATATTTTCCATTCTAACACAGTAGTTGGTCAACAATGGAGCATTCATTTGTTTCTCCACGCAAGCTCATGGATTAATAAATTGAGTATCTATATTTTTGATCATTCATCTAGATTTTCTATATTCAATTATTCAACTTATATTAAGTATTAATTATGTTCTATATTCATTGAATATCTGAATTTACAATCTATATAAATTTAGAATATATTTGGTTCTAAAATCACGAAAAAATGGAACTATACATGGTTAGATTATCTTATAAATGGATCTGTATATATCAGTACAAAATAGTTGTAGTTGTTATAAATGCAAAGAAAAATAGTTGTTATAAATACAAAGAGCTATAATTAAATATGACTTTTAAATATTTACTTTATACAAGTATTTTATTTTGTATAAGTTTCTATTTTAAATTTCGTTTTTTAATTTTATTTTTATCTTTTAAATTTGTATATAAATTTTATCAATCAAAAATCATTTACAAAAAGTATACGAAAATGCACCAGTTTTTTAACATAGGCGGCATAAAATTCCTGCTTATGACATACTCCTAAGTATCTTGAGAGGAGCAACAGTAATACTAAAAATTTTCAACATTCTATCTTCTTAGGATGCAACTAAAGACTAGTTGTGATATTGCATCAACGTACTCATTGTCTAACAATATCTAAGAAATGCATTATAAGGCATTTGTTTGAGAATACAAAAATGAAAAAATAACAAAAACCCCAAGAACGTGGATGGATTGAACATAATAGTGTGGTTTCAATCATATAAGTTCGAATGGCTATGAAACCACTTGATATGCAGACAATGTAATAACTAAACATAAACCATAGAGCAAGTAACATAAAAGTGTATTCTCAAATCAGCTCACCAGACTAGAACGACGAGCCACAACAAATATTAAACATAAAATTGAAACTTTAAGTCTAAAATCACCACCAAAGACAACGGGTATCCATTTTCTGCATCCATTAAGTTGAGAGGAGGTGCATTGTGAACAACATGAGTGTTTATTACCACAAGAGCATCTGATTTGTTATCTGAATCAGAATTTGACTCTAAAACAACATTCCTATCCACTCCCTGAATGTGAATGAGAATGTCATCTAGAAAATATTGAATACTTCTTAGGAGGTAATTTAAATCTTCCTGTCCTACAACAAATCTGTAATGGTCTACCTGTTTATCTCTAATGAACCAATGAAGCAAGTTGTCAAGTTGTCGATAACCTAATAGCGAATGAAAAAATTATATCGTGTTCTTTTTGAATTTACAAGGGTCGAGGATCTATTTTAAATTCTAGTTTCCAACCATAGAATAAGAGAAATAAGGCTTATCCCCAAATTCCCGGTATTCCAATGTTTGAAATCTCGATGAACTTTTGGTGGTACCGAATCAAACAAGGATTCCACATAGGTCCATCCAGAAAAATGTCTAGGATGCAAATTTTCCCCAGAACTAGACCCTCCTCTATGAAAAACCATTTGTTGACGAGGCGACATTATCAGGCTATGAGGTAACTCAACTAATTGAATTGTATTTTGCATTAATATGGAGCATGAATATATAGATGGAGAGAGACTATTAGGTTTCATCTCCCAATGTCTCTTCGTCTTCCAATTCTCTTTATTTTCATATTTACAATATTTACATGGATTTACCTAATTCCAAAGATTAGGTGTCAACATTCCCCCCCTAATATGAAGGGATTTTGGTGAGTCCAAGCATCATTATAAATCTTTCAAACTTTTCTCTTCCAATTAGTTTAGTGAATATGTTTGTGATCTGCTTATTTGTGGAATAATGGCGTAAGTGGATTGTCTTGGTCTCAACATGACGTCGAATCATATGGTATTTTGTATTGATGTGCTTCGTTCGATCATGGAACTTTGGGTTATTGGCCAAATTTATTTCAGAAGTGTTGTCAATCAAGAGAGGAGTTGAATGCACTTGTTTCTCCTGCAAATATTCCAGAATTTTCTTGAGCCACATAATTTCCTTTGTTTCTTTAGTTGCTGCCACATATTCTGCCTTAGTTGTGGAATCCGTTGGAATTACTTGTTTGCGTGACCTCAAGGATACAACTCCTGATCTAAGACTCATAACATAACCTGAAGTAGATACCTCAATTTCTTTATCTCCATCGAAGTCTGAATCAAAGTATCCAATCAAGTTGAAGTCGCCCACGTGTGTACACTTAAGTCCAAAGTATTGAGCTCCCTTCAAGTAATTTAGAGATTTTTTTGTAGCATACCAATGACCCTCACAAGGATTTTGCATAAATATAGAGAGGATTCCAACAACAAATGAAATGTTTGGTCTAGTAGTAGTCAGGTAGTTGAAAGTTGAGTTACTTCAATACCAAGATAGTGGTGAACATAGCCCAAATATGTAATTTCAAAACCTTTCCTCAATTCCTTCTTTGTGGATGCAATGTAGCTCTCATTGTTCCTTGTCATCATAAGATCATCTATGGGCATGATGATAGATAACTCCATGTGCCAATTCTCTACAACATCTATGCTTGAATACTAGGTTTTACAACAAAGTAACTCAAACTAGCATACCAGTACATTTATCACCCTCATACCTATTCAAGTGGTTCATTCCACAACCCGATCCTCCATAGTATATATGAATAAGAGAGTGAATATCCCATGTGCTATTGCACTACAAGATGTATGTCTGAATAGAAAATCTTACAAACCTTGGAGAATACAACTTGCCTATGACTAGGTTGTAAATTTGGATCAAACACTTTAAGGTGATCATGGACTACTATGAATCTCCATAGTATGTTAGTTCCTTCAATAGGCCTTATAACTATCAACTCCATCTATTTTCTCTTTTCCATGTAGCTACATGACCTTCCTCCCGCTATATCTCCAACACATGCAAATCCATAGTTTACACATACCCCTTATGCTCCACTTAGTGATCATCCATTGTGCTTGTCTCACCTCGATCTAGACTTCCAACATTATTTGCACTTTCCAAATCCACATAGTCTCTCATTGCATTAATTTTAAATCCAATCTTACATAGATTCATCCTAGTGACTATAGAACCACTTTTCTCAACTCTCGATTTCTTAGCAGCAACATCCTGAGGACATTAAAGGTTCTCTTTTGCTTGTAAAAGGCATGACCATAGATCTTCAAAAATCGCTATTATTCTCATTAAATTATGGGTCCACCACATTGTTACACCACTCTCTTAGTAAATATCAAATTATCAAATAAGAATTCATTTTAACATGTCATAAACTATTGTTAGCGTAACCTCAAACAAATCGAGACTTTTCTCTTGTCATAGCTATGATAACTTTAACTTGTAACATACTTTTTTTTTTTAGCACGAAAAATATGGCTGGTTTATATTATGTACCAGTACAAAAAATCAGGATGCACTAAACGTCCAAATTGTTCAACAAACTTTCAAAATGCATTTTGGGAATGCTATCCCCATTCAGCTCAAAATATGAGAGATAAACAACATATCCACAACAAGTATAGCCATGTACATATACCATATTTATAACTGTCGAACCTCCAACTAGTCCAAATTTTAAAAATAACAGAGCTAATACACCAACCGAAAAAGCCTGGTCATTGAGTACCATCAGTAATTCCATAAAATATTCAAACCCATATGAAAAATCCAAAAAACTATTTGAAGCCATAAGAAAAAGCAAATAAAAAATATTGTAGATGAAAGGAGTGACTGTTCAGGCGAAAAACGCCCAACTTTCCTGCTGTTAAAGAGGAAAAAAACAGTCGAAAGGACGAGGAACACATATGTTAAGTTAACCTCAGCAAATAGGCGACAAACGCCCAAGCAAAATCTAAGAAGCATGAGACAGGAACTGTAGAGTAGGGGTGAATGATCCTCCTGTTATGTAAAGTTAATCACACCTTAAGAATTTGGACCCTGCATATTAATGAATTCGTATATCATGTATCCAAAGGTGCCCTCCAGTCCGTTCTTAGATAACCAATCTACTTCTTCATTTTTATCCCTGTAAACATGACAAAAGGAAAGAAAAGTGAAATTGTCCTTTAAAACATCAATACACTCGATCCAGTGGGTGACCAATCCTGGATTTAGATTTGACTTGTTCTTCATATGATCAATGAGAGTTGTAGAGTCCCCGAAAGTCCATAACTTATCCACACACAGATTTGTAGCCACCCATAGTAGACCCCATAATGCCATGCATTCAGCCCTCATATTCGTACCAATTCCTCCATTCTAGTATAATTTGTATTGACAAGTTGGAGAAAGTATTAGCCAAACCTCGCACCCATAGTTTTCATTTTGTGCCACCCCATCGAAATATCCTGCAGGGAAATGTAATTCATGTGGTCTAACTCTCTTGGAAAAATCCAAAGGCGGTTTCTGTGTAGTCTTCTTCCTCTCCCAGCTTAAATAAATCTGCTTTGCCGTAATTTCTGGATTGCATGGTCTCCCCTCAAATAGCTTTCTATTCCTGTCACCCCATATATACCAATGGGCAATAATAGGGATAGATCTAAAAATTTTCCCTCTTCCAAACCACCACCTAATGGAGTCCACTGTATTTGAGAACTTTGGAACTGAAAAATTCCAGTTATAACACAATAATTCTAGGACTTTCTTAGAATAAGGGCACAAGTAAAATAGGTGTTGGTTATCCTCACCTTCTTTACCGCATAAGAAACAGTAACCTGGTCCCTAACAACCCCTTTTTTGCAAGTTTTTACAAGTGTTATTCTTGTCCCTCCAGACTAGCCATAGAAATATTATCATTTTTAATTGTACCCTTTCCTTCCAAATTAACTTAAAACAGCTATATGCCCCCAAATCAAACTTAGTTTCAATGAGCGCCTGATATATTTCCTTGGCCTTCAGACCTCTCTCTATAGTTATATTTCTCCAAATAATTCTATCACCCACCGGTATTTTGCAAAGTCCCAAATGTCTGAAATAATTCAAAATATTTATCCATGAAAGTTCCCACTTGTTATTCAATCCAATCTCCTTAAAAGTAATCCAATATGGTGTCTCGTTGTCCCATTCAACTATAATTTGATTGATATAAAAAAGACCACCTTGGTCTAGAGCAGTGATTAAAGCTCCATCAATAGCCAGAAAATTGTCATGTCCCAGCATTTGATTGCTTCCTATTAAAATTTTCATTCCATCTCCAAAGCACCATTTTAGGTTTCCAATTAAAGACGGCCAGATAGAGCCAAATCCCTTCCAGATGTTTGACTATTTCTTATATATTTTCCATCCCCTTGTGGCTATTACCTCCACTGTCTTCTGTCCTAAATATTTGCCTTTAATGATATCTTGCCATTTACCTTTGTGAAATAGGCATCTCCACAACGATTTCGTGAGCAATGAATTGCCAAAAGTCTCCAAATCCTTGATGCCCCATCCCCCTTTTTTCTTTGGAATTGTGATAGACTCCCATCTAGCTAAGTGCATACTTCTCTTATTGCCTTTGCCTCCCTAAATGAAACAAGCCATTATCTTCCTTATTTCATTTAAAATCTGTTTTGGGATTACAAATAGATGTGCCCAATACATTGTTTGTTGTTGAAAAACAGCTTGTGTTAAAATCAATCTACCCCCTTTTGAGAGCCATTTTGTGGTCCAAGCACTAAATCTCTTCCTATACTTTTCTAATATCCATTTCCAATAGTCCGCAGTGTATTTCAACGGTTTCATCCTGAACCAACTCAAACAAATCCACATTACACAATATTTCTGGTCATAAATGTGATCACCATGTTATAAAAATAAAATACGAATAAAAATGCATTAAAAAACACACAACAACCATGTAGTATATGGACACCATAAAATTAACTCGAAGGAACCTTCCCCAAAATTTAATAATAGATCTATCATTCAAATGGCCCAAAAACCCATCTTATATAAATTAATAATGCGTTTAAAGAGACCACATAAGCCTATCACCGAGCAAACCTATATCAAATTCACTTCGTTTACCCTGACTACCCTAACCTATCCAAGGTATTTTCAGAAATCCGCCCACTCGTGATCTCCACGTGTTCTCTACTCTATAAGCTTGGTTCGAGGAATCGCCAATCATATAGACCATCAAATTCAGCAGGCGCCCTTCCATTAGCAGCATAGATTCATTTTCACCGCGCTAAAATCGCTAAAGGGATTTCAAACTATCTTAGCTATTAGAATATGGAGGATTCTACAAAACCGCATGGCGTGGGAAGTTTCATTGTTTTCCTGCACTGTGACGCCACCCAGATGCTTTAGACGCATGCCATCTCTCCATCCAACCCCAGGGTAACCTCAATTCAATTGTCACAATACACCTACCACAAGCAAGGTTACCAAGGCTGCCTGTAGATACTTCTTTAGTACAACTTCATGCTGGATGGGCATCAAGGTTGGAGCACTCTACACATTTGTTGGCACCGTCGATAATTTCCATGCGAAATGCACATTCTTTCTTGTGGATACCAGACACATTAATTCATACGTCTATAGGTACTACAAGATGTCGGCCTAGGCATTCGATGGTATGGATTCCCATCATATTCTGGAAATCTCACTCTACTACTGCACCAGGGGTTTGAGAGAGTTTGAGTTCAAATAGAGAGCATAGGAAAACCCTATTTCAAGTTCCGAAGATCGCAACGAAAATGAGGAGATTCTTGAATACAAGTTACTTCGGTAGCTTCTGAGCAGTTCTGGTCTGGTTATTTTCTGGGAAAATCTTCAATTTGCTGCTTCTTTCTGGTAAGGGTGCTTAGGGGTAAGTGGAATGGCTAATGGTTTGTTATGGCCATAGAATCCTGCTGCAGGTTACTACAATGCAAATTGTGTTTTATAGTTCGAACCCTAGCCTTGAGGAAAATAGACACGCAACGACATCTGACAGTTATTATTCTACGGCCAAGCAGCGGAAAGGGTTGACCCGAAGCTTTGCGGAGGCCCGCGAGGGCTGTGGCATGCCATCGTGATTGGTAGAATGACCGTGTGATTTTTATTGTTATTTTTAAGGTAAATTATGGTGAATTCGTAGTTCATTTTGGATTAATTTGGATTTGGTTTGTTTTATAATGCTAAGGGTATATTTAGCAATTTGGCTGGCAAGTCAGATATATCAAATTTTATAATTTAGCAAGAGTCCAAACTCTTAAAAAACCTTTTAAAAATCATGACAGTCCATATATTCAATAAATTTGAACTTTCTTTTTTTTTCTCTCCTACTAACCTTGTTCTGTGGGAAGAGAACCTACTTAACACTGCTATTTAGATGGGACAAAGATGCAATTATATAGGAGACTCGAGTGTTGGAGGAGAGTCCCGGATCAGTTGTGACTGATGGACGAATCCATAATCGTGCTATTTGAATTATACATTCATGCAGCCTCTATCGAGGAAAAGAATGAGTAGTGACTTCATTCCCTTACTCGCCAAGGCAATATCAAAATATTCCCAGATTACCATCTAGATAAAAATATCCATAAATATCAAGGAGCCGTTACTTCATTCCCTTACTGGCCAACGCCATTATAAGTTGCTTCAATTTGCATGAAGTACTGCTACGATCCAGAGCACATTACTGGCTCCCAGTGGAGAAGAAGAGGGAAGGACGACAAAGGGGAGGACTAAAAAGAGAATATAGTGAGAACATGATGGTAGGATTACAAAAGGGAGGGTTATGACAATAATTTGAAAATTAAAAAGGAGTGGAGGAGAGGGTTTTTCTTTTTATATGAATTATTTAAATAATATTATATTAAAAATATCGGCAATAAATGACTGAAGTGAAATTTGACTAAATTGGACTAATTGAAACCACTTGGATGGATGGTTTCGACACATAGTAGGTGGTTGGACTTAGATTCTCCAATACTCCCCCTTAGTTACAACCACATAAACATTTAATTAAGATAGTCGTTGGTCTTGACTTCAACTAGATTTAGTTTTATTCTTCTCTTTTTCCAGATTCTATAGCCTCTAAATTGTTTCATAGTTTTTGTTTTGTTGTATCCTTCAAATCTTCGTTAGATAAAAACTGGATTGAATAGAAACTGCAGCTCACAGGTGAGTACTGCACCTGGAGACTGCACACCAATGGAGAGTACACTCTACATTCATTAATCAAATGATACAACTATAAGTACATCACAAAGAAGTAGGAAGTTGTAAACAAAATCCTATATCCTAGGAACTAATCCTAACTTAAGGAGCGATGTTACAACAATGTAACCATTTCTCCATTAATATACAAATAATATTAATTATTTCCAACTCTCCCCCTTAAGGGAGAAATGATTACTTTGAATTCCTAACATCCCTCTAAACAATTCAAACTTTATTCTCCTAAGAGGCTTAGTAAAATTGTCTGCCATGTTGTCACAAGATTTACAATATTCAACAAATATTTTCTTTGACTGTAGTTTTTCTCGAACAAAATGGAACTGAGTATTGATATGTTTGGTGTTTTTGTGAAATACTAGATTGTATGCTACCTTGATCGTACTCTGGTTGTCACTTTTAATGGTAGTTTCTTCTTTCTGTTCTTCTCCTGCATCATTGAGAAGTCTTCTCAACCAGATAGCTTCACATGTGGCTACACACAATGCTTGGTACTCAGCTTTAGCTAAGGATAAAGCTACAGTACTTTGATTTTTGTTGCTCCATGCTATGACCCCAGATCCAATACTAAATGCATAACCTGTGATAGATCTGCGATCATCCAGGTTGGCTGCTCAATCGAAATCTGAAAAACCTGCTAGAGTAACATTAGATGTGTTAGTGTATAAAATACCATAATCACTAGTACCAGAAAGGTACCTCAACACACTCTTTACTGCAACCAAATGACTTTCAAGAGGTTTAGACATGAACTAGCTCAGCACACTAACAGAGTATGCCAAGTCTGGTCTAGTTGTAGTAAGATATATCAGACTCCCAACTAGTTGTCTATACATAGTGGCATCCACCTCCTTGGTGCCATCGTCACTGCACAACTTAAGATTCTTCTGCAATGGTGTTGCTGCTAACATACACTGCTCCATCTTGAATCTTTCTAGTAGACTTCTGGCATACTTCCCTTGAGTAAGAAAAGTATGTCCAGAGTCTCTCCATACTTCTGGAGCCAAGAAATAATGGAGATTTCCAAGATCTTTCATTTCAAATACTTGCGACATCTGCCTTTTGATTTCTTTGATCAGAGTATCTGCATTACCTGTTATAATCATATCATCCACATACAAAGAAATCAAAATGATTTGCCTCTGTTTATTATACTTGGTATACAGATTTGGATCATTCATGCTCCTATGAAAACCATGCTATAAGAAGAACGAATTGATCTTCTCATACCACGACCTGGGTGCTTGTTTTAAACCATATAATGCCTTTTTCAATCTATAAACTAGATGTTCCTGCCCATTTTTAACAAACCCTTCAGGCTGAACTAAATAAATCTCTTCTTTCAATTCACCATTCAGAAATGTAGACTTAACATCTAACTAGTGTAGTTTCAACTTATATTTTGTTGCTAAGGAAATTAGCATTCTAATGGTATTTAATTTCGCTACAGGGGCAAAGGTTTCATCAAAATCTATTCCCTCTAGTTTTGAATAACCCTTTGCTACCAGTCTAGCTTTAAACTTTTCTATACTCCCATCTGCATTCACTTTAGGTTTGTACAACCACTTACAACCTATGGGTGTTTTTCCTTCAGGCAATTCAACTAGATCCCAAGTATGGTTTTTAGTAATTGATTCAATTTCTTCATTCATCGCAGTCCTCCATTCATCAGATTTACTTTCTTCTTTATAGTTTGTGGGTTCTACAATGTTTAAAATACTTGTCACTAAAGCATAGTCTTTCAATCTGGCTGGTAATTGTGTCTGCCTACCTGATCTCCTTGGTAGGGGACTTACCTCAAATTTGTCTGCTTTAGACTTATACGGGCTTGCTTTATTGACTACATCACCTGTTTCTTCTTCTTTCTGCTCCTGCTCCTGATTATCCCCACTATTTTCTTCCAACAATAATGGAATGTGCCATTCATTATTACTGTCATCCTTTCCTTCCTCAACCTGTTCATGAAATATAACATCTCGACTTGTAAATATTTTATGAGTCATGGGATTAAATAACTTGTAAGCTTTAAACTCAGTGTCATATCCTAGAAAGATACATTTCATGGCTTTAGGATCTAACTTCTTTCTATCCACCTTGGGTATATGGGCAAAGGATTTTGACCCAAATACTCTTAAATGGCTCACTGCTGGTTTGAATCCATATAATGCTTCAAAGGGGGTTTTGAAGCTAAGACATTTGGTAGGACTCCTGTTCTTTAAATAAACAACAGTGTTGATGGTTTCTGCCCAGAAACCATTTGATAGACCCTTACCTTGAAGCATACTTCTTGCGCACTCCACAAGAGTTCTGTTATTTCATTCTGCCACTCCATTTTGCTGTGGTGTATGAGACACTGTAAACTGTTGAACAATCCCATGATATCTACGAAAATTGATGAACTCTCCCGACCTGTATTCTCCCCCTTGATCTGAGCGGAGAATTTTTATGCATTTTCCTGTCTGCTTATCTACCAAAGTTTTAAATTCTTTAAAACACTGAAAGTTTTGAATCTTTTTACTCAAAAAATATATCCAAGAGAATCTAGTGCAATCATCAGTAAATAGAAGAAAATAATATGCACCACCTAGCGACCCAATTTGCATAGATCCACATATATCTGTATACACCAGCTCTAGAATGTCTCTTCTATTTCTATCAATATGCAGAGGAAATTATTCTCTATGCATTTTCCCTAATGCACATCCATCACAATCCAACTCAACACTATGAAAAACAGGGAGTCCATCGACCATACCTTTTCTTTGAAGTAACATGAGGTCTTGTAAATTAAGGTGACCGAATCTCTGGTGGTAGAGGTTTTTGGCTGTCAATCCTGTTGCGACCATAGCTTGTTGTCACATGATTTTGACATTTAGTCTGTACAAGCTCCCCACACGCACTCCTGATGTAACTGTTTCCACCTTGCTATCCTTTATGACACAACATGTCTTGAAGAATTCAACTAGCAGATCCTGATATGTTATCATAAATACAAAGATCAAGTTTTTCCTAATCCTGGGCACATACAGTACATTCTTAAGATGTCTAATGTCACCATTACACAATCTTACTGGAATATCACCATACCCTTTTATCTCATATCCTCTGTCATCTCCTAGAAATTTTTTAGATCCACATGAAGTTTCTTCAAGAAATTCAAACCATTCTTTACTTACCTGTCATATGTGAGGATGCGCCATAATCGACATACCATATGTCATCCTCATCTTCCTTAGAAGCTGAAAGCGCACAATCAGCTACAAATAGTCGAGTTTCATAGCTACAGTCTTCATCTTCATTAATAAAATATCCTTTGTGCCTACTCTGACTATTCCTTGCTTCGTTTGTCTGCCTCTTAAAACAGAACCTAATTTTGTGGCCAATTTTCCCACAGTAAAAACATTTCTTGCTTGAAAATTTGTTTGCAGACATACCTCTAAATGGTCTCTTTTGAAATCATCTACCTCCTCTTTGTTGCTGTTGTGGCTATCTCCCTTTAAATTGTTGCCTCTTCACAACTAGAGCAATATCGTCATTCTACGGTCTTAAATTTTGCTGCCGCTCTTCTTCTTGTATCAAAATTCCTATCAATTCTTCAAATGCAGGGGATTTATCCCTCGCTACCAATCCTGTGATGAACATCTGATATTCATCCTTCATTCCATTCAATGTAATTGTGACTGGATCGGAATCAGACAGATTTTCTTCGATGTCTCCCAATTTGTCCTTTAGGTCTTTAACCATTGCAATGAATCCAGCAATAGATTTATTTTCCTCCATCCTCATTGCAAACAACTTGTCTTTGAGTGACAAGATGCTATTTGTATTTTGTGTCTGCTATAAATTCTTGAGCATCGTCTAGATCTCAGTGGACGATTTTCCATCTCTAATGTGTGGGATAATATTATCCTTGACGGACATCTTCAGTATGACTTTTTCTTTGTTCTCCCTTTTATCCCAGTCTTGTATAAGTGTGGTTGTTCCTGTTACAATATTTGGTTTTTTCTCCTCACATGTGATAATCGACCATGCATTTGCTCCCTCAAGCAATGTCTGTAGCTTGAATTTCCAATTGGTGAAATTAGACCCATCGAGTTTGCTAGACTCGTTGAGATACGTTTTTTATAGTATTATTCCTAATGGATTGATCTGATTCCAGACCCTATGATGATGCTAACCAGTTGAATAATCACAAGCTATACTAACAGAAATTCAATACATACCAGATCCTGATCACAGATCTGTCACCAATCTGGCCTGATCTTGTGACTGTAACTCAGATCCTCCACTGATCTGATGGTTACTGTGTCTATGACTTGAATCTACCACCAACGGGAAAATCCCCTATGCAGAACCACCAACAAATGTGTCTACGACTCGATCTCCCACCACCGGGAAAATCCTATGTTTAGAACTGGCAATAACGTCTGTGACTCAGATCCATGACACATGGGTGAATCCCATGTGCAGAGCTGCCAAAGTGAGATATTGGCACTTTTCTGAGGCAAATATCCGCGCCAAATTAAAAATTCGTGTAAGTGACCTAGATTGGCGTGGGTATGGCCCTGGAAATCGTGCCAATTGCGCTTTTTGGCATGACTGTCAGCAGAAAAAATGCACCAACCCTCCTGTGCTCAGATATTCTAAAAAATTGTCCAAGACCTGTGAGTCAGGTGTTTGCTACAGACCACCTGCTCCTGTGAGCAACGAAGCTCCTGTGTGCACCGTAGCGACTAAGGCATTGTAGCCACTAAGGCTCTCAAGAAACAAATCAAGCTCACCCGGTCTGAGCCTTGATACCAAGATAAAAACTTGATTGAATAGAAACTGCAGTTCACAAGTGAGTACTGCACCTGAAGACTGAACACCAATGGAGAGTACACTCTACATTCATTAATCAAATGATACAACTATAAGTACATCACAAAGAAGTATCAAGTTGTAAACAAACTCCTATATCCTAGGAATTAATCCTAACTTAAGGAGCTACATTACAACAATGTAACCATTTCTCCATTAATATACAAATGATATTAATTATTTCCAACTCAGTTTTTTCATTTGTTGGTGCAGGTCTTCTATTGTTTGAGGTTGTCTAAACATGTCATGGAATTCTTCAAGAAATGACTTGTATGTGGGCTGCTGTCACATATTGTCTTATGTAGTGTGCTTTTAATCATTAATTTGGTGCAACATAAGGTGAGAATAATATTTTATCTCTCGAAATCTCCAATACCTGAAAATTTTATTGACGTTTTCATCATGCATGTTGTCTTCAACATTCCTATCTACAGCTTTTGTGTAGACCTCATCAAGACATGGTGTTGCAAGCCATGTTTCAAGGAAATTTACCTCTTCTTCATAATCTATCTGTTTACCTGCACATTGGAAATCAACGGTCAGTGTAAAAACATCTCCAAAACCACATTGGTTTTGCTCCTTCTACTCTACAATGGAAACTTTCTCCTGTTGCGCTTCCTTCTCTGCTTCTGCCTTTATCTTTGTTTCTGCATTCCCTTTGCAGACTTCTTTCTTAGCATCTGTCTTTATCTCTATTTTTGTCTCTATATTTGTCTTTGTCTTTTGGTTTTCTTCCTTCTACTCTGCTATGGAAACTTTCTCCCGTTGTGCTTCCTTCTCTGCTTCTGCCTCTATCTATGTTTTTTCTTTCCCTTTGCAGACTTTTTTCTTTGAATGTGTCTTTATCTCTGTTTTTTGTCTTTGTCTTTGTCTCTGTCTCTGTACTTTCATCACTAACTTGTGTTTCTAAAAATAGGTTGTCTTCCACTGACTCAAGTAGGATTATCTCACCAAATAGCATCATGTCGATATCATGTTTTTGTTGCATCATCTGAAACCAGTCATCATTACCTAACAAATCTTGATTAAATTTTGCATCAACAATATTAATTGTTGGATTTACCATAGCATTGACTACTTCAATAGAAATTTCACTCTTATCAACAAGTTGTGTTGCTGGATTCACCAAATCTTCATTAGCAAGCTCTGTTTCTGGATTCACCATATAATCATCAGCAAGCTCCCTATTGTTGGAATCAACAAATCATCATCAGCAAGATCTGTTGCTGGAATCACCTAGTTGTCATCAACAAGTTGTGTTGTTGGATTCATCAATTCTCCATCAGCAAAATCTGTTGCCAGATTCATCAAACCTTCGTCCACTTATAGCTGTGTATAGTGGGGTTCACAAGCATATTTGTGCTCCTTCTCTGTTTCTTCTACAATTTCTAAAAGATCTCAAACATTTCATGTTGTCTCTTTAGCCCCTTGGCTTTTCCCATTTGTTGAGTTTTGGCTCACTACGACTTAACAAGTAACACAAATTGTAGACATTGCAACTAAATGCAATAAAAATGACGTTGTTGCTTTGTTTTCACAAACAGACAGTCTATAGATGCTCAATAAACACCTTGCTTAAAAAAAATAAAAAAATTATGTGCTAAGGCAACACTTTTACAAGACTTTCACAATGCCCCGTTTAAATCTCCTTTTCCAAAAAAAACTTGTTTCACACATTCACTTTCACAACACTTTCACACATGATTTTTAAAAAAAAAAAACACTCATGCCATCAACTACCTTTGCAAATTTATTATTTTTTTGTTAAAAAAAAAACTTTAATAAAAAAACCTTTTTTTAATGAGCCCCTTAGCTTTTTAAAAACCTTAATATAAAGCTTTTAAAATCACCTTTTAATGAAAGATGTTGACCTTCATGCATTTAACTTTCGTAAATCACTTTAACTCTGTGGGAAATCACTTTAACACAGGTGCTTCAGCCCAGTGCCTGAGCCCTGGACCCGCGTGCGTGAGGAAACGGTGTAAGTGACTCAAACTAACGTGTTTCTTTGCTCTGGAATGGTGTGTTAATAACACAAAGTCTCTAATAACACATTGCGTTATCCTAAAACAATTAAAAAATAATGATTTTGAACTGACATTTCTTCAATTTGTTTCGCCTACGCTTTCATGGGCTTCACCTTAATTGCCTTTTTCGTTCTTGTGCTACTTCTTTGTAGGAGGCATTTTTCAATTTCTTCAAATTTATGCTGTTCTCTCAATGAATTTTATACTGGCTTGCTTTTTCTCTCTCTGCTGCTCCAACTTCGCTCTAGTTGTTGCTTCCTAGAGGAGTCTTGTGCAAACTAGCTCTGAAACCATGACAAGAATTGAAAACTAAAAAGAAGTGGAGGAGAGGATTACTCTTCTGAGTATTACAAATTACTTAAATAAGATTACATTGGAAACATCGGCAATAAATTATTGGAGTGAAACTCGACTAAATTGGACTAATTGAAAATGAACTGTGACACTTTAATGGACGGTTTCTACACCTAGCAGGTGGTTGGAATTAGATTCTCCAACGGGCTAAAAAATAACATAGAAACATAGTGAGAATTAGTGGTTCTCTATTTTCGGTGGTGAGAGAAGGTATCCCTAATTTTGTTACGTGTGAGTTTTTTATAAGTTGATGGATTTTGTTTTTTTTGTTGTGTTTTGTGTTTCAAGAATTTTGTTTACAGGTTATGTTATGAGATCCATGTGTATATAAAATTCAATTGTATAATTGACACTTCTAGATCTCTTGAAGTACAATCTCAATACCAAACTGTAGGTCAATTATGCAACTATCTTTCTACATACATAGATCTCATAACATAACTTGTCACTGACATAACCTGTAATTGAGACTATTGAAGCCCTAAGCATAAATAAATCCATCAACATATAACAAACTCACACAACAAAATTAACCATACGTTCTCTCACAAGCTAAGAACTTAGAGAACCACTAATTTCCATTATATTTATGTATTAATTAATTGGTTTTGCACCGCAAAGTAAATTGAAACTAGCCAAGGGTGGACCAAGCGTGTTTTCTCCTAAGCATGCAAATATCCTGAATTTGTGATATATGTATCCTCCCACCACCAATTTCGTTCTCCAAAAACACGTCTTTGCACCAATTGTGAAACAAGTCCACTAAAAATGTGATATTTATTGTTGGGTTTATTTTTATTTCAAACCAAATTTGAAGTCGACTTTAGGTGTGACGTACATAAAGTTTCCCAAACATCGACGTGGAAAATGACGGTCTTTTATAAGAGTATAAACTTATTCAATATACCAAAATATTATTGTTCTGCAGCATGAAGTTACAACACTTACATTTCATGCGAGCATGGCAGCACTGATGGCAACTTCTGTGTGGACACTCCAATATACTAAGCATTGACTCAGACCAGTACATAAGTCACTCATCATTTGCTGAGCAAGTTTCAGCGAGCTTTGCCTCTGAGAAAGTTTTCTCTAAGATATGGGAAAGCAACGGTATGTACATTTAAATATTAATAACTACCTATCTACATCTAACCTTGGAGTGGGAATAATTAAAACGTCAATTAATTTCGCTGCTTTTGTGCCTCTACAATATATACATTGGAGTGGGAACAATTAAAAGGTCACTTAATTTTTCTGCTTTTGTGACTCTGGGATACTGTTTCTCTTGATAACTTCGTCACACATTTAATGGCTTCATTTTTTTGTGTGCCGAAAACTCTTCATATTTAATGGATTCAGTGTTTTGTTTTCACTAGCTTTTATAACTCTGCTTTACTTGGAGAGTGGTTTATTGATGTTAGCATTGCATATAAGATTTCACTATCGGCCTTGCGAGCCAGTCTCTAGCATATCACCCTTATTTCATTGCATCTTCGATAAAATATAAGCTATATTCCATGTATATAGAAAATTATGGGAATCTTTATATATATTTAATGTGGAATTTTGATATAACAAAAAGTTAAATGTTATTTCATAGTATAGGAAAATTTTTATGGTCTTATTCTTACGAAATTTATTGGTTATAAAAAAAACCCAAAATGATTACACCAAGTTGAAAGTATTTAGGTGTCTAAACCAGAGCCGTATACAAAATCAGAAAAACATTAAAATCAAAATACAATAAGAGAAACATGAGTTTATTGGAGTCAGGTTCTCCAACATCCCCATAGGGTATTATTGTCTTCATCTAGAATATTATTCAATTGTTCTAGACCATCAAACAGACTAGAGGGAGGCCACGATGAGATGAAGTCCAGATTACTCATGTTACTTCCCCAATTGGCTAGCATAATCGTTGCTTTGTTTCTCGTCCTTCATAAGTGGGATGTGATTACATATGGTAGGCTTCTTAATAGTATTTGCACTCCAGAGACCAAAAGTTCCAATCACCAACTTCTTACCAATTTTGTAGCAGGGGCTCCAAAGATGAGTTTTTCAGATATGGATATCACTAGCTGTAAATGTTCATACACCTAAAGGTTTGTATAACCAACATCGACTAGCAATCCCCTTCCAAGAGCTAAAAACTCAAATACGTTGTTACTAGCTATCCCACATTTCACCACATACACCCTCAAAGTTTTCCCATTCCAATATTTGAATGTTCCACCAAAATCGGTCTTATCGAGATTTTCCTTTGAAGCGCCATCGAAATTCAATTTGACAAATCCTTAGGGTGGGAGCATAAAATTAGATGGGGAGGAAGGTATAATGGTAAGAGATCTAGGCATGCTTGAATCTACCATAGAGCAAGAGATGTCTATTTGATTCAAAATTGAGGCCTCCTTAGGTGAAACTTTCCAATCCTTTGTTGACTTGGATTAAGTAAGGATGGTCTCCTTAATTTTTTGTTTTATTATCTTCTAGACTATGTCAATTGCTACCTGTTTATCCTTGAATATCCTTCGATTGTGCTCCTTCCATACTACCCATAAAGCAAAAGAGAGAGAGATAATCTAGGCTCAGCTTACCACTAAATTATTGAAGAGGGATAATTGCTAGCTTTCCAGTGTTTCCTACAAAATATTGGGGGAGAGTTCCATATGCCCAAATACTAGAAGGATCTTATGCCATATTTCTTCTATGAATGGGAAAGTTTTAGGAAGTGTTCCATTGTTTCCTCCTGCTCTATACACATATATAAAATGGATGGGCCCTGGAAACCTTTTCTTCGGATATGGTTCGAAGTGAGGAGCTTCCTTCGCGCTATAAGCCACATGAAATGGGAAAATTTTGGCCACGAGTTAATATTCTAGATCCAACACCATAAGGAGTCTCTAGGTATATCTTGGTTGCTTTCCAAGATAGAGTACGCTTCCCTCAAAGTGAATTTCCCTTGATCCTTATAACACTAGTGAAGTTTATCATAATCCTAGATGATTGGTATCTTCCACAATTTTAATTCTTGCTCAAGGAGTTGTCATGTGTTTAGAGCTTGATGGGTTAGCCAGCCCACTTGATCTTTCTATGAGGGGATTGGTCTTCTTATAAATAATCCCTCACCACTACTTCTCCACGACCTTATATGTAATCCTTCAAGTCACTTATATTGACTCGGGTTCCTAGACCTTGAATTTTCTGCCAAGCTTCCTCCGAGAACAAGGTTGTTTCACTATTCTAGATTTCCAAAATTGCATGATATTGAATTATGCTCCGATTATCCTGTGTTAGGTTCCAAATAAATGATATCGAGGGATAGAATTTGGCTTTAGTTTTCAATATTTTGAATCGTGTTGACCATACTTCCTTTCCCATATTGTCTTGCATGTTTCCTAACCCCCTTATAACCAATGACACCATAGATTGAGTGCTAACTCTTTGTTTAAGGTTTATTGGTCCCTTATACCCGACCCAGCCACTATTTTGGGTAGATATAGCTTTTCCCAAGCGACGAATGCCCATTTTTTTTTTTTGCTTCATGCCTTGCCATAAGAAATCTATGAATTTAGTTTTGAAACCTTTGTAGATAAGCTTGGGAGCCGGGAGACCTAACAATTGGTAAGTAGGAAAAGCTTGAAAAATATATTTCACAAAGACTACCCTACCAACCAAGTTCAACAAGTGGAATTCCCAATTCTCCAAAAAATCTGAGATATTTTGAATTACATTTTACCAATGGGATGTCCTTAATTGACAGTGAGTTGGTCAACAATGGAACACCTAGATAGTGGCTAGGAATATTTTCAATCTGAAACATAAGGGTCCTCGCTAAATATCCTTGAACTAGTTTAGGGGTGTTAAAAAAGTACATATTATACTTCTCTTTGTCTATTAATGAGTTGATTGTTATCATCCTATTTTTCTCCCTAGGGTTAGTACTTGTCAGAAATTATGTTGATTGAACTTTTACCTAGGCTTTAGACCTCTTTTTCCAGTCATGATACCTAGTTGCAGAGATGATGAACTCGTGAGAGATGCTATACATTTTCAGTTGCTCGCAAGACCACCTTATGGGAGCGACTAAAGTCTTTTCCCCTATGTTTTGTGCCTGTGACTGAAGAATCCTTCTAGAGTTTCATGGTTCCTAGAAGATCATTTCGACTCATCACTTATTCGAGCTGGCTCGGGATTATCATGAATAAGTTTCCATAACTTCTTGTCATCCTGAGTGTCCACATTCATCCTCTTAGGAGCTCTCTTCATCCTATTTATACAATACTACTTGAGAGGTTTAGACTAGACACAAAGAGCTTGAGTCTTTCGTACACTAAGTTTATGCTTCAGATCTATATTCTTGTTTGATAGAGACAAAGGTTATGAGGGTTATGCTCCTAGAGTCTATGTTTTTCCTTTTGTAGTGGGGAGAATTGCTAGTTTTTAGAGAGGAGACCTTGGGCAAAGGTATATTTTTACTTTTCTTTTGGATAAATAGAATTTTATTGTTCCTTCTCTGTATCCAAATATTTGCAGGGATATCTTCTTATTATATCTCTGGTTTTTTGAGTTGATGATCTTACGAATAAGATCACTTGTTTTCCTTGAGTGTTTGTGGTTGAGTATAGGTGTTGAGATCAGGTGTAGATGAAGAAGATCACTTGAGTGGAGCGCATGGATTCTGCTGTAAATATAAAACCCTTCAGCGACCTACGAGGAGACCAATTTCACGCTCTTTCCTTTATAGCATCGAGAACCGTTTGCTTGCTACATGTTTGAGCATTGGGTTGGGATTTTATTTTCTATCTATTAGCCATTTTTCTCTTGTTTTCTGGTGATCTTATTTAGTTAAAAAATCATAGAGCAATAACTCCTTGCATGTAAATTTCATTGCAACAGAACTGGTGCTTTCAATGAGAGAATTCTTGTTCTTGTCTGCTTTGCCTTGGGTTTTTGATGAACTTTCTCTTATTTAGATTTCATGATATTCTCTAAATTTGTATGACTCTTTGTGGTTGCTTTCAAGTCTTAATTTCCTAAATATTGAGTATTTTTCTTTGTTTGAGTGCGAGTTTTTCAGAATTTTTAGGTTTTATGCCGAGTCGCTCGCACAATTTTGCATCAGATCGAGTGTGGTTTTATGTTCGTTATATTGTCTTTACATGCAATCGATCGACCTCTCTGTTGTCCTTACATCCAAGCGACTGGAATTTTAGCCCTGAAAATTTGAGTTTTACCCTATGAAAATTTTTTGTTCATTTTTCCTCTGTTCTGGATCTGAGTTAGCCTTCCGTCTATTCACTGGTTCTAGCATAAATCTATTTTCTGGTGTCTTATTTCATTGGCTTGGATTTTCTTTAGACAAGTTTTGGCTCATTTTGAGCTATGATTATTTGATTATTTTCTAGTCGATTGGAGATTTGTTAGATCTATGGTTTTCTGTTGTTGATCAACTACTGTTTATGTTTGATTTTATTCATATTTGATCAATTTGTTTAAGGTCTTTGATAGATAGTGTCTTTCAATGTGTTCTTGAAGATATTTTGGGTGCTTTGGGTGAGGCTTGGATTTTTCCTCTAAATATCATTTTTAGATCTGTTTGGATTCTTTCAGTGACCTTTTAAACCTTTTTCATAGTTCTATTTCATATATGTTTGGCCTTTGTGTGATTTCGTCACTTTTTTTTGAGTGATCTCTTCCTTCTTTTGGTTGTTTTTTTCACAATTTGTGTTGTTGTGATTGGTTGTGCAATTGTCATCTAGAAAAGTTAAGTTGAGTGTGTTTCTATTGATTTTTATCACCCTCATTTGATTTTATTTATGCCTTCCTACCTCTAAGGTTTGGTTTTGACCTTTGTAGAACATTAGCCTTTGTTGAGCCATTGTGCTACAACCCTAGCTTGTTCACATTTCGTTCGTTTTGGAATTTTGCCTTTTGTTTTTGTTTGCTTGAGTGTGGTTGCTTTTGTGGCTTCATTTTCCTAGCTTTGATGCTTTTGAAGTGTTTGGCATTCAAGCTTGGGGATTTTCTTTGGCCTCTTTTCAGTCATTTTTTTATTTTTTGGTTTGATTCTTGGGTCAACAATATTATAAATTTGGGATATTTGAATTCAAAAATTTAGTTAGAGGTACATTTTAATAGACATTGGTGTTTTGTGAAAAGCTCTTACCCTCCGGTAGTTAACATTCATAGAAGTGAAAAAGAAAATTGCATATCGCTGCCTCACAGTGACTAAAAAGAGTCATTCACACCATCTAAGTTTCACGTCGCATCCCAACTGTGTAAATAACAACAACTTAAAATTAATGCATTAATAAAATTAACTAGACTCGTATTTTTCTTTCACTGGTAGTATACCAAAATTAACTTAGGCTAGGGTCTTGGAGATAGGTATGTGAGTTAACTGCTCCAAGACCATAGAACTAACTTAGCAACTTGCAGTAGGGAGATATATCCACTTGTAGTAGTGCATTCCCGGAATCCCTTCTAAAAAGAGGGTTAAGTGTGAGGTCACACTTCGGCTAGGCGATGTGACATGACCCATTTTGCTTTGTTTCGGGTGGTGAGATATAGTGGAATTTGCACACATACAAACATTGTTATTAGTGTTTTGTTGTAGCACTTGGGGGACACTTGGGAGGCAACACTCAAGGGGGTTTTGGTTTTAGCTCTCTAGGCTAAGTCTCCCGCCCTTGTATGTGTATTATTCCCATGACTATCCCCCCATGATGTGTTATTATCAATGGTGACCATAATAAGCTGTATTTTAGATCTCATACACAAGTGGAGGTTTGGGGTTATCTTCTATGTAGCTGGGACAAATATTAGTCATACTCTCTCAGTCCTCTCAAGGGTTGTTCCACAGTTAGTGAGGGAACTTGGACCGATTTTGCAGCTAAAAGGGTTGGGAATTAGGTCGTTAGTATAACTGATCCACCACCATCTTCTTTGTATTTTTAATTGTGTGTGCTATATTTTAGGACATTTCTAGTGTGTGATGTTTGGTCCGAATTAGTAGTTTTGGCCTTAGGGTGTTTGCACTAACATAATTGTGTTAAATTATACTTTTTCACCATGGCTAAATTTATTCGCCGCCATTCAGGTCATCTTCACAGTTTTCCTTCTGAACAAGGTGGACTTGTCACTCGTACACTAAGAGTGTTTTTCGGTGCTCAAGACTTAGACCAACACATAGTCTTGGAATATATACCTATTCCTTTTGGTAGTGATATGATTTCTATCGAAACTTTGGTGGATGATCCCACTACTCCTTCCAATCCACCCTTGACTAACCTAATAGGACTTGAATCGTTGCGGCTAAACCCTGACAGGTCCAAAACCACTTATATTTTCTTACCACTACCAGTTTCTTATCCTATGGCGGAATCTGAGACCTCTTTACCTTCTCCATCGGCAGTGTCAGATGCCATGTCTCCATTGTCGCCTCTTAGTGGGGCCATACCTACTCCTCTATCTACACCTTTCACATATTCTTGTAGCATCCCACCAGTTTCCTCTATAACCCCTACAAATTTCCTAAATGTTTCCATGTCTACTACATCTTCTACGTCAACTATGGTTATTAATCCTAGTTAGCTGGTAGGGTTAGGAGTATTTTCACCTAGCTTTCCTTAACCAATGATTCTTGTTCCTCCATTAGGTTTGGTTACCTATGGAAATGTATGTGTGTGAGGGGGGCTAATTAGTTGTTCCTAGCCAACTTGGGGGAAACATTGCTTCTAGCCTGTCACAAGCCTAGTCTAGTTCATTTTTTGGAGAGACGCCACCTACCTGTACTTTTCCTAGAAGGGCTAGTTTACCTATGGAAAACCCTATTGTTAGTGTCGTGGCTAATACGAGATATTATACTTATGTTGATGCTTCCACACAGACTGGTCCATCTTATCCTCATGGGTAGAACCCTGTGAGAAGTCATGCTCTTAGGGGTTCTTTTCTCTCTGGGGGCACATTCCCTCAAGGTAGAATCCTTTCACCAGTTATTCTGGACCGAAGCAGTCATATGCCAGGGTGAACCCATACCTTCATCAATAATCCATGCAGCATAATCCCTATATGGGGGAACTAAAAGGTTGGTCAGGGGCTTATCATGCTAATGATCCGTTTAGCCAAATTCATAATATGTTTTTATCTTCTCTTGACTAACGACCCCATCAGACATGATCCCTGGTGGCCACCTATGCTTGCTAAAATTCCTTATGACATTCCAAAATTTTAAGGAAATACTAGAGAGAATTTGTCCACCCATATCACTATGTATCATCTATGGTGTTTTTCCAACTCTCTCATGGACAATTCGATTAAGCTTCACTTGTTCCAATGTAACTTAATTGGGGATGGTACATAATGGTACATTAAATGAGATACAACAACGTACAATGAATTTTCCTCTTTAGCTCATACATTCTTAACACATTTCTAGTTTCCAACAAGGTATGAAATTGATTATGATCTCTTGTCAAACTTCAAACAAGATGATTCCACCTTTATTTATGACCATATTCAAGAGTGGCATCATCGAAAGAGGTTGGTTAGGACCAAGCTTCCTGATGATATTTTACGAAAATGGTTCATTCGATATCTAATACCTAAAATAGCCAAGGATGCGTCTATGTTCCGAGCTGTTACTAAGGAGAAAGCTATTTTAGTTGCCCAACAACTCGATTTGATTTATTTGCAGTCAGGCATGCTATATGAAGTTCTTCCTAATGCTCCTAGGCCTTCCATTGACCCACTGAAACCTTCTCCTGACCCACATTTTGAGGGTGTGAATGGGTCTATTTCCAATTCTATGAGCCAACTTTCTGCCCAGATTGGGCACTTAATTGTTACATCTCAAGCCCTAACAATTGCGTCTGTCTCTACTAAAGCGCTCTCTTCTGATCAGTCCACCGAAGTTTTGACAATGAAGTCCACAACACCTCAGAACAACCAACAACTTTGTGGTAAAAATAATACAAAAATGAATAAAAATACTCAATAATCTCAACTGAATCACTAGAATGAGGGAGGGTGCACTAGTGAGCATCATAGAAAGATTAAGTTCCCTTGTAAAATTTTTCAAGGTGAACATCCTACTCATGAATTCCCTTGAATGGATGAAGTTCATATACTCCTTGTACCACCACAATCTACCCAACAACCTGCTATTTTAAATCATCCATTTCCTACATAACCTCACCAACAAATAGTTTCCCAACCCCCTCCACCTCTGCAAGGGGGAACGAGGGGCCATTTTTCAGCCCCACTAATAGCTCATCCATTTTTATGTGCAAAGAAGATGTGACTGTGACCAAGCGAGCCAAATTGTGTGTTGTTCCTGAGTCGATATATTATTCTAATGACTCACCCACTCCACCTCCTTCCACTAGATCTATCATGTTAGATAAGCTTTTGAAAATTGTTTATCTCCCCCCAAATGGTTTTGTATGTATGGAAACACATAATCCATTTGCGTGGGTTGCTCAACATTACAATATTGCTAAAGATATCTCCCAAGGTCCTTGTGTCAAGTCTACATTGGAGGTTTTGCAAGGCTTCCCTCAACAGCACAAGGCCTTGTTAGATGTTATTGTTGGAGTAGATCCATTTGACTCAAGAATAATTGTGTTCAATGTTGACAAGGCTTCTCCTCGACTCTCCCACTAGATTGATTTTTAGATTTTAGTGCGTTTTTTCCATAGGAATATTCATTGCACTTTGGTCGATGAAGGATTTTCCACTTGTGTCATGTCAGCATCATGCTAGAAGGATATTTTCTCTTCATTGCTCACTAAGTCCAATACCACTCTTCAAGCCTTTGATGGACAAAAATTTGTACTTGAGGGGGTTCTTCCCAAATTTTCCATTGAGCTAGGGGGGGAAATGTATATGTCAATGTTGAAGTGGCAGACGCTTATTTATATTACAACCTGCTCCATGGTCATATTTGGTTTTATGCCATGACTATCGGTGTCTCATCTTTATTCTGATTTCTTTTCTTTCCTCATGAAGGAAATATTGTTACTATCAATCATCTTGGATATTACGTCAATGAATATAGAAAAAAGCTTCATTGTAAATAAAAATAAAGTTAGTTTTTCCTCTTAAAGTGCTTTTAATTTTTTTTTTATTGCTTGTGATATTCCTGAGGAGAGGAAAAAATACCTTTGGTTGTTATATAATGATTGTAGTAACCATATAACAAGAACTATAAATTTTGTTTTCTAGCCTAGATAACAAAATTAAAACTCAAGTCAAATTAGGTGATGGAAATATCTTCAATGCTATTAATAAGGGTACAATCAATGTCCTTACTAAAGAAGGTGAAAAGAAAAATAGTTCAGGTGTCTGTTTGGTCCAAGGATTAAAACATATTCTTATGAGCATTGGTCAACTTATCGAAAATTGTTACACAATTATTTTCAATCGCAATACTTATACAATCCTAGACAAATTTACTAGAAAAATACTAATTTCTAGAATTAAAGGGCCAAGAATAGTATGTATCCTTTGACTATGACAAATTCTAATCACTCAACCTTGTTTTCTCATAATCTAACTAGTCTAAATGACTATTGGATTTGGCATTGGAAATATGGCCACTTTTATTCTAGAGGACTAAATTTGTTTCATCATAATCATTTGGTTAAAGGCATATGAATCATACACGAACCAAATACTTCTTGCGAGAGCTATATATTAGCAAAAAAATATGGTGAGAACTTTTGAGCTAGTGCATCTTATAGGGAAAAGGCACCATTAGAGCTAGTGTATATTGATTTGTGTGGACTTACGCAAACCTAATCTCTTGGGGGATAATTTTATTTCTTAGAATTCATTAATTTTTTGAGTTAGAAGGCTCGATTATATTACTTGAAAGTCAAATTTGAAACTTTCGGCAAGTTTAGGTGGTTTAAGGCCTTTGTTTAAAAGCAAGGTGGTCAATATATTAAATTCTCAAGATATAAACAAGGAAGATAATATGACTCCAAAGAGTTTACAACATATTGGAAACATAATGGACTCGAGAAAATTCAATCTAGGTACACACCATAGAAAAATGGCATGGCAGAAAGGAAAAAAATAACAATTATGAATAAGATTATAAGTTTTTTGAAAGAAAAACATTTATCCATTGAGTTTTTGGGTGAAGTAGTTTCTTGTTTTATATACATTTTGAGTAATATCCAACAAAGAATTTCAAAAATAGTGCCATAAGAGGTCCATAGTGATAGGAAGTGTAATGTTTAACATTTTAGGCTAATGTGTGTCATATTCCCATATACCTTAACTACTAAGATGAAAAATAGATGAAAGAAGTGGAAAATGCATTTTCACATGATATAGCAAGTAGTGCAAAGCATATAGGCTGTACAATATATTTACAAAGAGGTTTATAATTAATAGAGATGTAGATTTGAAAGAAGCTACAGCCTGGGATGAAGTGCACATAAAACTATGACTACTGAATTAATAGTTTCATATGGACAAGTTGATGTAGAAGATAAATGTGAACAATACGAATTAGAAGAAAAATAAGCTACATAATCTCAATCACCTATTCATGGGTATCCAACCGAGAATTCAAGTATTCAAGTTTAAGGAGAGCAATTGAGACAAGCATGTTAGTGTACTCTTGGTCTTTAGTGAAGTAACAATTTTGGATCTAGAAAGACTATAAGTCCATAAGCTATTTATGAAGAATTAGATAATAATTCAAATTGTTCATTATTTACATGTCAAATAACATGTTTCAAAGAAAATGACAAAGAAGAGAAACAGTTCCAAGCCATGAACGAGGGGATATATTCCATAAAAAAAAATACATGAAACTAGTGGATTTAGCAACATATAAAGAAAGTAATGGTGTTAAATGGTTTTACAAAACCAAATTGAATGAAAAGGGTGAAGTTTAAATATATAAGGAAATAATAGAAGCAAAGGGGTTTACACAACAACCTAGAATTGGTTTTGTAGAAATTTTTGCATTGATGTCCAGATTAGATACAATAAGGGTGATTTTACTAATAACTGCTCGAAACAAATGGAAGCTATACCAAATGGATGTGAAATATGCATTCTTAAATAACATTTTACAAAAATATTTTAATGTGCAATTTCCACTAGAGTATGACATAAAAGGGTATTAAGTTAAGGTATACACACTGAAGAAACATATTTATGGGCACAAGAAAGCTCTAAGATCATGATACATTGGGATATACTCTTATCTAATCAGTCATGGATTTAATAAAAATAGCAACAAATCCATTCTATATACAAAGGCAAATACACAAGGAAAAATTCTCATTGTTTGTTTATATGTTGATGATATGATTTAGATAAGAGTAAGAACACCTCAAGCAGGAGTAAGAAAACCCCTGAGAAGTAATGAGAGTGCTTCTCCAAGCACACCAAATAGACTAGATTCCAGTGCTACTTCAAGCACAAGTACATCTAATGAAAGAGGAACAAGATTCATAAATTTAAATGAAATTTATGACCAAGAGACAACAAATGAAGGTATGAATTCTTTATTTTCTTTGTATTTTCATGTTGATGATCCTATTCATTCTGAGGAAGATATAAAAGATAGAAAATGGATAGAAGCCATGGATGAAGAAATTAAAGCTGTAGAAATAACAAAACATGAGATTTGGTTGAACTCCCAAAAGGTAAGGAAGTCATTGGAGTTAAATGGGTCTACAAGACCAAAAGTAATGTTGAAGGTAAAATTGAAAGGCACAAGGCCAGACTTGTTGTCAAAGGTTATAAGCAGCAACATGGAAGAGATTATGAGGAAAATTTTGCACCAGTTGCAAGAATGGAAATAGTGGGAGCAGTGCTGTCCATAGCAGCACAAAATAAATGAAAGGTTTACCAAATGGATGTAAAATCAACATTTTTAAATGGAGTGTTAATGGAAGAGGTTTACGTTGAACAACATCTAGGCTATGAGAAAAAGGGCCAAGAGCACAAAGTTTGTAGATTGAAGAAAGTTCTTTATGGGCTGAAGCAAGCACCAAGAGCATGGTACAGTAGGATAGATTCCTATCTACTGGAAAATGGGTTTCAAAAATGTGAAGGAGAACCCACATTATACATCAAAGAAAAATATGGTAAGATGCTGATTGTGGTTTTATATGTTGATGATGTGATCTTCACAGGTAATGATGATTACCTTATTGAAAATTTTAAAACAGTCATGAAAGATGAATTTGAAATGACTGACATGGGATTTCTAAAATACTTCTTAGGAATAGAAGTAGAGAAAAATGAAAATGAGATTTTTGTCTCACAAGCAAAATATGTTAATGAAGTTTTAGAAAGATTTAATATGCAGGATTGCAAGGCAACAATAACACCCACAGTAATGGGATTGAAACTCAACAAAGAGGACAACAGCAAGGATTTTGATCCTAGTTTGTACAAGAGCATAGTTGGTAGCCTTATGTATTTGACTACAGTTACACCTGATATTATGCATGCTGTTAGTTTGATTTCGAGATTCATGGAGAGGCCAAAAGAAGCACATTGGTAGGCAGCAAAAAGAATTATGAGGTATGTGAAAGGAACTAAAAAGTGTGGTATTTTGTATACTACTTTAGAAAATTCTGAGTTGATTGGATACACTGACAGTGATTGGGCTGGAAGTGTAGATGACCAGAAAAGTACATCCAGTTATATTTTTCATATGGGTTCAGGAGCTATTTCATGGGCTTCTAAAAAGCATCCTATTGTAGAATTGTCTACAGCAAAGGCAGAGTATGTGGCAGCTACAACATCAGCGTGTCAAGCAGTGTGGATGAGAATAATGTTGAGGAGTTTATTTCAAGAATAGGTAAAAGGCATAGTGATTTATTATGACAATAGCTCAGCCATAGCTAAAAATTCTGTGTTTCACAAAAGGATAAAGCGCATAGATGCTAAGTTTCACTATATCAGGGAGCTAGTGAACAATGGAGAAATTATTTTAAAACATTGCAAGACTCGGGAGCAATTTGCAGATATACTGACAAAGCCACTGGGGTAGAAAAGCTTTGAATATTTGAGAAAATGCATCAGTTGAACTTAAGGGGGAGTATTGAAGTGTTAAGTTCAACTGCCCTGTAGAGCTGCGCCACTTTCTAATTCTGTTTCAACAATTTTATGTCATAGAGTCGCTTGCTATTTTCATTGCACATTCAATTCGAAATTAAAACCCTTACAGTCCTTTGTTTGGGAAGCAAAGCTTTCGTTTTTTGTATGTGTGGCAAAGTTTTTGTTTGTTTTGAAATGGGCCACGTAGCAGTGGTCCCACCGCCAGCTCTCAGAAGACGTGGACCAATCGCGTCTTATCGCATTACTTTGGAGCAGACGTCAGCAACCAAGAAATGGACCCGAAAATTTTACAAACTGTATTCTAAAGTTTTTCGCATCACATTTGGGCCTGATGTCTTCAGGGCAAAGTGTAATGCGATTTTTTCATGAAATCCAGCTTATAAATTGGTTAGAGTCCATGGGTCCCATCTCTCAGCCAATAAGATTGCTATCACACGGAGTTTTGAACCTGGTGATGTCATATGATTTATAATGTGATTTTTCATTGCAATATGGTTCAAAGTGGTTTGAAGTCCGAGCAGAAGGGTTTATGTAATAACGTTTTTTTTTTTTTGATATCGCGCATTGAAACTTTGATATAAACCATATATATATATATATATATATATATATGCGCTATTGTATTGTGGGCCCCGGTTAGATTAAACGTTAAGGTTATTTTTTTTTTTAGTTATATGTTTTGGTTTAAACTATGTGATGCGCCACATATAAAAGGCCTAAGGCAATGTAATAAAAAATATAGTTATACACAACAGTGTATTGAAAAACTGAGTGTACTCGAAGGCAAATAGATAGACAGAGAGGGTGCATTTTTCAAAATAGAGACAGAAAGACTTTTAGCACTGTGTCTTGTAGTAGTCACTTTGTGAATCTCTCTGTTAGAGGAAGAAGTTTTTTTTTGTAATAGATTTTTACTGTTAATGAAACAGAAATACAGTTTGTGAAACCTCTGTCTGGCAGTGAACAATTTTTTTTTAATTCTCTGTGTTGAAAGGAGAGTATCATTCTTTCAATATGTTGTTATGGAATTATCATAAATTCCAATAGATAATTCCCATGTGAAACACACTTTCTTTCCTCTGGATACCAGACACATTATTTCATATGTCTACAGGTACTACAACGTTTTCTTACACTAATTCCCATCATATTCTAGTATGGATTCAAAACATATTCTGGAAAACTCCCTCTACTACTGCACCAGCGTTTTAAGAGATTTTGAGTTCAAATAGAGAGCATAGATAACCCTATTTCCAGTTGTTTGCTCAAATTCTTGAATGCAAGGTACTTTGGTAGCTTCTGATTAGTTCTGGTCAGGTTAATTTAGAATAAGTTTTGATACCAAAAAAAATTGAAGTTGATATTGTGGATAAATCATTCACAAATTAATTTTTATTCTATATTTCAAAGTTAAATTACAAGCCACATAAATAATGTTTATAAGATTTAATAGTGCTCATAAGATCCAACAAATTCCAAATAAAAAAAAATATTATTCATAAAATATTTTAACAAAACTCCAACAACCAACAATCCAATAATACTTATTTATTAATATAGACATAATGCTAAGCATACCAAACAACCACTAAATCATGATTTGGTTATCTTATTGAATAAATTTTAAAAACATTTCAAAATTTAATAAATAATAACGAAATATTCTCAAAATCAGATTTGCTTATTAAATAATTCAAAACAGAAAGAGAGTACTTTGCCTTTGCCTTCATGGTCAAACTTCTGCACAGAGAATACCATCTGCGGCAATGAGTTCCTTCCAACTTGTGCTTCCCTCGGGCATAAATAAATAAGGATTTTTGGAACATTTTATGGTATTTTTGAATATTTTTATTGGTGTAATTGATAGCTTGTGTTTTTATTGGAATTTATAATATATATATTTTAAAGTATGATTTTTTATTATTTAAAATAAGTTTTTGAATATATAAATAAATTTAAGTGTTTAGTGGATATATTGTTAATCATTTATAAGTTTATAGTGAGAATTCCAAAGAAATATATTTATTTATATCTTATTATTATTTATTTTATTTTTTTATGTAAAGATTTTGCTTACATTATGGTGAGAAGTAACTAATGGTAAATATGTTATTTATATAACCTATTTTCATCTACCTAAATATCTAAAAATCATGCATGAATACAATAATGCAAATATTTTGCATAAATTATAGTGAGAAGTAACTAATGATAAATATGTTATTTATATAAGTATAATCTATATTCATCTATACAAATATATATAAAAATCATACATGAATACATAAAATATGTGAAATTATTATATTGTAAAATAACTATAATAAAACTTATTGTACAATCAAATATTTAAAAAACAAATTTTTAATAATATTAAAAAATAAATATTTATTTTTCAAAATCAAATCTTATATATTACATTATTAAGCATAATAATAATTCATAAACACTAAAATCTTATAAATACAAAAACTAATAATATTAAAAATTTGTAATAAAATGTTGAGAAATACAAAACTCATAACTACCAAATTTTAAACAAAATCTACCCTATATAACTCAAACTACCAAACTATTCTATTAATTTGACTATGCTATACGAAAAAGGGTCCAAAATATTCATTAATTAGACTATTCTATAGCAGTAACGGCGTGCTTTGTTACTGACCTCTTTCTTTATTAGGAAACTGATATGTTTTAACATTGGATTGGGAGAAATTTAAATATTAATAACGGCGTATCTGCATACAGCATTGGAGTGGGAACAATTAAAAGGTCAATTAATTTTACTGCTTCTTGTCCCTCTCCGATACACTGTTTCCCTTGATAACTCCGTCTCACATTCAATGGTTTCAGTGTTTTGTTTTTGCTCGTTTTTTTAACTCTGCTTTACTTGGAGAGTCGTTTATTGATGTTAGCATTGCTTATAAGTTTTCATTATTTCGTTGCATTTTTCAATAAATATAAGCTATATTCCATGTGTAGAATTTTATATAACAAAAAATGATATGGTATTTTATAGTATAGAAAAATGGTTTTGGTGTTACTTTTATCAAATTTATTGGTCATAACAAAAAAAACCAAAATGATTACACCAAGCTGAAAGTATTTAGCTGTCTAAACTGGAGTTGTATAGAAAAACAACAAACCATTAAAATCAAAATACAACAGATCGCTATTAAGAGACAGATGAGTTTACGAGAGTTAGGTTCTCCTACACCCTCATAGGGTATTATTGTCTTCATCTAGAATATTATTCAATTATTCCATACCATCAAACGAACTAGAGGGAGGCCGCGATGAGATGAAGTCCAGATCGCTCATGCTACTTCCCCAGTTGGTTAGCATAACCATTGCGTTGTTTTTGGTCCTTCATAAGTGGGATGTGATTGCATATGGCAGGCTTCTTAGTAGTATTTTCACTCGAGAGACCAAAAGTTCCAATTGCCAACTTCTTACCAATCTTGTAACACGGGCTCCAAAGATGAGTTTTTCAGATGTGGATATCACTAGCTGTAAATATCTATCCACCTAGAGGTTTGTATAAACAACATCATGTTGAGATTTTCAGTTTTATTAAAATAGTTAAAAATCTCAGTAGGTGACAAAAATTAGGAATTTGTTGCTAGATTAGCTCCAGGTTGTTGGGAGAGAGTTAATGCATCCTAAATTTGATGTGAGAGGATTTATGAGGCAGTTAGATTCTCCTTGCTATAAAACAGGTACCCATACGGATGGTTTGAGAGGGTGTGAGTGTTTGTAATCTCCTGTTTGATTAATAAGATTGTCGATGCCTATGTTTGGTGGACGTAGCCCAGAATGGTTGGGTGAACCACGTTAAACCCTATGTCTTCTGTGTATGGTTTATATGCTGTGTTTGTATTTGATTTTCTGCTGCGCACTGTTAATACAACAAGTGGTATCAGAGCATGTTGTATATCCGTTGCTGCCTGTAAAGTTGATTGAAGAAGTCTTCGAAAGGACGAGTCTGTGAGCCGTTGTTGATCCGCATGGCTGCTGGAGGTAGTGCACAACGCTAGAAACGGCTGTAGCCAAAGCAGGGGACAGCAAGCGCTGTGAAGCTGACGCTGTGGGCCTGTTGAGAGGCCGTGAGGCCAGTTTTTTGATGAGCAACGCGTTGAACGGCGTTGATGACCAGAGCCGAGAGTCTGTTGACTGTGATTCAAGTGATATTTTTGCTCCGCGTGGGAAGTTGACTTGACCGAGCCACATATTCAGTATTTAAAAAAAAAAAATTTAATGGTTACGTGGGTTAGTTTTCTGTCCTCACATTAAAATAATGGCATGGCGGCGTTGAAATACAGAGCGGCATGGCAGCGTTGAATGGTGGACTCGCAGCAGTGACAGGTGAACTTGTTGCACGGTGACTGCAAGTTTATTTTTCTTTTAAAATCGATTATTAAAATGCCAACGTTGAACCTTTGAAGTTTTACTGTTTTGATATGCTACGGATATATATGTTTCAAATCGTTTTACATTGAAGTCACAAATATTCAATGTGTATTTTAAAAAGAAAAAACGATTTGTGAAGAATCGATTTTTTGAAGTGGCTTTAAAAACTAAGGAACAAAAAAGTCGATTTGGAGTTTATGAAATCGATTTGGAGTTTTTAAAAAGGTCACATATGGTATGTGTTTTTTAAATAAATCGATTGTATTAAAAAGTACTTTTTTATAATGTTTAAAAATGTAAATGCCATTTACATTTGGTTTTAAGTGAAAGGCCTTTTTTATAAGGTGAAGGGTGGCATTTAAAAATTGATTTGAATATTGCCATTTGCATATGGTATCAAATGAAAGGCACTTTAAAAGTGAAAGGAAATATATATATATTTTTTAAAAGGGCATTCTTTTAAAAAGGGCATACTTTATTTAAAAGTTGCAATTGGAGGTTGTTTTTTTTTGTGACTCGATATGGCAAAAACACAAAGTGCCCGTTTTGAGATCGAGTTTGACGATGTGGTTGGAGCCTTGTTGTCTGAGGAGACGAGGAAGAGGTCGAATGCAGACACCTCTACATCAGAGGTAATGATGGCCAGAGGTCGCTCGAGAGAGAGACACTCCGGGGGTAAGCATAGCAACTCTCGTTCAAAGTCTAAAGGAAAGAAGACAAAGGTGAAGTGCTGGCATTGTGGGAAAGCTGGACACCTGAAGAAGGATTGCTAGAAGCGACAGCAGGCTGCTAAAGAAGGCTCTTCAACAGAGAAGAAGGAAGCAAACACGACAGATACAGGTTCGGCATCTGGTTCAGGTATGAGCGACGAAGTATTGTCTGTTAATATGTCAAAACATGATCAACATTGGTTGTTAGATTCCGGGGCATCTAACCACATGTGTATCCATAAAGATTGGTTTAAGACGTATAGATCTGTTGATGATGGCATCGTGTACATGGGTAATGATGTTACTTGCAATATTGTTGGGATAGGAAGTATACAACTGCAAATGTTTGATGGCACAACTAAATTGTTAACAGATGTGAGACATGTTCCAGACTTAAGGAAAAATCTAATTTCTTTAGGAGCATTGGATACGAATGGATATAAAACTGTAATTCAAGGTGGAGTTATGAAAATATATAAAGGTATCTTACTAGTAATGAAGGCTAACAAAGTAGGAAATCTGTTTCAATTAGAAGGAAGAACAGGGTCAGATCATGTGTCTACGGTGTCTGAACATGACAGTAGTTCCATTCGCCTATGGCATCAAAGGTTGGGCCATATGAGCGAAAGAGGGTTAAAGATTTTGGCTGATCGCAAATTACTTCCTAATCTAAAGTCTGGAAAGTTAGATTTCTGTAAGCATTGTCTGTTTGGAAAACAAAGTAAACAAAAGTTTAAAACAGGCAAACATACTAGTAAAGGCATACTTGATTATATCCATTCAGATGTTTGGGGACCAGCCCCTACAACTTCATATGGTGGCTCGTCATATTTTGTATCGTTCATTGATGACTTTTCTAGGAAAGTGTGGGTCTACATGTTGAAAATAAAGTCTGATGTTTTTTCAGTTTTCAAGCAGTTTAGAGCATTGGTAGAAAACATCACTGGTAGAACTATAAAATGTTTAAGAACTGACAATGGTGGTGAGTTTACCTCCAAGGAGTTTGAAAACTATTGCAAGGATGCAGGGATCGAGAGACATAAGACCACTGTTTATACTCCTCAGCAAAATGGAGTTGCTGAACGCATGAATAGGACTCTTTTGGAGAGAGCAAGGAGTATGCTGAGTAACGCTGGTTTGCAGAAGGAGTTGTGGACAGAAGCGGTGGCTACAGCTTGTTATGTGATAAATCGGTCACCATCGACAGCGATAGGTTGTAAGATTCCTCAAGAGGTATGGAAAGGTCGCCCTTGTGATTATTCTAAACTCAGAGTGTTTGGTTGTGATGCATATGCTCTAGTGCCTAAACATCAGCGAACTAAGTTAGATCCAAAGTCTAAAAGGTATGTCTTTGTTAGGTATGGTGTTGGAACAAAGGGATATAGATTGTGGGATCCTACTACCCGCAAAATCATCATCAACAGAGATGTAAAGTTTGATGAATCCTCTCTTGTACAGTTAGATGTAGACAGTAAATTGAAACAGGATGATGTATTTGATTTTCAGCACATTCAGTTTGACAGCACTTCTAATGATAGTCATGATGACCATAGTTCAGATTCTAGTCATGAACAAGTTTCAGATACTAGTTATGAACAGGGTTCAGATATAGAGCGTGAACAGGTCTCAGATGCTGGTCATGAAGAAGTTCCTACAGATGGTAGTCAGCCAATTGCGGAAGCACCAGAAACATCCTTAAGGAGGTCGACAAGAATCAAACGGCCATCGAGAAGGTATGATGATTATGTTACTTCAGTTGCATTTACTGCTAATGACGATGAACCTCTGTGCTATCAGGAAGCAATAGAAGGTTCGAAAAGTGACAAGTGGAAAGCAGCCATGAAGGAAGAAATGATGGCCTTAGGTAAGAATGGCACATGGGATCTGGTTGAACTTCCGAAAGACAGGAAAACTGTGGGGTGTAAATGGGTTTTCAAGCTGAAACGGGGTGTGAATGATACGGAAGACAGGTACAAAGCGAGACTGGTTGCAAAAGGGTTTTCTCAGAAAGCCGGCATTGACTTTCATGAGATTTTTTCACCGGTGGTTAAAATTGTTTCAATTAGAATTGTGTTAGCATTAGTGGCTTTGCTTGATTTAGAGTTGCAGCAATTAGATGTTAAGACTGCATTTCTACATGGAGATTTAGATGAGGAAATTTATATGGAACAACCGGAAGGGTTTGTTCAGCATCGCAATAAGAAATTTGTCTACAGGCTCAAGAATTCATTGTATGGTCTGAAGCAGTCGCCTCGACAGTGGTACAAGAAATTTGATTCTTTCATGTTGAGTCAAAAATATATAAGAAGTGAATATGAGCATTGTGTTTACTTTAAGCAGTTAAGTAATGGCATGTTTATTATCTTAGTGTTGTATGTTGACGATATGCTTTTAGCAAGCAAAAGCATTGAAGAAATCAACAGGTTGAAGACTCAGATGGCAAGGACATTTGATATGAAAGATCTAGGAGCAGCAAGACAGATTTTGGGCATGGAGATTTTCAGAGACAAGAGTAATGGTAAGCTGTGGCTATCACAACAGAAGTATATTGAGAAAATACTCTTGAGATTTGGTATGAACAATGTGAAGCCTGTGTCAGTCCCTTTAGCTTCCCATTTTAAGCTTTCTTCCAGTTTATGTCCTAATACAGATGAAGAAAAGGATTATATGTCTCGAATTCCATATGCTAATGTAGTAGGATGTTTGATGTATGCGATGGTTTGTACTCGACCGGATATTTCACATGCAGTTGGGGTTGTCAACAGGTATATGGAAAATTCGGGTAAAGAATACTGGTCAGCAGTGAAATGGGTGCTTCGGTACTTGAGAGGCACAAGTAGTTATTGTATCACTTACAATAAGAGTAGTGAATTTGTTTGCGGATATGTTGATTCCGATTTTGCAGGTGATTTGGATAAGAGAAGGTCAACTTCAGGGTACGTCTTTACTCTTGCAAGTGGAGCTATCAGCTGGATGTCAAAGCTACAGAACATTGTTGCTTTATCCACTACTGAAGCAGAATACATTGCTGCTTCTCATGCTTGCAAAGAGGCGGTTTGGTTGAAAGGTTTGCTTGGTGAGTTTGGTAGGTTACAGGACAACATCAGGTTACTTTGTGATAGTCAAAGTGCAATACATTTGGCTAAGAATCCGACCTATCATAGTAAATCAAAGCATATTCCAATTAAGTACCATTTTGTAAGACAGGTTATTACTGAAAGGGGAGTCTCTCTTGAAAAGGTGCATACAAAGAAGAATTGTGCAGACATGTTCACGAAACCAGTTTTGTTAGAGAAGCTACGCTGGTGTTTGGCTTCTCTTGGCTTGCAGAAGAGATAAAATAATAATAACAGGGCATCAGGCTAATTGTTGTCAAGGTGGAGATTGTTGAGATTTTTTGTTTTAAATAAAATAGGCAAAAATCTCAGTGTGTGACAACAATAGGAATTTGTTGCTAGATTAGCTCCAGGTTGTTGGGAGAGAGTTAATGCATCCTAAATTTGATGTGAGAGGATTTATGAGGCAGTTAGATTCTCCTTGCTATAAAACAGGTACCCATACGGATGGTTTGAGAGGGTGTGAGAGTTTGTAATCTCCTGTTTGATTAATAAGATTGCCGATGCCTATGTTTGGTGGACGTAGCCCAGAATGGTTGGGTGAACCACGTTAAACCCTGTGTCTTCTGTGTATGGTTTATATGCTGTGTTTGTATTTGATTTTCTGCTGCGCACTGTTAATACAACACATCAATCACTACTGGAAATCCCCTTTCAAGAGCTAAAAACTCAACCATATTGTTACTAGCTATCCCACAGTTCATCACGTACACCGGAGTTTTCCCATTCCAATATTTGAATATTCCACCAAAATCGGCCTTATCGAGATTTTCCTTTGAAGCCCCATTGAAATTCAATTTGACAAAGCCTTAGATGGGAGGGTAAAGTTATATGGGGAGGAAGGTACAATGCTAAGAGATCTGGGTCAGCTTCAATCTACCATGGAGCGAGAGATGTCTAGTTGATTCAAAATTGAGGCCTCCTTAGGTGAAACTTTCCAATCCTTTGTTGATTGGGATTAACTGAGGATGGTCTCCTTAATTTTTTGTTTTATTATCTTCTAGACAATGTCAATTGCTACATGTTTATCCTCAAATAGCCTTCGATTGTGCTCCTTGCATATTACCCATAAAGCAAAATAGAGAGAGATAATTCAGGCTGAGCTTACCACTAGATTTCTGAAGAGGGGTAATCACTAGCTTTCCAATATTTCTTAAAAAATATTAGGAGTGTGATCCATATGCCCAAATACTAGAAGGATCTTATGTCATATTTCTTCTATGAATGAGAAAGATTTAGGAAGTGTTCCATTGTTTCCTCTTGGTCTCTGCACAAATAGAAAATGAATGGGCCCTGGAAACCTTTTCTTCGGATATGGTCCCAAGTGAGGAGCTTCCTTCTCGGTATAAGCCACAGGAAATGGAAAACTTTTGGCCACAAGATAAGAGTCTAGATCCAACACCATAAGTTTTCTCTGGGTATATCTTCGTGGATTTCCAAGATAGAGTACGCTTCCTTCAAAGTGAATGTCCCTTGAGCCTCATACCACTAGTGAAGTTTATCAAAATCCTAGACGATTGGCATCTTCCACATTTTTAGTTCTTGTTCAAGGAGTTTTCATGCGTTTAGTACTCGATGGGTCAGCCAACCCACTTGAGCTTTCCATGTATGCCATTTATCAGCGGATTGGTCTTCTTACCAATAATTCCTTGCCGCTACTACTCCACGAACTTAGGTGTAATCCCTCAAGTCACTTACATTGACCCATGTTCCTAGATCTCAGATTTTTTTTCAAGCTTCCTCCGAGAATAAGATCGTTTCACTATTATAGATTTCCAAAAATGCATGATCTTGAATTAGGCTTCTATTATCTTGTGTTAGGTTCCAAGTAAATGATCTCGAGGGGTTGAAATTGGCTCTATTTTTCAATCTTCTAAATCGTGTTGACCGTATTTTCTTTCCCATTTTGTCTTGCATGTTTCCTAACCCCCTTATAACCAATGACAACATAGCTTCACCCTAGCGCTTTGTTTAAGGTTTCTTGGTCCCTTATACCCAGCCCAGTCACTATTTGGGGTAGACATAACTTTTCCCAAGCCATCAATGCCCATTTTTTTGTTTTCTTCATGCCTTGCCATAAGAAATATATGAATTTAGTGGTGATACCTTTTTAGATAAGCTTGGGAGTCGGGAGACCTAACAATTGGTAAGTAGGTAAATCTTGAAAAGTATATTTGAGAAAGACTACCCTACCAACTAAGTTCAACAAGTGGAATTCCCAGTTCTCCAACCAATTTGAGATATTTTGAATTCCTTTTTACCAACGGGATGTCCTCGGCGAGTTGGTCAGCAATGGAACACCTAGATAGTAGCCAAGAAGATTTTCAATATGAAACACAAGGGTCCTTGCTATATATACTTGAACTAGTTTAGGGGCATTAAAAAAGTACATATTATACTTCTCTCCATTTATCAAAGTGTTGATTTTTATCAACCTATTTTTATCCCTAGGGTTAGTAGCCATGAGACATTATGCTGATTGACCTTTTACCTAGGCTTTTGACCTTATTTTTCCAGTCATGACACCGAGTTGCAGAGATGATGTAACTGTGAGAGCGACTATACATTTTCAGTCGCTTGCAAGACTGCCTTATGGGAGTGACTATAGTGTTTACCTCTCTGTTCTGTACCTGCGACTAAAGATCCTTATAGATTTTCATGGTTCCTAGGAGATTCGTTTGACTCGTCACTTATTCGAGCTGGCCATGGCTTATCATGAATAAGTTTCCATAACTTCTTTTCCTCCTGAGCGTCCACATTTATCCTCTTAGGAGCTATCTTCATCCTATTTATACTGGACCACTTGAGACGTTCAGGCTAGACATAAAGAGCTCGAATCTTGGGTATACTGAGTTTATGCTTCATATCTAGATTCTTGTTTGATAGAGACAAATCTTATGAGGGTTATGCTCCTAGAGTCTATGTTTTTCCTTTTGTAGTAGGGAGACTTTGCCAGTTTTGGAGAGGAGACATCGAGTGAAAGTATATTTGTACTTTTCTTTTAGATAACTAGAAGTTTATTGTTCCTTCTCTGTATCCAAATATTTGCAGTGATATATTTCTAATATATCTATGGTGTTTTGAGTTGACGATCTTCCGAAGAATATCACTTGTTGTCCTTAAGTGTTTGTGGTTGAGTATAGGTGTTGAGATCGGGTGCAGATGAAGAAGATCACTTGAGTGGAGCATGAGGATTCTGCTACGAACTCAAAACCCTTCACCGACCTATGAGGAGGCCAGGTCCACCCTCTTTCCTTTATAGCATCTCGAATCGTTTTCTTTTTGCATGTTTTAGCATTGGGTTGGGATTTGATTTTCTATCTATTAGCCATTTTCCTCTTGTTGTCTAGTGATATTATTTAGGGAAAATATCACAGAGTAATAGCTCCTTGCATGTAGATTTCATTGCAACAGAACTAGTGCTTTCAATGAGAGAGTTATTGTTCTTGTATGCTTTGCCTTGTTTTTTCTATGAATTTTATCTTTTTTCGATTTTATGATATTCTCTAAATTTTTCAATATTCAATATTTTTCTTTGCTTGAGCATGAGTATTTTAGGTTTTCTGCCCAGTCGCTGGCACAATGTTGCATTAGAGAGAGTGTAGTTTTCTTGTCCCTAGATTGTCTTTTATGGTCGCTAGATTGTCCGAGCGACTGGATTTTTAGCCCTGAAAATTTGAGTTTTACCCTCTAAATTTTTTTTTTTGTTTTTCCTCTGTTGTGAATCTGAGTTGGCCTTTTGTATATTCACTAGTTCTAGCACATATCTATTTTTTGGTGTCTAATTTCATTGTCTTGAATTTTCTTCAGACAAATTATGGCTTATTTTGAGCATTAATTATTTGATTCTTTTCTATTCGATTAGAGATTTGTTAGATTTAGGGTTTTCTATTGCTGATCAACAATTGTTTATGTCTGATTTCATCTATATTTGATCAATGTTTTTGAGGTGTACCATAGCTAGTCTCTTTCAAGGTGTTCTTGAAGGTATTTTGGGTGCTTTGGGTGAGGCTTGGATTTTGCCTCTAAATATCATTTTTAGATCTATTTGGATTCTTTCAGTGACTTTTTAAACCTTTTTCATACTTCGCTTTCAGATGTTTTTGGTCTTTGTGTGATTTCGTCACTTGTTTTCGAGTGATCTCTTCCTTGTTTTTGTTTTTTTTGTCACAATTGGTGGCGTTGTTATTGGTTGTGCAGTTTTCATATAGAAAATTTCATTTGAGTGTGTTTCCATTTCTTTTTATTTAGCCTTCCCGCCTCTAGGGTTTGGTTTTGACCTTTCTAGAACATTTGCCTTAATTGAGCCATTGTGCTACAACCCTAACTTGTTGACAAAACCTTCCTTTTTCACTTTTGGATTTCTTTTTGATTGCTTGAGTGTGGTTTCTTTTGTGGCTTTGTTTTACTAGCTTTGACACTTTTGAAGTTTTTTGAATTCTAGCTTGGGGATTTTCCTTTGGCCTCTTTTCGGTCATTTTTTTTATTTTTAGGTTTGTTTCTTGGCTAAAAAATCTTATAAATTTGGGATATTTGCATTCAAGAGCTTAGTGAGAGGTTCATTTTAATAAACATTAGCGTGTTGTGAAAATATCTAACCCTCCTGTAGTTAGCATTCATCGAAGTGAAAATGAAAATTTCATATTGTTGCATTAGGGCAACTAACAAGAGTCATTCACAACATCTAAGTTTCACACCACATCCCAACTGTGTAAATAACAACCACTTAAAATTAATGTGTTAATAAAATTAACTAGACTCATTTTTTTCTTTCACTAGTAGTACACCAACACTAGCTTAGGCTAGGGTCTTGGAAATAGGTGTGTGAGTTAACTGCTCCAAAACCACAAAGCATAGTTATCAGCTTGTAGTAGGGAGATAAATCCACTTTTAGTAGTGCGTTCTTAGAAGCCCTTCTAACAAGATTGCTAATAATGAGGTCACACTTGGGCTAGGAGAGGTGACATGACCCATTTTGCCTAGTTTCGGGTGGCGGGATATATCGGATTTTGCACGCATACAAACAATTATATTATCGTTTTTTTGTAGCACTTTGAGGTCACTTGGGAGGAAAATCTTAAGGTGGTTTCGATTTTATCTCTCTAGGCTAAGTGTCCTTCCCTTACATGTGGACTTTTCTCGTGACTTTCCACCTAGGATGTGTTATTTTTGGTGGTGACCATAGTGGCCTGTCTTTTAGAGCTCATACATAGGTGTAGGTTTGGGGTCATCTTCTATGTGTGTGGGACATATATTATTCATATTATCTCAGTCCTCTCGGGGGTTGTTCCATGGTTAGTGAGGGCACTTGGACCAAGTTCGTAGCTTAAAGGGTTAGGAATTAGGTTTCTAGTATAATTGTTTCACCGCTAGCTTCTTTATATTTTGGATTGTGTGTGCTATATTTTAGGGTTTTCTTAGTGTGTGATGTGTGGTCCAAGTTAGTATTTTTGGCCTTAGGTTGTTTCAACTAACATAATTAGTGTGTGATGTGTTAAATTATACTTTTTCACCTTGGCTGAATTATTCACCGCCAGTCACATCATCTTCACGGTTTTTATTCTGAACGAGGTAGACTTGTCAATCCTACATGGAGAGTGTGTCTCGATCCTCAAGACTTAGACCAACACACAGTATTGGAATATATACATGTTCCTTCTGGTAGTGATATGATTTCCATCAAAACTTTGGTGGATGATTCCACTACTCCTGCCAATCCACCCTTGACCGACCCAATAGGACCTAAGTTGTTGCGGCTGAACCCTCAGAGGTCCACACCTACATATAAATTTTTACCATTATCAGTTGCTTATCCTATGGCAGATTCTGAGAACTCTTTACCTTCCCCATCGACAGTGTCAGATGTGATGTCTTCATTCTCGCCTCTTATTGGGGCCATACATACTCCTCCACCTATACCTCTCACATATTCTTGGGGCATCCCACCAGTTTCCTCTATAACCCCTAAAAATTTCCTAAACATTTCCATGTCTACTACATCTTCTACGTCGACTATGGTTATTAATCCTAGTCAGTTGGTAGGGTCAAGTGTCTTTTCACTAGCTTTCCTTAACCAACGATTGTTGTTCCTCCATTAGTGTTGGTTACTTCTGAAAATGTGTCAGGGGTGTCATCTGTTTTGCCTAGAAAACCTGGGGGAAAAATTTCTTCTAGCATGTCACAAGCCTAGTCTAGTTAATTTTTTGGAGGGACTCCACCTACCAGCACTTTTCCTAGAAGGGTTATTTTACCTATGGGAAACCCTGTTGTTAGTGTCGTATCTAATACAAGATATTCTCCTTATGTTGGTGCTACTACACAGACTGGTCAATCTTATCCTCATGGGTAAAACCCCATGAGAAGTCATGCTCTTGGGGGTCCTTTTCTCTTTGGGGGCACATTCCCTAGGGGGCATAATCCTTTCACCATTTATTCTGAACCGAAGTAGTCATATGCCACGGCGAACACCTACCTTCATCAATAATCCATGCATCATAATCCCTATGCGGGGGGACCACAAGGTTGGTCAACGACTTCTCCTGCTAATGATCTATTTAGACAACTTCATAGTCAATTTTTATCTTCTCTTGATTTAATGGATTTAGCTAAGTTGACTAATGACCCCATCAGATATGATCCCTGGTGGCCACCTATGCACTCCAAACTTCCTTCTGACATTCCCAAATTTTAAGGAAATCCTGGAGAGAATCTGTCCACTCATATGACTATGTATCATCTGTGGTGTTCATTCAACTCTCTCATGGATGATTCAATTAAGCTTCACGTATTCCAATGTACGTTAACTGCAGATGGTGCAGAATGGTACATTAAATTGGATACACCATCATACGATGAATTTTCCTCTATAGCTCAGGCATTCTTAATACATTTCCAGTTGCCCACAAGGTATGAAATCGATTATGACCTCTTGTAAGACTTCAAACAAGATGATTCCACCTTGATTTCTTACCATATTCACGAGTGGCATCGTCACAAGTGGTTGGTTAGGACCAAGCTTCCTGATGTTATTCTACGGAAATGGTTTATTTGATCTCTAAGACCTCAAATAGCTAAGGATGTGTCTATGTTCCAAGCTGTTATTAAGGAGAAATATATTTTAGCTTCCCACCAACTCGATCTGATTTATTTGTAGTTAGGCATGCTATATTAGGTTCTTCCTAATGCTCCTAGGCCTTCCATTGACCCACCAAAACATGCTCCTGACCCACACGTCGATGGTGTGAATGGGTCTATTTCTGATTCTATGAGCCAACTTGCTACCCAACTTGGGCACTTGATCGTTACATCTCAAGCCCCAACAATTTTATCTGTCTCTACTAAAGAACTCTCTTCTAAGTAGTCCACCAACTTTCTGACAGTGAAGTCCACAACACCTAAGAGCAACCAACAACTTTGTGATAAAAATAATACACAAATGAATAAAACTAGTTAGGAATATCAACCAGATCACCAGAATCAAGGAGGGGGTACCAGTGAGCATTGTAGAAAGATTAAGTTCTGTTGTAGAATTTGTCAAGGTGAACATATTACTCATGAATTCCCTCGAATGGATGAAGTTCATATGCTCCTGGTACCACCACAATATACCCAATAACCTGTTATTTTAACTCACTGATTTCTTGCATAACCTCACCAACAAATGGTTTCCCAACCCCCTCCACCTCTGCAAGGGGAAAACGAGGGGACATTTTTCAACCCAGTAATAGTTCATCTATTTTTATGTGCAAAGAAGACATGAATGTGACCAAGTGAGCCAAATTGTATGATGTTCGTGAGTCGGTTTCTTTGTCTAATGACTCACCTACTCCACCTCGTTCCACTGGATCTATCATGTTAGATAAGCCTTTGGAACTTTTTTATCTTTTCCCCAAGGGTTTCATCCATAAGGAAACACACAAACCCTCTGGCTGAGCTGGTCAACATTACAGTATTGATAAATATCTTTCCCGAGCTCCTTGTGCCATGTCTACCTTGGAGGTTTTTCAAATATTCCCTCAGCACCACAAGGCCTTTTTATCTATGATTGGTGGAGTATATCCATCTAAATCATGAATAATTGCGCTCAATTCTTTTCATATCATAGTGTGGGTCTTCCATGGGAATATTCATCACATTTTAGTGGATGATTGCTTTTCCACTTGTTTCATGTCATCATCATGCTGGAAGGATATTTTCTCTCCATATCTCGCTAAGTCCAATACCACTCTTCAAGCCTTTGGTGGACACAACTTTTTACCTAAGGGGGTTCTTCCCAAATTTTCCATTAAGATAGGGATAAAAATTGTATATGTTGATGTCGAAGTCGTCGACGCTTATTTATATTACAACCTGCTCCTTGGTTGTAGTTGGTTCTATGCCATGACCGTCGTTGTCTCATCTATATTATGATTGCTTTTTTTCCCTCATGAAGGAAAAATTGTTATTATCGATCATATTTAATATTGCGTTCCATCGACTCAACTCTCCACTATGTGGACCTCAATACCACTTGTTTGAGATAACCCTGTTCATTATTAGAGTGTTGGTGCGGGCTTGTTTAAAATCTCATCTCTTATTAGGGTATTTCGTCAACTACCTACGCCTAACATTCCGTCATCTACCACTTCTCCTATGCACATGATCTCTTCTGACACCTGTGGACCCCATAAAACTCTTGATCCTTGGGTGGTGTCACCTGATCCTATGTAAGTTGATTAGGATAGTGAACACCTTCCACCTCTTATTGTCGACGATATTTCCTTTCTAGTAGTCTCGTCACTACATCTTGACGTTGGTCAAAAACTCCATCATAATATGGAATATGACCAGGTTCCTTTTCCCATACAGGAATTCCCTATGCCTATTCCACATGAATTCCCTGATGAAAAGCCTCCCCGTCAAGTCAACTAGGTAGTCATGGATCTCCCCATTGATCATCCTAGGGAGGTTATGCCTCTTCTTGCCTCTAGTATCCTCGATTTGGAACAATTAGAGGTCAACAAAATAAAAGTTGGAATGATTCAAGTGGGACCTCCTCGACCCTTCTTGGAAGTTCCACCCTTGGATCGAGTCAAGTCTTGCGCTTATACTACTGAACTTGCCAAAAAATTATCCAACTCCTTACCACATGTTGGACAATTATGTCTTTATCCTATCTTATGTCCTCAAGTTAATTTTTAGAGTGCTACTATGTTAGAATGTCCCTGGAATGGTCAAAATTTCTAGGTTGGGGAAATTCTACTTTCTTTTGGCATGGCTCCACACTGATGAGTCATGTGGTTCTCTCACCTTCAATGAGTGTGTGTATAGAATCCCTTTTCATGTGCCCGACTGTTGGAACAATTTAGCGTGACCAATTGGACTATTTTACACTTGTACATATTTTTCATAGGATTATGATGTGTTATCTCTTTTTCGGTTTGGTGTGTGATGTGAGTATTTCCCATGTCTTATTTTTCTGCCAAAGTAGATATATACCTTCTCCCAATGTCTCCTCTCCAAAAACCATAAGAGTCTCCCCACTACAAAAGGAAAAATGTGGACTCTAACAGCATAACCCTCAATATCTTTGTCTCTATCAACTAGAATGTAGACCTGAAGCATAAAATAGGTATACCCAAGACTCAAGCTCTCTATGTATAGCGTGACCCTCTCAAGTGGTCTAGTATAAATCGGATGAAGAGAGATCCTAAGAGGATGAATGTGGATGCTAAGGACGAAGAGAAGTTATGGAAACTTCTTCATGATAAGGCCTGAATATCTTGAATAAGTGATGAGTCAAACTAATCTCCTAGGAACCATGAAAATGTAGAAGGAGTATTTAGTTTTAGGCACATAACAGATGGGAAAATACTATAGTCTCTACCATAAGGTGGTCCTACGAGCGATTGAAAAGGCATAGTCGCTCTCACAAGTTCATCATCTGTGTGACTAGGTGTCATGACTAGAAAAAAAGGTTTAAGGCCTAGGTAAAAGTTCAATCAACATATTGTCTTAGAGATACTAACCCTAGGGATAAAAATAGGCTAACAACATTGATGGAGGCATCCATGAACAAAACTAGGATGGATTTGAGAACTTTAAGTTCGTGGATGGTAGAAAACGAGAAACACATGATGTCATCGATGAATTCATGGTGTGTAATCAGAAAATATTTTCTAAAGAGAAAAATTCATTTTAGGGAGCCTTGAGCGAAGGATGCCTTGATGTATCTTCTAAGACCTTCTTCCACCAAGATAAATAATAAGGGGGATAGTGGATCCCCTTGTCTCAAACCTTTTGATTAATGAAAATTATGAGAGGTTGAACCATTGGCAATGATAAAGAAGAAATGGGTGGAAATAAGGGATTTAATCCAGATGATCCAATGAGGGGGGAAGCCACAGGCTGAAAGGAAATGGACTAAGTAGTCCCAATTGAGTCTATCATATTCCTTTCAGAGATAATGTTTAATCAACATCCTTGCCTTTTTTGATTTCATAAGTAAATGAATAACTTTGTGAGCCATCACTGTACCATCTATGATTTGGAAACCTTTTATGAAACCAATTTTTTTTAAGTTTGTTGAGAAGGGGTTTATGGAATTTAACAATCATTTTGGATATGATATTATAGATTACATTACCTAGTGTTACTGGTTTGAATCCACCAATATCCTCAAATTTACCATTTCTAGGAACCAACGTGCAAAAATTTTCATTGAGACCAGATGTTAATTTTGGACAACTAGGTCCAAAATCCATGTTGTGATGCTCAGATGAGGATTCCAATATTTTTATTGGACTACTCTTTCGGAGAGGTGCAAGATCGATCTAAATATCATCTTGATCTGATGAGTAGAACATTTATTTTAAATTTATTCAAAATATGTGCAGGTCGGCCTGAAGGTTTTAAGCCCCAGCAGTTGTGTCACACACCCTCATTGATGGATATATATTGGTCAATGTTGGAGGAAATTTTCACTCATCTCATCCTCACAAATTTCACTCTCCTCATTTGATTGGTTTGATCACCTTGGAGGCTCTTCTCTTCACACGTGGGAAATTTCAGCAAGCAACATTTTTTGTTTTCTACCTAGTGTTTCTACAACAGCGTTGAACAATGTTGACTTTGGTCAACGCAAGGTAAAATTGACCTGAAACTCTCCCAAACTTTCGATTTTCTGAATCTGCATTTTTTGGTACGATTCCCAAGGTTGGACATTGACTTTGACTTGGTTGCGTTGACCTCGCTACTGCTGTTGTTTTCGTTGACCGTTGACTCATAGTGTTGACTTTTGTTGACTTTTGGGGTTGACTATTTTGGCTGTCCTAGAGGGTTCTGTGACACTTCTGGTTGGCTAACCGCATTGAGACTTTGCTGGTTGAAGCATCTTGTTGACAGCCATAACACACCAACACACTTATATATTTATGGCTTGTCTTCTGTCGATCTACTGGAATGTTCTATCAACATTTTAATTTATTGTTTATGTGATTGCTGACTGATATTGGGATAAAATTAAAGTTGCATCAAGCATAGAAATTCTACGAAAATTTACCAGGTATTAGAGCTGAGGTGAATACAAAGCCCTAATTTGTAGCAACCACCAAAGAAGAGGATGGGTTCCTCAAACTACAATGGCTTTAAGGCTAACGAAAAATTGATTGGGAAGGATGACTTCCATGCCTGGAAGATGACATTGGATCTTAATTTGGAAGACCAAGATGTTAGGGAATATGTGCAGGGTAAAATCCAAGAGCCTGCATCCACTACAACTGCTGTTGCGAAAACAAAGTATAAGAAGCGGGGAATCAAAGCAAAGCTGATGATAAGGGACTCAATTCATAAGAGTCTGGTCTCCTACATCTTTAAGCTGGGCACATCTAAGGAGATGTATGATAATTTGGTCCACATGTTCAAGTCCAACAATGCAAATCAAGTCCTATTCTTCAAGAATCAATTGAAGAATCTGAAGAAAGGCAGGGATGAGTCTGTTCAATCATATTTTCTGAAGCTGACTGAAATCAGGAATAATATTCTGGCTATTGGGGAGACAATAACTGATCGAGAGATGGTTCTCACCGCACTTGGAGGTATCTCATTTGAATGGCATGTATTTAACACTACAATTCTCAATAACAATGTAGTACCCAATTTTGACGAAGTACTATCGAGATGCGTACAAGAAGAGACAAGGATGAAGGAATATGAAAATGAAGGAAATGTTTCCTTCACTTCTCATACTAAGAAGAAGAACTTTAGTGGTCCAAATAACAAAGGAAGAGCAGGGGCCCAAGGAAAGAAAGGCGAGTGTTACACTTGTCAGAAGGCAAGTCACTATGCTGGAGAATTCCCTTTCAAGAAGGATTGTCTCGATGATGATGGCAACAACAACAACCAGAGGAATGGAAATCAAAGGAAGAACAGGTTCAAGGGGAAGAGGAAGGCTCCCTCCGGCGGAAATGGGAAACCTTTCAAAAGGTCAAGAAATTCTAGGTATGAGGAATCAAATGTTGTTTATAAAATAAATGAACTTATTCTTGTATCTGCCCTCTCTACTACATCTCCACCCGACACTATGGATGTCTGGTTGATAGATAGTGGTGCCTCCAGGCACATCACTGGGTTCAAGGAAGAACTTTATGATATGGTTGAGAAGGATACTAATTTGGAAATTATCCTTGGAAATAATTCCACATATCCCGTGAAAGGGACAGGGACTGTGACCCTCCACTTGTCTCAAGGTCAATTCCTCTGCCTGCAGGATGTACTCTATGTACTTGATTTGAATAAGAACCTTGTGTCTATATCGGCCATGGAAGAAAAAGGTTTAAATGTGGCATTGATTGATAGGAAGGTGCGTATCTGGAAGAAGAGTTTCAAGGAAGCTATCACGATTGGGTTCTCTACCAGATTGGAGGAAGTCCAATGGGAATGATGATGTGTGATACTATCCGACAGACTGAACTATGGCACTAGAGGTTTGGATACCTTCACTACAAGGTGAGGTTTGGACACCTTCACTACAAGTCCCTTCCCGAAGCAAGGAAGGTGGTTACGGGGATGCCCGAGTTCTTAAATAATCATGAAGGTGTATGTCAGGGTTGCACCGAACGAAATCATACAAGGGGACAATTCCCCTCAAGTGTCACAAAGACATCTGATGTCTTGCAGTTGATCCATGCTGATCTGTCTGGTATGCTGCCTGTGACATCCTTGGGAGGATGTTCTTATTATATGGCATTCATAGATGAATTCTCTCGTAAAACCTCAATATACTTCTTGAAGAAGAAGGATGATGCTTTCATGTGGTTCCGTACCTTCAAAGCCTTGGTGGAAAATCTGAAAGGGAAGAAGATCAAGATATTGAGGACCAATAATGGCACTGAATATGAGACGAATGAGTTCAAAAAGTTGAGTGGCAGCACTACTGGGCTCATGCTAGCAAATCCTATTGAGTATTTCCAACTCGTAGGGGCCCTGATGTTCTTAGTGAACACTCGTCTTGACGTATGTTTTGTAGTGAACACTTTGAGTCAACATATGGTTGAGCCTCATCACATTCACTGGGTTGGTGCCAAGAATTTGTTGAGATATCTTTAGGGCACGAAGATGGTGGATCGTAAGAGCACATCAGGATGCTGCCTCACACTTGGTTCTGCGTCGATATCATGGATAAGAAGGAATCATAAGTCGGTGGCTTTGAGCACCACGGAGGACGAATAAATTGTAGCGAGTATGGCCTATTGTGAAGCAATTTGTTTGTGAAAGCTCTTTAGTGAATTGTTCGGGCATGTGCTAGATACCACCATGATACTCTGCGATAACTAGAGTGGGATTCGGTTGTCCGAGAATCACGTGTTCCACGATCGATCCAAGCATATTGATATCAAGTACCACTTTATCCGGGATATGGTATAGCGAGGCGCCGTAAGGCTCGATCATTTAGGAACTGAGGAGAAGGTCGCAGATATTCTCACAAAGCCCCTGGGGAAGGTCAAGTTCCTAACCTTACATGAGAATCTTGGTATCAGGGAATGACCCTATTCTGAGGGTCTTATTGGATGATGAGCTTTGGGAGCTTTGGGGGGGTTTGGGGATAGCTTCTCAGAGCTATAAGAAACCACAGGGCTAGGCTTACCGAAACTTGTTGGTGTGCTTCTGCCCCACCTTTATGGTGATTGAGTTGGTTCACCTCTCATGATCTGTGCCCTGTATGCATCCTACCCATTGAGTTCAGGGCTCATGGGAAGTACCTCTCTTTTGGCCAGTGAGGTGGGAAAAGATAGAGATTAGTAGCAAATACTGATGGACACATTAGTGATTTCCCTACTCTCTATCTAGGATGGAACGGTCCAACCACTTGATCTAGGATCAAGTATAGTGAGGTCTTAGACCTCTTGCTGACTTCGGGTTAGATAAACTAACTCCGGTTTGGTATGAGACTCTTTTTGAGTCCTATAGAGGTTTCAGACCTCTGGGCTGAATCTGTTAGCTGATAATGTTGTCTTTGTGACTGACCCACTTCTGTTCTGAAATAAAAAAGACAATAAAACAAGTTACGACGGGATGACGCATGATGTTTGGATTGCATAGGTGGATGGAGTTCTCCCTAGTTGAGAGGGAGTGTTAATTTTGGACAACTAGGTCCAAACTCCATGTTGTGATGCTCAGATGAAGATCCCAATATTTTTATTGGACTCCTCTTTCGGAGAGGTGCAAGATCGATCTAACTATCGTCTTGATCCGATGAGCAGAACACTTATTTTGAATTTATTGAAAATATGTACAGGTCGGCCTGAAGATTTTAAGCCCTAGTAGTTGTGTCACACACCCTCATTGATGGATATATATTGGTCAACGTTGGAGGAAATTTTCACTCATCTCATCCTCACACATTTATCTCTCCTCATTTGATTGGTTCAATCACCTTGGAGGCTCTTCTTTTCACACGTGCGAAATTTCAGCAAACATCATTTTCTATTTTCGGCCTAGGGTTTCTACAGCAACGTTGACTAGCGTTGACTTTGGTCAACGTAAGGTCAAATTGACCTGAAACTCTCCGAAACTTTTGATTTTCTGAATATGCATTTTTTGGCACAATTCCCGATGTTGGACGTTGACTTTGACTTGGCTGTGTTGACCTTGCTACTATTGTTGTTTGCATTGATCGTTGACTGACAACATTGAATTTTGTTGACTTTTGGGGTTGACTGTTTCGGCTGTCCTAGAGGGTTGTGTGACACTTCTGGTTGGCTGACTGTATTGAGACTTTTCTGGTTGAAGCATCTTTTTGACAACCATAATGCACCAACACACTTATATATTTCTCACTTGTATTATGCCGATCTACTGGTATGTTCTATCAAAATTTTACTTTATTGTTTATGTGATTGTTGAATAATATTGGGATAAAAGTAAAGTTGCATCAAGCATAGAACATCTACAAAAATTTACACTAGATCATACCTGGTTAAGCTATCAGAGTCCTCTAATAGGGTCTGTATCTCTTCTCTATGGAAGGACCAAAAAACCTTGAAGAATTCCATTGTAAATTTATCAAGGCATAGTGCCTTATTGTTCAACGTGGACATCATGATCTCTTGAATCTCAACAAATGAGATTTCTGCATCAGGTCTTAATTATGTTTAGGGGATATTAGTCTTAGAATGTGGGTCATAATATGATGGATTTATTGAATCCTATTTAGGCCCATGTTTTAAAGTATTCCTTGATGATATGTATTATCTCATCCTCTATCCCTTCATGTTGCAGGACCCTATGTCCCCCTCATGCTATTAACAAGAAGATGCGGTTATGAGAATGATTCTTTATCATAGCTTTATGAAATAAATTTGAGTTATGTTCCCCCTCTCTCATATATTAGACATGTGAGTTTTGTCTCCTTAATATATCTTTCTTTTTGTGTCTCTTCTCCCATCTATGTATCAAATGGCTTTCTCTCAGGATCAAGCCTTCTGAACGACCCTCTTGGATGATTTTATATTGAATCTATTTTATACGGTTCTCTAATGCCCATTTTTCCATTAGGATTTTTCCAAAATCATGATGATTCCATTCTTTATTTTCTGCTTCAACTCTTTCAATTTTATGTTGAAGGTTTCCATTTTACTTTTCCCCTGACTAGTGATTTCTTTCTACTAGTCCTCATCTTTGTTGACAAAGTTTGAGTCCTAAAACCAAAATATTTCAAATATAAATGATATATTTCTTGGGGCTACATTGAGATATATCTTCATTTTTATAGGCTAGTGGTCTAATCCCAAGCATAGGAGGATTGCAATTCCACCAAGATCTCCCTTCCCAACAATTGTTCGGATATTAGAAATTGATCAAGTCGACTCGATATTTGATGTCGACCCCCTCAATGTTTGTTCCAGGTGAAGATTCTATTAGTTGTCTCCACATTTGTAATCCATATGTCTCACATAAAATTATTGAAGAGTTATTCTTCTGGATCGAGGTGATGAATACCACCTTTATTCTCATCTAAGCTATGAATCATGTTGAAGTCCCCCCATATAACCTATAGTTCCTCTTGGTGGATTAATATAATTGATTTTAGTTCGGGAAGGAATGCAATTTTCTTTCTCTATATTGGTGGACCATATAACTCTATTAAGAAAACGGTTTTACCTACCCCTACGTAGAAATTTTTTCTAGACACAATTCGTGAACATGCCAAGCAATCTTGGAACATGATGTCTATAGGTTTCGAATTTACTTCTAGGCTCCCTACAATTCCTTTGGCATCCAAAGCCATCCAATTACACTTGTTCCAACAACGATATGATATTTCCTTGAGTTTCTCACTAGACACTTTGATTTCTTGGAAAATAATGATATTTGATTTGTCTTTTTCTATTTTCTCTCTGAGGTGTCTATGCTTCCCTTTACAATTGAGGCCTTGAATATTATAGGTGATCATTTTCATTGAGGGGAGGGTTTAGAGGGGGGATAATACCCCTCGATCAGAACCACTTTCCTTTAATTTATAATAAATTCTCCAACTCTCTAGTCATCCTTCTCCCTTTCTTAGCTCGTTTGCATGGTGTTTGGCTATTTCCTTTGCCCCTTTGAGAGATTCCCTCTGATTTACTCTCTTCCTCTTGATCATTCTGATGTTTTTTTATTTCATATAGAGTTTTATAGTACTTCTTATTTTTCTTCCATCGGGATATTTTCTATATCCACCTGAGCCTAAGTCTTGGCAATCTCGATCATATTTCATTCCTCTTCACTAGGGTTTTCTTAGTTCCCATTCATTGTCAAGTTCACATATATTATTATATCATAAATGTTAGGCATTTACGAAGAGATTTCCAGGTTCTTCCTTTTGGGGTTTATCGTATCCATGGAGTGACCACTCTCCCATTCTATCTCCATGGGTTTATCTTGAAGTACATTTTTCTCTTCCACATCCATCAATGCCACAAACTTGTTCTTTGTTAGGGTTGTGTTTGAAATTATGTGACTTGTCCTATTTGTGTGAGGAGAGTCCTATGCTATTCTCATGTTTTTATTTTATAGATTTTATGATTGGGATTTCATATTTTTCACCTTTTATTGGTCATTGTTTGAAAGCCCTCCAAATATTTTTGTTTAGAATTCTATTGACTTTCGACAATCACCAATGGAAAATTCAAAATTAGGTTACAATATTCATGGAATCTCTTGCATTTGCATGGAACATGATCATAGTCTAACAACTACATCCATATCTCATCTTGGCATTCAATATGAATGGATTCGACTAGTGTTTTGGAGATGTTCATGTAAACGAAATTTTTTTGCATAGGAGGAATGTTGTTGTTGCTTCATGATATTAAATATTTTCAAAAAGTCACCAATGCCATTCCATATCCCGTCGATAATATATGGTTCCAAAAAATATTCTAGTAGTGAATGCAACTGTACCCACACAGGGGCAACAAGGAATTGATCTTTTCTAAGGTTTAGCACTCCTCCCAAAAGCGCACGAATAAACCCATATTATTGAGGAAACATAGGTCATTTTCAAAGACCCTCTTCTAGTCTTCAAGGTTTGTAAATATTACAATGAAGAAAACCTTGGCTTGAAGGCATAGTTCCACTTAGCTCTTTTACTTCCATTTTGTTTGAATCAATTTTACTAAATTTTCCTCTCGTGGAAAAATACCCAAGAATTTAAATATCAGGGAACAATCCTTCATAAAATGTCATGAATTATCTGACCATTTATTTGTAATTACAAACTTGGGATTTGTTTCATCCTACGATAGCCATTTCCCTTTAAGACGTGATTTCCATTGTGCCTCCAATATTGGGTTTTCCCCTTTTCTATTATTACCATCTAGAGATCGAACTTTTTTTGCAGAAGGATGGTGAAAATCAGTGAAAACATTATGGTAGGAATGGTTTTCACCCCTCCCCACAACTTCTTTCATGTGGCCAATCAACAGAGCCCAATAATTGGATATCCCTCACTTCTGGTATAAGATCGGTGGTTGATCTTCCAGCTCAAATTCTTCAGAAAATTGTTATTGAAAACACTAAAAACCCTTGCTCTTTCCAGAGCCCCTCCCACATAAGTGTTTATATACATCTAACATTATTTTAGTTAATCAATGAATATTACAAAAATATGGGAATATTTATACATCTTAGTTTGAATTGTGAAATTTTCAGAAACCAAGTGCTCTCAAAAAAATTTCAAGACACCAAATTTATCTATTTATATATCCTAAAACACATTTTAGAAAACAAAAAAACGCTATTTTAAGTAGGATTTTTTTTTTTAAATTCTTATTTTAATAGAAAATGGATAATAAACAAAATATACTAGATAAGATTGTATTTTATAACTTTATAGAAGATATGGTAGAATTCCATGTTTCTTTTCAAATAATTTATGAGATTGAAAAAAAAATAAAAAAATTTGTGAAGAATTTGTTTGTTATATACCAAAAATAAAATATACTTATGTTCTTATAATTATAATGAAAATTTTCCAAAACACAATAACTGAATTGTCACTATAGAAAAAATCCATTTCATTGATAAATATATTTGAGGTGTAAATTGTAGAAATTTTAATACAATTATGTATTGTTCGGATTCTCCTGATCTAACAATTATATGCCAATGTTAAATACATAGTCCTTCTACTTAAATTTTTGCGGAAATTTAATCGCCAATTGCAAACACGTGAAGAAAGATCAATCGCACATAATGTTTTTACCAGGAAAGCATAAAGCTAAAAAACCCACTATTATATATTATGTATATATCATGGATCATGAAACAATATCATACAAAACTCTAATGCAAGAGCTCTCAGTAAAATATACAATCGTCTCACACTGTTGTTGTGGAGGTAAATCCCCTCTATGGACAGAGGCAATCCCTACTAGCCTAGACCGGGTCTAGCAACAATCGTTCACGCTATAGTGCAGGTTCCTAATTGCAAATAAACCAACTAGCGATGAAGGCTTACCTGGAATCCAACGTTGTCGCTTGTAGAGAAAGTAGCGCTCCCGTTCCTTAGCTCTGGCAGATCACAATCCTCATGATTTCCGTGACCGGACACCTGCACACACAAGAAACAAAATCCAGTATATGAAACTATATGTCAGTCAGAGAAGACATAACTCATCATCATAATCAAAAACAGGAGTGGAACTATAACCAATAGTCGCTTATCATTAATCAATCAAAGAAGAATACAACCATAGCTCTGACGCTGAATTCTCCTTCGAAGGGTCGCCAGCGGAACACGTCTCGACAAAGCCTGTCAAGGATGTGACAAACCTCTCTCTTCGGATGTCTCGACAATAATCTCCTTGCTTGGATTTTTCCTTAAGGGAATGAATCAAGGCTCTTACAGCATAAGGCTCTGATGGCTCTTGGGAACTTGGAGACTAGCTTGCAAACGAGATGAGCAAGCTTTTATAGATGGAGAAAGGGGAGTTGGGATCCCTATAATCATGGGATTGACCCTATCCTCAAGGAAGCTTCCATGAGAGGTGGCAAACCAATTCCTCTACATGGAGATCCGGAGCCAAACTTCCCAACTCAAATTAGATACCAGTTTATGAATTGGTTAGGACGAAACTTCCGCCATTTATTTTTAAAAAACACTCCTTAAAATGGATGGCGCGAGTGCGACTCTGAGACAGAGCGCCAATTGGTGCGCCCTCTTTGAAGGATTTCCCCCATTGGCGCGGGTACTGAACTGGCTGCCCGCGCCTAAGCAAAAAGGGGTGCTTTTAGGGTTTTCCACAAGGAGTTGTCTTCAGGGCAATGAAAGTACATGTTTAGGGGAATGCCATGAAAGTGTTTTCAAGTTATGTCACTGCTCACAAGTCACAGAATGAACCCTCCAATTGTGTGGGATGGGGAATTGCAGGGACGGTGACAAATTACTGTGTAACAGATGCCCCCTAAAGCATGAGGCCCAAGAGAGAGAGAGGGGTGAAATTCTTTACGAGAACGTGTCCAACTGAAAACACCGCCTTCAGAAAACCTGCGTAGAGAAGTACAACTGATATCTCAAATATATGATATATATGTGGCATTGGCGCAGCCATCCATAACAGAGTATGTAATAATCTAGATCCGAGGCATGGACGCAGCCATCCAGTGAGGATCGATAAATAGACTCGGGTATGGTCGCAACCATCCAATCAGTGAGTCATGTAACTAATCATAATAATCCACAAAATCGCAGCCTGGATTATAATATGCAGAATCCAGGGTCTTGCGCTCCATCTCGACCCGAACAAAGTACAAGTTCAAGCATGCGAATATGTGAGCTGAAGTCGAACATGCAATAACATCGCCTGATTACCAGCCAATGATGAAAGCTGTTAACAGATGCGAGAGGTACCACCATTAATGCCAATGGTCCTCAAGGTACGACAAGTACAATCTACGGCATGTGAAAAAATTAGCTGACATCGAACACCCACAAAATCACTCGATCGGAGGCCAATGATGAAAACTTCACGTCGAATGCGAAGAACCTGCCATTGAAGCATGCAGGCTCCAAGGTACCAGAAGGGAGTCTCTAGATTAGCTTCCTGGATAATGAGCTAAAGTCGACAGGAAGTGACCTTGATCAAAGGTGGGCCATAGTGTTTCCCACATCATCGACGCGAGACAGAGAAACATAATGTCTTTGTGAATCAGGATCAGATGAGAATCAGAGGAAGGTTGATACTTGCAGAGGTCAACTTATCTTGAACACATGGCGGCATGACAGTGAGTTTGGCAGTATTTGACATCAACGGATCAGAGGTCATGGTGACAAGGCAAAGAGAAGATGAGAGGTCAAAAAGGATCACCCAAACCCATGAAGGCAAGTGGAAAAACGAGATGAGATGTCCCCAACCCGACACGAATGCAGAGAAGTGCCATGTTCAAGAGAGACATACTGCCGACACGACAATGATTGTGGTTCCATTTTCCCCCACCATTTCTGGCGAGTACCCCAATTATTTTGATAACAAGCTTGAAGGGGATAGCATATGCTTGTAATATAAGTTCGTCCTTCGGATGAATCCATCCTAGTACATTTAACGAGCCCTAGGAAGGAGGAACTTGGATAACGTCATTACGACTGAACCCAATGTCATCAGGGTTTAACGAGTCTGACAGAGGAAGAACTCGGCGTCTTTTCATATTTAGAGAGTTTGAAAAGACAGCGGAAAAGTAAACTCCAACAGTCCCTTTTCGTAAATAGTTCCTCAGATCCGAAAAGGTAGAAAACAATATCTGAGAAAACCTCTTAGTCGCAATAGGCTAGGGTATTCCTTTTTCGTAAATAATCTATCCCAGCCTGAAAAAGGGGTAAAAATATACTGGGTAGATGTCGTTTCGGGGCCACTTTAACGAGATTGAAACGACAAGGGCCTCGACAATATTTTCATGTTTAGAGAGTCTGAAAAGAGCTGAAAGATGACTCCGAAATGCCTTTTTCGTGTATTTACCGAGTCTGAAAAAAGTATAAAATACAACTCCTGTCACCGTTTAAGTTGTGTAAAAACCTGTTGCTGCACATAAAGGCAAGTGTAAAATCCATTTTTGACAAAATATATTAAAATTTTAATAAAAAATAACTTTTAAAACCTAATTAGATTTAAAAAAGTTATAAATAAGTCTCAAATGGTAAAAAGAAAATTACTTTTACTATTTACCTCATTGGAGAGCAACAGTGGTCCATTTGTGTGCAAACTTCTGACGGCGACTACGACTGATCCGGGATGTTATCCAGTTCTGCGTTTGTTCCAGGTAATAGGTGTTTCATTAAGCTCCATTCCAATCCATTTTTTATATGTTTTTATTATGTATTAGACTTCTGGGTGAACCATTTTGAATTTTTAGGGCTTGCTCCATTGGCGCGGGTATCGGGCATGGACCCGCGCCAATGGACATTTCTTCACAAAGAGGCCGCACTAATGGCGCAACGCAATTTTTCGCTCAACATTTTGAAAATGTGAGCTATCTATGTGGATTTTCAAATGTTCCAGAGATCTAACAATGTATTTTGATTATGTTGATGCAGATATAAAGGCAAAAATGGTTATCGAATGGAAGGAGAGGGAACATGGAGAGGAAGATGAAATGGCTATCGAGAATGAAGCCGGCATGACTGCACTTAAGAACTGTGGACTTAAGAAATTTTTCCAGACACCCTGTTTATGAGCTCAACCGGAGCTACTACAATACTTGGTCAGTATATGGGACGAAAATGAAGAAGTATTTAAACTTCAGGACCAAATGTTGGAACTGGAGGTTTCCGACGTATATTTCATAACCGGACTGTCGCGCAGAGGTCCGGTGCCCATCCTGACAGGCAGCAGACCATCTGGGGAAAAGATGGAGCAGGTAATGGCGAGGGTGTGCCCAGGGGCACGAACCGGATCAGGGAGTGGGAAAGTGGACATCCACACTATCCAGGATCTAGCACTGAGAGTAGTGCTACACACCATCACACGAGCTGCGGGATCGCAAGCTCCACACGAGGTAACCAAGGCCCAACTCCTGCTAGCCGCTAAGTGTATGATTCCAACACTGTTTGATTGGGCTACTGTAGTGACAACAAATATCAAGAGGCACCTCACAAAGTGCAATCAAGTCAAAATGAAGCAGTTTGGCTACGGTTCCATTTTGGTATCGTTCATCCTGGAACGACTACCTATATTTTAGGGCCAAGGGGCCATAGTTGCTGAGCTGATACCAAGAGAGCCAAGGATGGCTCGCTGGGCAGCACTTATGCCTAGATCAGGAGGAGGCCAACAGATGTCCTGGAGGCCGGAGTTTTTTGGATGGTTACAGTGTCAGTTGATCGTGGTCGAGGATTGGCCCCCGGGACCGATTTCACTGGAGACCTAGATCTCCCACTTCCAGAGGGGGATGACTAGGACGAGGAGTTGGGTATGACCTCTCTTTTTTATTTTTATGTTTTATGATTTTTTGGGTAATACATGTCCGTTTTAATAACAGTTTTATATGTATGCAGACGTCGGCCCAGAGATACCTGCCGGTATGTCTCCCATTGCACGGAGAACTTAGCCCATAGCTGACCCTCAGGCGGAGGGTGCCGAGGGAGGAGAGTTGATCTAAAACCTTGAGGGGATTTCCCGAGGGATTCCAGACTACGCCCGGCTGGCAGATGTCCTGATGGCATATCAGAGACATACGGTGGGAGTGCCTAGTTTCCTCCACCGACTTCTGAGACACTTAGTGCGTGCGGTAGCATGTTACCATGAGCACCATGCAGATTAGACACCTAGGGCTTCTTTCATGCATATTTTTTGAGAGACATGTCGTCTCCAGATGTATTAAGACGAACATGTATATTTTTGATTTTATGTGATGCACACTATGTAAACATTTCGACACATATATATATACATAACTATTTCTGGATGGATCTTTCTACATGTGATGATGTTTTGTTTATAAATTGCGCAAATGTCTATCCAAAACCAAATTAGCTACTGCATCAGTTAATGTATTCATATGTCTGGGTATGTGTTGATATGTAATATAGTCAAAATTTCTCTCCAGCAGACGAATCCGCAAATACAGACGTAAAATGGATGGATTTCTTACTGAATAATGCCCGTTAAGCTGTAATACTGCAAGTTGTGAGTCTAGATACACAAGTAATTCACGAATGTCGAGGTCCACAGCCTCGGTTAATAATTCCAATACAGCACTATATTCCGCGATATTATTTGTAGCAGGACCCAGACATACACCTAACAGGTTAACCAGCTCACCAGCAGGATCATAGATTACCCAGGCTGCCGAAGACAGATTCCTGGTACTGCGGGAGGCACCATCCGCGAAACCCACAAACAGAGTAATGGACTTCTGCACAATCAGGAGGACCCAATCAATAGAAAGACGCTTACATCGCACACCACACCACACATGTGCACAAATGAATATACACACCTATGTACACACACCACACCAAAAATAACTTCAAGCGTAGTATTTCTTAAGGTACAACCCATTTCTAGGCTGCGCCAATGGAACTCCTTCATAATCAATGAGCTCATAAGCCCCATTCTTCAATACTCGTTTTACTATGTAGGGCCCATGCCACATGGGTTGGAGCTTTCCTTCCCTGATTTTGTCGTGCGCTTGGTCGTATAGGAGGACAAGGTCCCCTTCGACAAAGGAACGTGGAGAGACTGATTGATCAAAGTGTGCTTTGACCCGCTTCTTCTGTGCTTCAAGAACTAAAGAAGCCAAACGGCGGGTTTCATCCAACCGTTCCAAATACAAGAGATGCTCTTCTTCAGGAGAATTATCGGGCAAAAGTTTCACAGCTAGCTTTAAGGAAGGAATTTCGCACTCAACTGGAAGAGTTGCTTCCAGACCATACACCAATTGGAATGGTGTGAATCCGGTTGCACTCTTTGCTAACGTCCGGTATGCCCATAGAGCTGAGAACAATTGGAGGTGCCAATTGGACTTATGAATTCCAACTATTCGTTGAAGCATTGTGACCAAAAATTTGTTCACAGCCTCAACCTGGCCATTTTCTTGGGGGTAATATGGCGTTGAGCTATCGTGTCGTAAGCCCAATCTTGATGTCATCTCAGCCATCATGTAATCTCAAAAGTGAGTGCCATGATTGGTTACAATGGCCTGAGGGACCCCGAAACATGAAATGATGTGGTTGAAGATAAATTGGGCAGCTGTCTTACCATCGACGGCTAGTGTAGGCATCGCTTCGGCCCACTTAGTAAAGTAGTCGACAACGATGATTATATATGCATGCCCCCTGACCGAATGAGGGTTACACGTCAGAAAATCTATGCCCCATTTTGCAAAAGGGCTGACAGTAATGAAAGGATGTAGAGGGAGGGGTGGCGGGCGCATTTTGCGCTGAAAAACCTGGCACGCGTGACATTTTCGGACTGCAACAATACAGTCTTTAAAGATTGACGGCCAGAAGTAACCTGCACACAGAATATTCTAGGCAGTGGCATATCCAAACATGTGACCACCACAGGCGCCACTGTGACATTCATTTAAGACTCTTTCGGCCTCTTCCAAAGCTAAGCACCGACGGAGCACCGAATCTACTCCAACCCGGTATAATGTATCTCCTACAATGCGGTAGGGTTGAGACTGATGCTGAATTCGACGTCGGGCATCTTTGGTCAAATCAGAGTGGAAGGTTGACGTCTGAAGATACACAATAATATCGCCATACCATGGGTCACGGGTGCTGATAAGGAAGATGGTTTCATCTGGAATATGTTCTTCAAAATGAGATGGTGGGGAGTCTTTTGGGATGGAGCAAATAAAATCCGCGAAAACCAGTGATTTGGTCGACTTAGCAGTAGGAAATTCTAGGTCAAACTCCTGAAGGATAACGATCCATTTGGAGTATTTTCCCCCTAGTAATTGTCGAGAAAGAATATGTGTCATGGGGTTGCAATCCGAAACCACGGTTACGGTACGCAGCAGGATGTAGTGGCGGAAACGTTGCACAGCTTGTACAATTGCCAAAGCTAGCTTCTCGACGTGAGCGTAACGCGTTTCTGTGTCAAGAATATTTCGTGAGAGATAATAAACAACATGTTCGTTTCCATCATCGTCATCCTGCACCAAAACCATAGCTATGGTGCTAAAGGCAGCGGCTAAGTATAGAGTGAAATCACGGTGATAGTTTGGAGGCCGAAGCAACGAAGCATTAACAAGTAATGTCTTAAGATTCTCAAAGGATTGTTGAGCAATGTCGTCCCAATGAAAGGGAAAGTTTTGCTTTAAAAGATGCGTGAATCCTTTGGCCACTTCCGTGTAGTTCAGTATAAAGCGTCGTAGGAAGTTAGCTTTTCCCTTCAGACTCTGCAATTGATATAACGAAGAGGGTGATGGGAGATTGACAATGGCCTCGACCTTTAGGGGATCGAGGCGAATCCCACCCTTGGAGACTATGAACCCCAAAAGACGGCTAGAGTCCACGCAAAAGACGCATTTATGAGGATTGAGCCAGATATTATAGCGTCGACAGCGAAGGAAAATTTGGCGAAGGTTTTCTAGGTGGTCCTCTCGCTGAGCTGAGTGAGTTGGAAAATCGTCTAGATAAGGCTGAACGATATGGCGTATGTCATGGAACGCATAAGACATAGCACGCTGGAAAGTGGCTCCAGCGTTCTTCAAGCTGAACGAGAGCTTTTTATAGGAAAAAGTGCCCCACGGACAGATGAATGCAGTCTTGTGTTGATCAGCGGGTAGAATATTTATCTGATTATACCCAGAAAAGCCATCCATCAGGGAATAAATCTCACTCCCAGCACATTCATCAATGATTTGATCTATTAAAGGGGTGGGGTAATTGTCCTTTGGACAGGCCCGATTAATATCTCGGTAATCAACACAAACTCTAATAGTACCCTGTTTCTTATCTACAGGGACAATGTTAGAGACCCATTCAGTGAGGGGAATCGGGTAAATGAAGCCCGCGTTGAGAAGTTTTTCAACTTCTGCTTTAATGGAAGCAACTTTGTGAGGGTGCACCGAGCGTAGGCGTTGGCGCACGGGTTTCGCACTAGGATAGGTAGGAATCTCGTGCACTACTATGCTGGGATCAATCCCAGGCATTTCCTCATAGGACCAGGCGAACACGTCTCTGAATTCTCGAAAAAGATAAGTATAAACTCATATCTCATCAGGAGAACAAGTTACTCCCACGTGTATGTTCTCAACTATCCCTGGTTTAACAGAGATGTCGATTGGAATGGTTTGAGTAATGTTGCTCAGGTTTCCCTCTGAAATCACCTCATGTGTCAATATGGGCATTTGGAGAGGTGGAGTGGGAACCTGAGATGCAAAACGCTCTAGAGAATCTGACATCGCCCCCAAGCTAGGCATGAAGGAGGAATGATTATGTCCATCGCTCCAAGGGAGCTCCTCAAGAGACATTGTTTCAACAATGGCTTCATCAGAAGGGAAAATATCTTTTAGAGGATCAGGCGAGTTGGCCTCGCCGAGCCAGGGGGATTGAGAATAGATGTCTAAAGCCATGCTCGAAGGAGCATGCTGAGGAGGGGGAGGATCAAATGCGGCGACCATTTCACAGTATTTAATCTCTACCGGAGTTAAGGGCATCGATTCTCCAAACTCAGTCACCTGCTCAGGCGAAGGGATGAGCCATGGGTCGTCAGACCTAGAGATCATATTAACTTGAGCGGTGTGCGGTGGTTGTGCGGGAAAAATACCCATGAGGATGGGGTCCTTGAAGAGACCGGGTCCTACACTGTCAGGGGGATTTGGAATCTAATCCACGTAAGGAATGTTGTTCTCAGAGGTGGAGGTGAAGAAAGACAACTGATCCACAGTAACGATTTTTCCCTCATGAGAGAACTTAAGAAGTCGGAAGAGGGTGGACGGCACGCATAACATGGCGTGAGTCCAATTGCGGCCAAGAATTATATTGTAGTTAAGCTTGGCGTCAACTACTTCTACTTCTATGTTGACTGTCTTCCCCTGTAAGGTAATCGCTAAACTCTCGAGAACACCTAGGGGTTTCGATTCCCTACCATCGAATGCCTCTAGGGCATTAGGAGACGATGCAAGGGCCGGAGAGCCGATGGCCTTCCAACAAGCGGACGACATGACACAGGTAGAAGCACCTTCATCCACAACGGCCCTATGGATGTTAAGACCATTGATCCCGACTTGAATAACAAGAGCGATCTGATGTGGAAGTCAGGGGGTAAAGTTATCTAAGTCGAAGGTGAGAAGATTAGAATCAGTGGGATCGATCCCACCGATTGCAGACAATAAAGCTTTACGTTGTGACGGGAAACTTTGAAGAACTTCCAATGCAGACATGGTAGAAGGCGCCTGTGCCAGATCCTCAACAATACTTTAGTGCTGAGTGGCACGGGCATTTGGGTTGTAGGAAGATCTTCGTAGAACACCTTTATAAGGTGGCCTCACAATAGGTTCAACAGTAGGCTTCTCAATTTCCAACGAACCGAAGACAGGTGGGGGAGGTGGACCATCCACAACTGCCTTCCCAGGTGCCTGACGCGATTCGTTGTAATCCTTCGAACGTGTAGCAATAGAGATAGGTGCAAAACCATTCATCATAAAGACCTGGGACCCAAATGGTGCAGATGGTGAAGGCTGTTCAACCATCTGGGTCTGCTGAGACGGGAACGGTTCTTTGAGAATTGTCGGAGTCCCTTTGGAGCCTTTTAGAGGTTGACTAACTTCAGATCGTCATGGAAAATCTTTTGTATAATGATCTCCTTCACAGATGAGGCAGGGGTACTTCAGTTTACATTGGGAACCATCCTTGGTACGAGGTTTAGAATATTCTGGCTTTGGGGCGTCAGATTTTGATTTACTTTTGCCCTTCTTCTTTCCTTTGGAGGCTTTTTCCATAGGATTATCTTGAACGGCGTCAACCTCCGCAGTTTTTCCAGAATCGGGAGGGGTGGGAGGAGCAGAATTATTGGATGAGTTGGAATTTTTCTTCCCATTCAAAGATTTCTTCGAATTCTGAGACACGGAACCAATAACACCATCCACCGCCAGGGTAGGTGGAGCTTTAGAGGTTCCAGACCATGGAGCATCAGGCAAAATATCATAAAGCGTGCCGGACTGAGAGTATACCGGATCCAGATATTGGGCACGCGCTATGGCTTGTTCTTCAGTCACACACGCTCCCATAGCAATATCTTGGGCAATTTTGTTAACGAAGGAGGTGGTGAACCAATGAGTTAGTATCTGATCAGGTATATGGAACTTGATCAGTCTACGATGACGTCGCCACTCATGAATGTGATCAGAAATGTGGGTGGCTTTGTCCTGCTTCAAAGAAGTCAAGAGGTGCGTCCCGGCTTTGTAGCGAACCGGTAACTGAAAGTGAGTCAGAAAAGCCATGGCTAACGTATTGAAATCTTGAAAGATGCCACGGGATAATTCAATATACCACTTAGCGGCAGCACCAGTCAAAGTGCGCTGGAAGAGGCATAGACGAATTGAATCATCCACCCAAGAGTTGGACGAACACCAAAGATGGTAAGTCATCACGTGAGCTTGGGGGTCCTCCCTAGCTTTACCCTCAAACTTAGGGCAATCACCGGGTACCTTGGTAGGAACCGGAGGCCAATAAGGATTGTGTAGAATTGGATCATTAGTTAATTTCGAAACATTCGACAATTCCAAGGTAGCTAGGAACGGCAATGGCGGATTGGACGGCATGCCTGGCCCTTGATAAGGACCAGTACCTGTACTCCATGCTGGTTGAGAATATCCTTGCCCCCAAGGGTTCTGTCCGGCAGGATTCTGACCGTAGGGGGCATAGGTCGTACAACCAGTCTGATTCGGTTGCTGGTAACCAGTGTACGGGGCTTGATAACCAGAGTATGGACCCTGATTGTAAGTCGGCCCCGTGTGAGCAGCATGTGGATTTGGCTGCTGAGCATAGGTGTAGCCAGGTTGTTGAGAGTAATAGTTAGAACCTTGGGGTTGGCTATAATTCGGTCAGTATTGACCATGAGAATAGTAATCGCCTTGAGGTCGAGTGGGCTGCTGATAGGTGGGACCCTGCTGAGCCTGATAATTAGGGTGCAGCGGTTGATTTGGCTGCGGCATTAAATAAGTCGGCTGTTGGGTAGGGTAAACAGGCTGTGTAGGCTGGCCTGACTGAACAGGCTGACCTGGCTGAGCGGGCTGCCCTGGTTGAACAGGTTCACCCGGATAAACAGGTTGTGCCAGTTTTGCAGGTTGTCCTGGCTGTTGAGGAGCACCAAGTTGTGCTGGATGGGCCGGTTGAACTGGTGGAGGGACACCAGGTTGTGCCAGATTGGCAGTTTGGCCTGGTGGCGGGATACCAGGTTGTGTTGGATTAGCTGGTTGGCCTGGTAGCGGAATGGAGCCAGGTGGTTGTTGATAACCGGTTTGACCCGCAACAGGACCATAAGATGGTCCTAGCTGATGTGCAACGTTGGGACCAAGAGGATACTACGGTTGCAAAGGTTGAGAAGGTTGGACTTGCCCCCCAATACCATATACCGGTCCCGGTTGGTACCCCGGTTGTCCTGTGAGTCCATGAGGTTGCCCAGGTGGGACTCCAGGGAAGGGCTGCACGAGTTGACCGGAAGGGTTGTAATACTGTCCTTGCGGACCGTATAATGGCCCTTGCTAGCCCAGAGAGTAGCCTTATATGGGTTGTCCCTGCGGGTCATAAGAATAGCCAGGTTGGCCCGAAGGTTGGCCTTGAAAAGGTTGTCCTTGCAGGTTGTAGGGTTGTCCAGCCTGGTTATATGGTAAACCCTGAGCATGAAGTTGAGCCTCAGGAGCAGGTAAACGTAAAGGGTTCCCGTGCTCATCGTACTGATATGGAAAAACGTACATGGGTGTACCATCCTGTGCATAATGTGAAAAATACGAGTGGTTGGGATCTTGAGAGGACTGTTCGACCTCGGGGTTTGATTGTTGCAGGGACAATCGATACTTCTTCGGAGAGATGTTCTCCGGCATAGCAAACGCTATATAGATGTCTTTGGGAAGCGATGTGGTCCTTACGGACTGGGTTGTAACAGTGGGTGCAGATGCAGCCACATAAACAGTGGGCATGGAGGGTACAGAAGTGACCTGAGGGGATGACATAACGAGTGTCTGTGGGGACATCTCCAATGAAGGAACAACCAGCCTCGTAGAAGGAGCTGATACCCCCATAGAGGCAGTGGCGGCAATAATCTGACCCAAGGATCTATACCCGGCTGGTAATGAGGGACCAGGTGATGACATAACAGATGGTTCAGGGTTGCCTTCTAGAAATAACTGTCAAGGGAATAACTGGTAATCTTCACCAGACGTGGGGATTTCCTCACTAGGAGAATCACTCATATTTGAACCGGCCGCTAGATCTCGTAACAGGCGGCGAGGACTAGGAGGAATAAAAACAGCTATAAAAGGCAAACCCGATGTAAGAGGAGGGAAATATTCCCCTACTCCTAATCCAAACCAAGGGTCGGAAAAGGGCCAATTGAGCTCAACTGCTCCTCCAAAGGGCTGCTCAGACAGAACCGGTCCCCCGTCGGGAAACTCAGAAATGATGGGCTGCTGGGGTTCAGCAAAGGACTGAGAAGCCTCTAATGAATCGTCCATATATGGACTACCAGTATATGAAACAGAAGGTTCCGCCACTATGACAACAATGACAAAAGATCAAGCACAATACACACGGGTTGAAAAAGAGTCAAGACACACAATCACATTAGGGGAGTTTTGAGGTCTAAAATGGGCCTCATAAGAAAAATGTACAACAAAAATAAACTTTATAACAACCAATAGGATTCAAGATGATGATGTCAACCATGGGGGATGATTCACCATTTTTTAAATAAAAGGGTAAAAATATTAAAAAATAATAAAATAATAAAACTACATTTTCAACTCGTATTTTCAACTTATCTCCCAAAATTTTTACTCAAATTTTGAGCGGGAGTACTCATTGGATGCTAAATTTAATTCCTCATCCAAGGAGTACCCATGTTGCATACTTTCGATGAACTCTACTACACGAAAAATGAGAAATACATAAAAAACGTGATTGTAATCACGTTTTTTTATGTATTTCTCATTTTTTGTGTAGTAGGACCCATCGAAAGTATGCAACATGGTACTCCTTGGATGGGGAATTAAAATTTTCATCCAATGAGTACTCTTGCTTGAAATTTGAGTAAAAACTTTGGGAGATAAGTTGAAAATATGAGTTGAAAAAGTAGTTTTTCCATTTTTCCCTCTAAAATTTGATGATGTCATCAAATATTATTAGATTTTTTCCACTATTATTTTATAATTTCCTTAGGAGGCCCATTTTAGACCTCAAAATTCCCCTAATGAAACGGCCAACAAGCAAAATCTAACAGGGCGTGTGATTTATTTTACCACATTGAAACTTAGAAACTTCACCGTTTCATGTTTTAAGAGTCGAGAAACGGATGAAAGGTGACTCTATCTCTTTCAGTTTTGAAACAAGCGTGAAAGGACAAGCACTTGGTGATCCTTTCAAATTTAAAGATTCAGAAAAGATCAAATGACTACTCAGGAATACTAGGTAAAGGGTGTACCAAATAACTGTGAACTGCAATATACACCTTGGTTTCAAAATGAAAGAGAGATCAACCAAGGGCTTAACGTACGTGCAGGCAATCTCCCTGAATGTTGTGTTTGGTGTATCACGGGTATAGGGCGGCAGACTCGGCTTCCTATGGATAAAGGATAGAAACCTAGTGGGGTCTCCCTTTATATACTCGACGGTACGGGGAGCACAAGTCCGTACTAGTGCTGTCTAAAGCCAAGAGGCGAACGACAGCTACTAGGTTTAAAGACGCTGGAACACGTCTCTAGCCTATACCACTAAATGTTGCGTTAATGTTTCAATGTTGCCTTAGTGTAAATTGAATAAATTTTAATGTTTATCTTCAATTACGTTTCAGTTTTCAGGCCCTAGCGAGTGTGATTTCTCAAAATCTCCTAAATGCACACTATATGCCACAGTATATCATTTCATTCGATGAAAGCTAATTATGAGAGAGTTGAGAACTTTTCACATGAATAAAATGATCAGAAAACAACCAACAAAGTCTCTAATGCAGCTAATGTAAACCAAAAATTTTTCTCTCAAAGTCACTAATCACTAATAACACCGATTTTTTTAAAATTTGCACTAACTAGTCGAAAGCAAAAGAGATTTTTTATATTTTCAATGTTTAATAGCAAAGTGCACTAAACAAGATGAAAACTAATGAAAAGAGCAATTTGAGAAGTGATGAGGAAAGAGCAAAACACACAAATTTCACTCAACGCAAACACACAATCAGATCTCCAAATTGACAAAACAGTCCCTCAAAACCAAGAGAATCCCAAAGACCCAAATGGACCATGTAATCTAGGCCCAAAATGAGACAAAGCGCAATTCGAATGAAGAAGAGAAAAAACACTCAAATAATGCAATAAAATGATAAAAAATTGCCAAACGAATATAAAGAAGCAATCACAAGGTCGACTGAACAAATAGAAACCAAAAAATCCCAAGGGAGGCTCGACACACAAGAGCACCTAGATGCCCTAGGGCTAGAATGTGAAATCGATGGAAACGGGAAAACAACCAAAGGACAAAGGTCACAGCCAGTCAAACAAGGCTCCAGAACACTCAAGTAGTTGAAAAAACAAAACCAAACACCCTGATCAAGCTCAGGAAGGTCAAAACAGGGCAAACCCTAGTACCTCACAAGATTGGCGTGACTGTGAGGCTGAAACTAGTGCCAGAAACGAATTGGCACGAGTAATACACTAGCAACCTGCGCCAATGGGCGCAACTGTCAAGCTGTAAAGCGCGCCAGTCGAGTTTGCTATGGAAAAAAAAAAAACACTCCAACAAGCAGACCAATGATGATCAAGCTGACCAAAAGCCAAAATCACAAAAAGAGCCAGCCAAAAGACCCGAACAAGCAAGTAGAATCGAGAAACAACCGAAAAGACAAGACAATACTCCAACTATTCAGTTTACAAACTAAACCAGAGATTGACTGAAGCAGCTTTCATCTACTTCGCAATTGCAAAGCAAGAGCATTTTGAAGGCTATCTGGCTAACTTCAGGCTCCGTCTATAGCTTACAAAGCGGAACAACAACAAGCTAGACGATCCCCAGTGGAGTCGCCAATTTTTTGTGGAGGTAAATCCCCTCTGTGGACATACGTGATCCCTACTAGCCCAGACTGGGTCTAGCAAAAATCGTTCACGCTATAGTGCAGGTTCCTAATTGCAAATAAACCAACTAGAAATGAAGGCTTACCTGGAATCCAACGATGTCGCTTGTAGAGAAAGTAGCGCTCCCGTTCCTTAGCTCTGGCATATCACAATCCTCATGATTTTCGTGACCGGACACCTGCACACACAAGAAACAAAAAAAACGCAAGCATAAAATCCATTATATGCAACTATATGTCAATCAGAGAAGACATAACCCATCATCATAATCAACAACAGGAGTGTAACCATAACCAATAGTCGCTTATCATTAATCAATCAAAGAAGAATACAACCATAGCTCTAACGATGAATTCTCCTTCGGAGGGTCGCCAGTGGAACATGTCTCGACAAAGCCTGTCGGGGATGTGACAAACCTCTCTCTTCAGATGTCTCGACAATAATCTCCTTGCTTGGATTTGGCCTTAAGGGAATGAATCAAGGCTCTTACAGCATAAGGCTCTGATGGCTCTTGGGAACTTGGAGACTAGCTTGCAAAGGAGATGAGAAAGCTTTTATAGATGGAGGAAGGAGAGTTGGGATCCCTATAATCATGGGATTGGCCCTATCCTCAAGGAAGCTTCCACGAGAGGTGGCAAACCACTTCCTCTACATGGAGATCCGGAGCCAAACCTCCCAACTCAAATTAGATACCAGTTTATGAATTGGTTAGGACGAAACTTCCGCCATTTATTTTTAAAAAACACTCCTTAAAATAGCCGGCGCGAGTGCGACTCTGAGACAGAGCGCCAATTGGCGCACCCTCTTTGAAGGATTTACCCCATTGGCGCAGGTATTGAACTGGCTGCCCGCGCCAATGCAAAAAGAGGTGTTTTTAGGGTTTTCCACAAGGAGTTGTCTTCAGGGCAATGAAAGTACATGTTTAGGGGAATGCCACGAAAGTGTTTTCAAGTTATTTCACTGCTCACAGGTCACGGAATGAACCCTCCAATTGTGAGGGATGGGGAATTGTAGGGACGGTGACAAATTACTATGTAACAACTGTCATACAAAAATTGGCATATTCATGCGTCAAATTACTGCCTCCTAATAGCCTGCCTCCACTGCGCAATCCCTGCTGATCACAATCCCTGAATGAATTAGATCTTGCCTTGCCTTGACTGCGCAATCCTCATTGGCATCTCCAATGTGTGTTTGGTTGCAAGTGTGCACCCACTAATGTCACAACTTATAGTCAAACTGTCTCTTTCACCTATCTCTCAACTGGGTCTCCACTGGAATTGAAATGCATGTAGTTAACAGTAGTAAATCTTCAGTTGCATGTGAGATCACTCCATGTGAATTAATTTAATATCTAATTCACTAATATCTCACTAGTGTATCTTTAGTTACTTCTAGTTACAACTATCACATATGAGTTTAACTCACTTAACTGAGTTAAAATACTTTACAACTCACATAACTACACATCCAACTCTGTTACAACTTTGTATCACACAGTTACAACGAATTCCACTTGCATGTCCCACCAACCAACCTTATAACTTGTAATTCCTTCAGTCAGCTGGTTTGCCACATCAGTTAACTGAAATCAAGTGCTAGAAGAGAATAGATGATTATTTATTGTCTAATTATTATTAAGAGATAATAATAATCGACATGGATTCTATTTTTAGACATGCGATCTATAAATGGACTTTGCCCATGCATCTAAAAATAGAACCCCATCTATAAATATAATTTTCTCAACCATCTATAAATAGACTCCTGCTATAAATATAATTTTCTCACCATTCTAAAAATAGACATACACCTAAAAATAATCGGTGGGCCCCACCTACTGTAGGTGCTTAATTTCCACTAGGATCATAATTTTGTTGAATCTCAACATAGATTAGTTGGATAATGTGAGGTGGTCATATTTTAGATTCAAATTTCATAAAAAAAGGCTGGTTTCAAATCCAAATCATATATGAAAGGATTTAGAGGAACCAATTTGAAAGGATAAGAACTATTAAATATATTACATATAAATTTTAGGATAAGATTAACTTAAATTAACAATAATAATAAATACTTTAATTTTGTACTTTTTGAACTATTGAAATAATTAGAAAAAAAGGAATAGCATGAGATACCCAAACATACAAGAAGAAATATTTATTAGATCTAATCAATCTCTCAACACACATTAGGGTCTCATATTTATGATAATGGAATAACTCACTACAAGTTGGAATGACAATGACTCCTACATGGATACAACTCACATTTAAATGAAAAAAACATTCTTTAGAAGAATATATTTTAACTCTATTACATAGGTACAATAAATTTCTCCCATTAACTCTAACACTTCCCCTTAATCGTGAAATATATTTTCTACATTAGCTAACTTGTTTTAATCTCCATTAGTTAATGTCTTCATCAATATGTTATTTTGTGTAGCACATGATTTGAAGAAAATCCTTATCAACAAATTTTATGTTGGGTGGAGAGCCTAACATTTACAAACATTACCAAAATGTTGACGTCCATATAAAGAAACAATTATCCATCGAAATGCATGTGTAACCAACTTCTACAAACACTAGTCTACTAGGATTTCCTTCATGTAAATGGTTGAATCAACCATTCTCCCATCAAATATCTTAACATGTGTACCTTTAATGCCCCCTTCATCATCATTATATTGGGTTTTTATTGAATTATTAATAACCACATTTTGGCATCATAGTTATGGGATTTTATGGATGACCCTCAATGATGACATTTAAAGTGATTTATTTTTTACGACAAACATTAGATCAAATGGTTCTAGCTAACCATGAACCAAACATTGCATCCATGATTTCTAGTTTACCACTAACATTCCCCATTCATCTTGTTTCTAGTTGAACACAAACCTTACATTACAAAGTGGTTTTAACATTACCACAAATTACATGGGGATACACATTTCCTCATCAGGATTGCATTTGATTAAGGAACATACTATTGTTATATTCCATCCATGGAGATACCAGGTATGCTTTGGACCGATACATGAAGTTGCTATAATTACTAACTTAAATCCACAACACTCACAAAATTTTAACTGTGATCTTCTATCATGATTTGTTTTTATCAATTTCCATCTTCTTTACTACTATTTAAGACTTCCATGTGCATTATCATCAACTTTTCATGGTATTCACTTGAGCTTCATGCTTGAAATTTCTTTTGTTTCCTTTTGTAATTGCATAAAAATGATCATATATTTCCATAAAAATAAATCAATCTAACTTTTTGAGATTCTTACATCTCACATCCCCCACCCCCACACCCCTTTCATCGATGATTTAATTTATTTTATTCTACATCAATCTAGCATACACTAGCCATCATACTTATCCAAGTGGATAGTTCCAAAACTTAATTCCATATCCTCTACACTCAGAATATGGATATGCATTGCACACTAATGCATGTTTGTGTGACTTAAGAGGGATTTTCAAACATATGAGGGAAAAAAATTGTAGTACTTGGACCAAAAATTTGGGTGTTAGGTACAATGGATTATGCACCCCTTGTACATTATTTCATCTCAAATATAGCAAGTCACCATCACTACTTTATATCAATTCATATGCCCAAACATATAAGCTCATCTCATCTCCACACATCACTTCTCAATTCTTCTTTATCTCTTTACTCGAAATTGATTCAGTTGGCTTTCCATTTACAAAATGGTTTTTGGTATTACGAAAACCATTACAATTTTTTTTTGTCATGAATTAAAGAAATGACTCAATAAAAATGACAAATCTTTTCTTAATGACAACTTACTTTGGATGACCAAAAAATTCATGAAATTTGTATGGGAGATATTGTTGTACATTGGAAAACTTAACCTTGTACAATCATTTAAACATTAAAGTAACTTTCTTCCATTCTCTCACTTATATCCAACCACAATGTACCTATATGTGAGGCTTTGATATATCTCTGTTCCAACACTTAAATTGTACATGTCCTTCGTTTCTATCACGATTTCAATATTATTCTTACTTCTGCACTTGATTTCTTGCATGCTGCTTGTAGATGAATCACTTGTTATCAATGCTTCTGCTTTCATGAACTCGATAGCTTCATCATTTATTTAACCTTAATAACCAATTCCTTCATTTCTTTGCCTTACACGTATCGATATGGATTTGTGGATACCTTGACCATGTTTGCATAAATAGTTCCCATCAAAACCCATTTTATTCAAAAGTTTGGAACTAATTCCTTTCTTTTTCTTTTCAAAAAAACTTTAATTTATGATATTTATTAAGAGATTCATCTTTAGAAACATCTCTAATATCATCACTCTAAGCCTCATAACACAAGAGATATACATCAACATTATTATCATCAGTCAAATGAAAATTATCATGAGAACCATCAATCATTCAAATAAGATCACTTGCATCACAAATTTCATCACACTTCTCTTGTTTTGATTTTTTTACTTCATTTTAGAGTGCTAACATCACACCTTCTTTTCCTAATAACTCTTTCTGCAATGATTAGATATCAATTTATTCTCTTGATCTTGAATTTTGAAAAAATCACTTAACCATTGATCGAGTGACACCAACATTTCCTCCAATATGCTGATGCATTTTGTAGTGAGACTAAAAAATTAATGACAAATTTTATTATATCATGATCTCTGTTTTTCTAAATTTCGAATTATAGATTTTATTTATTTATTTATTTTTATTTTTTTCTTGTAACCTTTCTATTTTTTACAATGCATCATTAAGTTTTTGTTGAAGTGTTTCAATTTCATGATTGGAATTTTGAAGTATTTTTCCTTATTTTTCCATACTTTGATGCGTATTTCTACATCAAATCACATTATGATCCACACAAATCTCGACATTGCTCCTCACATTGTTTTCCAATAGATCATACTATTCCACTTCCTTGGTCTCTCCTAGATAACTACTCTCTTAAAACATGTATCCTCATGATCCATCAGATAGATAAATGTTTGGCCCTATCTTAAATAAATAAAAATGATGCTATTACCTTAGTGATATCAAAATAACAAATTTCAAGCTAAAGAACAAAGATCTTAGACAAAGAATCCCCTATATTACATCCTTAACTCATTTACTTGAACGATTTATTCAAATAATTCAAGCTCAAATGGTTCTAACTCTCTCCAACTTAGGCATCATACAAATGAATCTAAGTATCCATTGCAAGTCACCACACATCCATTTAACAAAACTAAATATGGTGAGAAATAGAAAATCAAGAAAACAACATTCGAAAAAATATTTTGACTAATATTACAATTGAGTTATGATTTCCAATCCTTTGTCCTATTATATCCCTTTATGTATCCTCACAAAATTCCTTCTCATTGGTAGCCTCATACGTTATCTTCTCATTCCATTCACATTATGAATAAAATACCACTAATTCCATAAATCATGATATCTTAAATGCTCAAATTATACCAAGTTTCCATTAAACTTCTCCACATTTACCAATTAATATGAACTCGTATCCAATCCATTTTCTAATAGGAGCATTCAATTCTATTATCCATATTTCTCCATTAGGCCAATCAAGAGAAACACCTACCTTTGGGTTCCATGATCTTAATTGTGGGGAATTTCTATCAACATGAAATTGTTGGCCAAACTTTCATTTTTTTGGGAAAACATTTGTTCTAAATGTAAGACATTAATCTATATTTAAACTCACTAAATTACCTTATATGATTTGACATCCATATTATGAGGCTGTTTTTTCGTGAGAAAAAACATTAATTCTTGAAGAGGACCAACTATACTCAACCACATACTGGCAGATATCTTGAATCTTTGGCTAAATTAATGAAAAAACTCTTACATCCTAATTTGTGACCATATCCAATAACAAGGTTGGTTCCAATTTGAGAACGCACAAGCACTCAATTGTTGCACTTTATATTATACAGTTAGAAATCTATTTCACCAAACCAAACTCTCTTGGAGAAATATTTATTAGATATGATCCATCTCTCAACACACAATAGAGTACCATATATATACTAATTGGATAGGTTATTACAAGCTCGAATGATGATGACTCCTATGTTGATACAACTCAAATTTATTGTAAAACAACACCCTCTAGAATAATACATTTATTCTCTTAACTCTAACACAAATTTCATTTTACCAGGTGCCTCGATGTAAGTGCAATAATATGCATTTCCATTTACAACTCCTTCAAGGATCATGCTTCCAAAGGCCAAATTCATATAGGAAAACAACCTCTAATCTCCAAGAGCTCTGATAGCTTAGTAAATTTCATTGGAGACCATGTAGGTCTGGACTACTAGAGAAAAATATCGCATTATTTTCTTAAATGTATTAAAGCAAGGAGTTGTGTAAATTGCATGAAAGTACATGTTTGTGACCATCTCTCTAAAGCCTTAGTATCTAAGTTAATTGGCATTTTCTATGAGACTTCCTATTCAAGACAATTAATATTTTTATTTGGATTAGGCTAACATGTAACATATAAGATAAAGGTTGTAGACACAATTAACTGAAACAAAAATTACAATGCACAACCACATTATTTTAAATATGAAAAATTATCCATTAATAAAAGTGTTTATAATTATCATTTTGAAAATGTATTATTTTCATAAAATTTTAATATTATATGAAAATAAATCTTTCAGTGAAAATCACATAGTAGAACAAATCGTCTACGCTTTTCGAACCATCCAGTGTGATTTATCTTCAGAACAAGATGAGGAACCCAATCGTGGAACAAACTAAATAGGCAAAGAGAATCAATAACTAACCGTTGGAATATAAAAACTAGTTTGACTCAAGAATTACTATTAATACAATTAGTTGTTAAAAATATAAATTTATTATTAGTAATTATTATTTTTTAATTGGAAAGGGTCAAATTTAATTGTTATAAACAAAATAATGGTTAAATTAATTCTATAATAATAAATAATTTTATTAATAGTAGAAACCAATTTTATGTTACTCATAGATTAAATCATAAACTAAATAAAAGAAATAAGAAAATCGAAGGAAAAAAATATTTTTATTATAAATAATATTAATAGAAAAAAGAACTAATAACTAAAATCAACTGTAATACTAAATTAAATCAAAATAAAGGAATATTGACTGGAAATTAACTAATATAGTCGAACTCAAATGGAGTGGAAAATAATTTTATTTATTTATTTTAAATCATAATAATAAAAATACTATAAAATAAACTAACCTAGGAATATAGGGCATGGATACAGCATCTGTTGATGCTCTAACCATCATCTCTATTCAGATTACCGAATTTTTTTCAATTTGCAAGGCCTCCCTAAACTTACGGTGGCAAAAATGGTCAATCCTAGCAATAATCATAGCCTCTTCAATGCAGATGTGATGCTTTGTCTTCTCCGCATGCTTTGCCAAAATGGAGGAGCAGGACCTTCCATGTCTCATAAATCCTCTGATTTATTGGTCAACCAATTTCACCAATTTATGGAGTCCCGCCACAGTAAGGATTAATGTAAACACATTTACCATCTCTGGGGTTCAAATGGTCCTTTACTGATCTTAAAGAGCTTCGAATAGTGTTAAGGGGCCCAAATGTTGAAGGAGCCTGATGTTTTTTCAGGATCCTTGCGATCTTATCTGTGGCCCCTAGAATAAACCAAAGATGGACTCTAGAAAACTGATCTTTACGATCTTTTTTATTCCTAGGGAATTTTTCAGCCTTAAGGAAAGCTCTTAAATATTGTGGTCTGTTATAACCATTCTTATTAAAAACACCAAGGAAGTGATTTTTTTCTTCATCGAGGTGGTTTTTGTTAGAAACTCTAAACGCATGGATGGCTAAGTGATGCAAGCCTAGAGCTTGCAATACCCAAGATCCTCCATCAGTTATTTCAGTTAAACATGCACCCAAACTTTTTACTCACTCTACAACAAATACATGGCAAATTCACACTTTGCACATATGTTCTCAAAAACCTTACTCTCATATCGCGGAAGCTTATAACATATATTCAAAATTCTTATTATTTTTTGAAAACCATACAGGATCCTTTTCTGAGGCCCAAATTCAAATCAAAATACAATTTTATGCAAAAGTGCAACTTCAATCCATGTTTTACCTGCTTTCATGTTCATCATTCATATCACAAAGTAAATCTGGCCCATGCGCCTTTTAAAAGCGGATTTCACAGTTAAATGTGTCCTTGAGTCTTCTTAGCAACATTACAAAGTCTTCATAAAACAAATCCATTATCATAATGGAACTCAATGTACTAAAATTTCTCATGTCTCATGTTGCAAAATTCATTGGCAGTTTAATAACATTCTTTGGACAGACAATCCAAACAAATGAATCCAATTTCCACACCTTTATATCTGCGTTTTAAAACCAGGAATGAACTCCATTCCTCAGCGCCATTTAGTCTCTTTTCTATGAAGATTCACAACCCAAAATCGATTTATTCAATCGCTCTATCATAAACTTTGCTATTCTGACAGCGCTTCTGAACATTTCATTATATCTACGTGGGCTTCATTTTATTAAACTTCAAATCTGATTACCCAACAACATAGAAAGGAACCATTCCTATGCACGCCAATTTAACTGTGTTTTCAATATGCGTTTCTTCTGACTTGATTTCAAAACAAATCGAACCTGCAATTAATTTAATATTCCTCTGCCAGCGCCTATTGAATTGATTTCGAAATAAGTCGAGCCCTGCAACTAATTTAATATTCTACTTCACCAATTAGACAGAGCTTAAACAACAATTCGGTGCTTACAATGCATATACCTCCGATGTACCCACAGCGCTATCTTTGATCGATCCATCCTGCAACATTCAAATGGAAAACGCAGCCCTTTAATTTCACAACGCTAAGATTCTTGGTCTGCTCCTTTATAAGTTTCAATTTCTTTGCCAGAGTCCATCGATAGAGCGACAGCTCTTCCTGCAATTTCAATTGTTTAATAACAGATCTCTGTGGCGTTTTAAATCGCTCTTAAGTCTCTTTGTAAAACAAATTACTGCATTGGATTTAAACAATGTCATATACACCCTCACAGCATTCCATTTATGTTACTCAACAGAACTAGCAGATCCTCATTCAGTAAACATGCTTTGAATTTGATTCCACGCTGAATAAGATATAGTTTCAACTTTTACCCACTGTATAAACACAGTTCCAGCGCAATGTTTCAACACTTTCAACACAGTTCCAACGCAATTCAAATATGTTCATACCTTGCTCCGCCCTTCTATAAAATCGATGCTGACATTCCTCTGCGCTCTTTAAAACTTCGAACAGAAATTTTAACCTTTCACCATGCATGCATCGAATGGCAATTTATGCTATTGACCTCGACTTTGCAAACTTAACATTGCAGACTTAGAAGGAATTAAAAGAATGGTGCTCTCTGCTTTCATTTTCTATTAATCGAATTCAGATCGATATAACAAAAATCATTCATAAGCTCATGCATAGATAACAATTTCTATATTAAAATCAATCCTTTTCACTGGGTCATATAAATCGATCCCACCATTTCTTTGATTGCAGGTTTCCTATAGTCGATCAATAATCAATCCCTCAACCATATACATTTAACCAGAAAATACTATAACTTTCACAGTCAATCCCCAAATGTATATATATTTATAATCAGAAATCAAACCAAGATTACTTACACACTTTGTTCGTGGCCTGATATTCAACATTTGGCCCTTACAATTGCTGAAGGCTTACAGCCTTGCTGTTCAAGCCTGCTTTCAGCCTCACACTCTCTCACAATCTCTCATAGTTTCTCTCACAAAAAGCCCTCCTATTTATACAATTTTTTAAAAATCATTACATTAAATGTTCAATCCCTTAAAATCCTTAACAAACCCCTAAAATTCTCAACATCCCTAATGGATAGGTTTTTATCCCTAAAATCCTTCAATTTATTAAATTTCCTCATATCCTTTTATTAATAAAAGGATATTTACATAAATCCTCACCTTCTCCTATTTAATTCAAATTAATTAATAAAATATTAAAATCATCACACCCCATATTTACAAGTTAATATTATCACACCCCATATTTACAAATGGAGAAAAAGGTCTTGATGCTCCTGCATCAGACTCCCCATGTAAGAAAAATTCATGACCACCTGGTCATAAGTCTGGATATCTCCTCCTGGATCCCAGATTTTATTTTGTAAATCTTCCGTGATTGTCGATTGCTTCACTGCTGTTGTCATCTGCTGTTGTCTTCCAGGTTTCCATACTTTGTGTTGTAGTGCTCCACCTGCTCTGCTCTTGCAATCCTTTACTGTCATTCTCTTGTTGTCGTTTCTTTTCTTTCTTTCGGCTGTCTTCCTCTGGAATGTCTTTATCATTAATCTCCTTATCATCTCAATTTCTTTGTCCAGTATATTCTCTGTCCGCTGATTGCTTCCTTCTCTTGACTGCTCTTCACTTGTTTTGATAACCTTTTCTGTTGCTGCTACTATAAATGTCGCCTCACATGTTGCTCTAGCTGTCACTGTGAATGTTGCGGCCTCCCAATCTTCCTTTCCCTCTGCAACATTCCTTTGCTCACCATCTGCAATTTCTTCCTGATTACCATTGATGACAACTGCTTTGTCAACCTTCTTCAGTAATCTATCCTGGACATTCATCCTCTGTTCTTCCAATTTCCTCCTTTGAAAGTCTAATTCTCTATATAACTCAATGATTTTACTTGGAGTGGACTTCGGAAACTTTACACGATCTTTCATTTCCTCATATGGTCTTCCTTCTGATAAATCTTCCTTAACATCCTTCACTAGATGTTCTTCCTCTTCTTTCAAACCTGCAATCACACACAAATCGTTAGTTTTAAAATCGCAAGACCTTACGGTCTTGTTTGATACTTCAGTCATCAAATCTTCGGGCTGCTCTGAATCATTCATATGATTCAACTCCTCCAGTTCTTCATCACTTTCAAAAAGTAATGGTCCACTCTCTGGGTAACATATTGAAACTTTAACATCTTCTTCAGCATCTTCCTTTTGCTGTAGCTCAACTGTTTCGAGCTTCTCTATCCTCTGCCTAGCATCAATAACCCGTTCAAGTTCCCTTAGCTCCTTTATCAACTGCATATTCATCTGATGATTCCACTTCTGTTGTAGTCTCTGCCACCTCAGCTTCTTTCTTATGACATAACCATGCTTCTGGTCTTCCTCATTTCTTTGCAACATCTCCATTAACACCTCAAGCTGAACTGCTATCTCAGCCTTCTCCCTCTCATATTCCTCTTTGCTTAACTGTCTCTGTATGCCAATTGACTTGACATCCTACTTCTTTTGTCCTCTGCTGTGGTTGATTTCAGAACCTCTGTTATGACTGTCACTAGTCATCATCCTTTCCATCTCTATGAGTCCCTCACTCACTTTACTATGAGTTGCACTAAAGCCTGTTCAGCAGCAAGTCCTGTCCTGCCGCCACTTACCTCACCAAGCCCTCCTCACTCGGTCTTTTGGCAAGCAATTGGTTCTACCTCTGGAACCTCCTTTGAGCACTTCTCTTTGCTCTTCTTGGCTTCAACTCATCTGCCTGTTTACAACTGTCCTCCTTATCCAATCTCTATTGGATTTCTTCAAGGTTCTGTCACTTATGCTTTCACCAGTTTTCTGTTAGCAATCTTAAACATGTCTTCTATGGATTTTCCTTTTAGGAGTTGCAAAAATACTTCTGCAAAGACTACAATCTTCAAATTCAAATAAACCCAGATCACCTTACCTTCAAGATCTCGGCTGATCTTGTCTTTCCATTCTCCTGCACTTCAATTTCATCATTCCTGCAAATCTGTTCCAGCAAATCCTTATGCTTCCTCTGCAAAAATTCACTGTCAATCAGATTTTAAAATCTGATTCTCTCTTCCAACCTTCTGGCTTGATCTAGCAAACCTTAGTTGTCAGCAACAATTCCTTCTTTGCTGAAACCATCAATCCTCAATCTGCATGACTCTTCATTCCTTCAGCTGTACTCTGGTTTGCTTTGACTGTCAGATTAGAATCTGACCTCCTTTGCCTGCATACACATCTCTCCACACATGATTTGATATAAAGTCAAATTCAATCTTCATTGCTTTTCAAAAACCTTCATACAGAGCCAGGCTCTGATACCAAAAATGATGCAAGCCTAGAGCTTGCAATACCCAAGATCCTCCATCAGTTATTTCAGTTAAACATGCACCCAAACTTTTTACTCACTCTACAACAAATACATGGCAAATTCACACTTTGCACATATGTTCTCAAAAACCTTACTCTCATATCGCGGAAGCTTATAACATATATTCAAAATTCTTATTATTTTTTGAAAACCATACAGGATCCTTTTCTGAGGCCCAAATTCAAATAAAAATACAATTTTATGCAAAAGTGCAACTTCAATCCATGTTTTACCTGCTTTCATGTTCATCATTCATATCACAAAGTAAATCTGGCCCATGCGCCTTTTAAAAGCGGATTTCACAGTTAAATGTGTCCTTGAGTCTTCTTAGCAACATTACAAAGTCTTCATAAAACAAATCCATTATCATAATGGAACTCAATGTACTAAAATTTCTCATGTCTCATGTTGCAAAATTCATTGGCAGTTTAATAACATTCTTTGGACAGACAATCCAAACAAATGAATCCAATTTCCACACCTTTATATCTGCGTTTTAAAACCAGGAATGAACTCCATTCCTCAGCGCCATTTAGTCTCTTTTCTATGAAGATTCACAACCCAAAATCGATTTATTCAATCGCTCTATCATAAACTTTGCTATTCTGACAGCGCTTCTGAACATTTCATTATATCTACGTGGGCTTCATTTTATTAAACTTCAAATCTGATTACCCAACAACATAGAAAGGAACCATTCCTATGCACGCCAATTTAACTGTGTTTTCAATATGCGTTTCTTCTGACTTGATTTCAAAACAAATCGAACCTGCAATTAATTTAATATTCCTCTGCCAGCGCCTATTGAATTGATTTCGAAATAAGTCGAGCCCTGCAACTAATTTAATATTCTACTTCACCAATTAGACAGAGCTTAAACAACAATTCGGTGCTTACAATGCATATACCTCCGATGTACCCACAGCGCTATCTTTGATCGATCCATCCTGCAACATTCAAATGGAAACATGTACTTTAATTTCATCAAACTAAAGACCTTGGCTCCGCTTTGCAAGTTCCCACTTTTTGCTGAGTCTGATCGATAGAGCGATACTTCTTCCGCAATTTCAATTGTTTAATAACAGCATCTCGTGATGCTTAAATCGCTCTTAAGTCTCTTTAGAAACAAATTACCGCATTGGATTTAAACAATGTCATATACACCTCACAAAGATTCCATTTATGTTACTCAACAGAACTAGCAGATCCTCATTCAGTAAACATGCTTTGAATTTGATTCCACGCTGAATAAGATATAGTTTCAACTTTTACCCACTGTATAAACACAGTTCCAGCGCAATGTTTCAACACTTTCAACACAGTTCCAACGCAATTCAAATATGTTCATACCTTGCTCCGCCCTTCTATAAAATCGATGCTGACATTCCTCTGCGCTCTTTAAAACTTCGAACAGAAATTTTAACCTTTCACCATGCATGCATCGAATGGCAATTTATGCTATTGACCTCGACTTTGCAAACTTAACATTGCAGACTTAGAAGGAATTAAAAGAATGGTGCTCTCTGCTTTCATTTTCTATTAATCGAATTCAGATCGATATAACAAAAATCATTCATAAGCTCATGCATAGATAACAATTTCTATATTAAAATCAATCCTTTTCACTGGGTCATATAAATCGATCCCACCATTTCTTTGATTGCAGGTTTCCTATAGTCGATCAATAATCAATCCCTCAACCATATACATTTAACCAGAAAATACTATAACTTTCACAGTCAATCCCCAAATGTATATATATTTATAATCAGAAATCAAACCAAGATTACTTACGACTTTGTTCGTGGCCCCGATATTCAACATTTGGCTCCTCATAATTGTCAAGGTTTACTGTACTTTGTTGCTCAAGCCTCGCTTTCAAATTCTTCGTTAATTTCACAATCTCTCATAGTTTCTCTCACAAAAAGCCCTCCTATTTATACAATTTTTTAAAATCATTACATTAAATGTTCAATCCCTTAAAATCCTTAACAAACCCCTAAATTCTCAACATCCCTAATGGATAGGTTTTTATCCCTAAAATCCTCAATTTATTGTTTCTCATATCCTTTTATTAATAAAAGGATATTTACATAAATCCTCACCTTCTCCTATTTAATTCAAATTAATTAATAAAATGTTAAAATCATCACACCCCATATTTACAAGTTAATATTATCACACCCCATATTTACAAATGGAGAAAAAGGTCTTGATGCTCCTGCATCACTAAGGTGTT